>WACJ01000076.1:0-600000 GCA_008973525.1 Stenopsyche tienmushanensis | reverse complement strand
TTTCTTCGCCCTTTTCAGTTTTCAGCAACGATTCCTCTCTTACCTACTAAATAATCGTTACCAAACCTATGTAATAAAAAACGTTAGATTTTGCTCTTTTAAATGAGTCATTTCACTTTCAGTGAAGCAATGAGATGTTTCTTTATATATCAATCACTTGATTTTAATAAAAATATATTAATAAAAGGTACATCAAATAATAAATATATTGGGAATATCATATCAAGATGCAATAGTCTCAGACCTTCTCCGCTCTGATTGTGCAGCACAAGTCGGTCTTTCATCAATATCCCAGGACGCCAGGGACGTTTTTTTGAATATTGCAAGGAGTAGATGCCCTTTTAACATCAAAGTGGATATTTGTTCGCTGGACCGTACAAAAATAGATAGGTTTGTCTGGCAAGGAACGATGGATTGTACCACGAATAGCCGCAACCGACCACCGGTTCAATTACTTCCATCGAAATGTCATTTCTGTTCCATTCATGCTACCCGCACTGCCTCTTCCCTAATATGCGCTTATGTCTAAGGGTGGCTCGTGACGACCCCATCGATCAGCCAAATATATTTAATTGCATCATAAATATCATCGCATATTGAAATTTTACGCCACAAGTATTTCACTCTATTATATAGGTTACTTCAAATGAAATCTTCAGTTAAAAGATATATTTTACGTTGAGACATCCCTAAAATATATTCTGGATACAACGCGAGTAATCCAATTCTGATTACATATCCATTTCTATGAAACTCAATTACAGATATAAGCCCATATGCGGAATTTATCACATTCATCAATAGTCTTCATCGCAAAATGTAATATACCCTGACAAAATTGTTCAAAATAGAGGTTGAAATGGCATTGGATATGTAGCATGGGCGAATTATCATTCTCATGTAATGGCCCCGCAAATACCCCTGCTTCTACGCTACAATAGGGTCAGAAGTGGGATGGTCTCGATTAGAAAGACTCTCGTCTTAAATAACTACCTTCTGGTAAATCTGGCAGCGGGAAGGACGCCTTTCCGCAGTCAAGGCTATCAGACGAATTAAATCTACATAGATTAACAGCACCATTGCATAGGGATGATATTTGGTCCGTGTTACAAATATATATATATCATTAAATAAAAATCCATTATTTTTTCAGATGAATTACTCATCGAACATATTCCTGAACCGCTCGAAGAGTTGAACATCAAAGAGAAGCATCATGCAGAGACAAATTCGGAAAAAATTGGACACAATAAATCTCAAAACGAATCGACGCTTATGAACCATTTCACAAATTTAGATCCCGAACCCTACGATCCATACAATCCAAATCACAAACCGCCAGTTCCCGAGTTCGACGAAGATAATATGGATCATGAGTACGATGGAGAGTACGATTCTAAAAAGAATCACGATGCAGATATTGAATTCCAGGAGGAAGATATCGGCCCATCTAAAAATATCGGATCCGATCATCTTCTACAGCCGAATGCAGACAATCTACCCTTATTTTTGACCGAGCCGAAAAATTCATTTGTGATGAAAAATAAGCCGGCCACGCTAAAATGTCGCGTTGCTAACGCGTTAAAGGTAAGTTGGACTATATTACTTCATACGAGTGGGATTCAAATATAACCCGGAATTTTCCTGTACGAATTTATTAATGATATGTAAAAATATAAATTGAGTATCTTATTTAGAAATGCATTATTCCATCTGACTGGAAGCTTCTTGATTCCGTCGTTGAAGAAAAAAGGAGAAAAATAGTATCCTTTGTTGCGCAACGCATAATTATTCATTTTCATTTAAGCAGTCTGAGCATCATCGTTTTTTTTATTTCATAAGTATGCTTACAAAGTTTTGTTCAGAAAGTAAGTGTACTAGATTTTTTTTTTTCATTATTTCTATCATTTCTTAAATTCATTATTTCTATCATTTCTTATTAAACAAAATAACTCTTTCAAATTTCAAACGATATTTTTAGAATACTTCTGTGGCAGCAACGCGCCGAGTACCAGCTAGTTAATTTTAAATTTGTACAGAAAATTTCCGGCTTATATTTGAATCCAACTTGCACATTTAAATAGGTATTTTATGGAAGTAGCTCATTAATATTTATGATTTTTATACAGGTTTATTACAAATGTAACGGAGCGGGATTACCTTGTCCCAAGCAGTTTGACTTTGTGGATCCCCAAACTGGGGTTCGCATAGTGGAACTCGATTGCAACGTGACAAGAAATCAAGTCGAGGAATACTTCGGTCCTGGAAGATATCGATGCGAGTGCATCGCCTGGACCGGTAATTCAAAAATTCGCAGTCAGCCGGCTTTCGTGGAATTGGCATGTGAGTATTATTTTATCTCCGCCGCTTTATCCCGTGCGAAAATTGGGATTAAGGGAATAAATGCTAACAGCTTTACATCGAACATATTTCGAGATAAAAGTATGAAGCGTACGAAAACCTAATATCGAAATAACATCGACCCAAAAGTTAGTTCGCTTGATTTATTCCAGAAGGAAGTTTTTGCCGAAAGTTTGCCCCACCCCTTTCGCGCGGCATTCTTGCCCTCTACAAAAATGATGAATGTGTATTTCATACGTTATCCCGGAGGATTCATAAATAAACAATTCGTATATTTTCCCTGGAAAGTTTCGTAAAAAATTGCCGGAGATATGTCGTACATGGATGCTGTGCGCCCAACATCGCCAACACGAAAAAATTGGATCTCATATGAGGACTTATGAACATCTATAAATATGAACGGTGTATCTTCGTAATTTATATTCTCATATGTGATAATTCATACGTCTTTTTGAATTTCTTTCGTATCGAAATTTACGTTTTCTCGTTTGCAATTTACGCAGTTACATTCCTGCCTTGATGTATTAAGGAAAACTAATCCATTTAAAATATTTTACTTACACGTAGCTTCTTCTTAAATATTAAATTGAGTTTTTTTTATTTTAAATCGCACATTATATCCATCATTATCTTAACCCGTTGATGAGTAATCGCGCATATGTACGATCGAAATCGAGTGATATGTAAAGGCACCCCTACATGATCCAAAGCGCTTCATTTTTAATACTGTGCTACTATTTGCGATACACTATTATTATTTATTTAAAATCATACGTCATCATAAATCTACGTACTCTTTTTGAAATAAAAAACATGTTTTTAAAAAAACCGCATAACTTCGAAATCGCACAAAAAAATATTTGAGTGAAATAATATTATATTGGGTAATGATATAAATATCATGTAAAGTAGTATAGAATTGTTGATCATGATGATATAATAAAATGTATTAAATTGAATTTAACTATTAAATTAATAACATACTTCCAAGGTACTTAATATTGGCATGATATTCGATTCGGTAGTCCTTTCGCCGGGGGGGTCGAAAACGGGTGGCTAAAAGGAAATTGACTTTCACCTGGAGTGGCTCAAGGGATAAATTAGCTTGCTTTTGAAGGTATTTATTCGCATGGCTGACTCTTTGATATGCGGGAAGAAACGTATCTCATCCAATTTTCTGAAACAATGCCGATGTTTAGTGTTCCTGACCCCGTACATGCTTTCCTTCATTTTAATCTAGATTTTCAGGCTTCGTTATTACTTTGGGAGTGACCCTCTCTCTATTGATATTGCATACACGATATAATCACACAAAATGAGATGAGATCCTCTCTCGAATATCTTTTGAGACATGGTCTTTCTGCGTAAAACCATTAACGAAATGTGAGGGATTTTGCGGAGCAACCTTTTGAGCTCTCCGCATAGCAAAATTGCAATCATAACCATGCAATGCTTATCTTATGTTTTAATATATGAATAAAGGTTGATTTTCAATTAAATGGGTTTATATAGGTATTTTTCACGCATTGCTATTCAAATATATGCAATGAAAACCCCATATCGTCCTGTTTGATATAGACAATAGCTCCACAGGATATCTTTGTATTATAACGCCAGGGAATCCTTTACATCGCATGAATTTTAAAAGCTATGCAATTTTGCTATCATATATGTCAAATCGATTCGAAGTGTATGTATGTTTGTGCGTTCGTTCTTTATAAAATGTTGTTTTTAGTTTACAAATTAACATTTTTTCGGTTTCTAATGCTTTTGAATGAAACGTATTTTGTTTTTAGTCTGTAAACGAAGCTAAACAATAATGTATTTTTAAATGAATCGACAATGAAGGCTGTCTGCTTTTTTTTTTGGCGACATGACGAAGGTCCGTGCGTTGAAGAAGGAACAGGCAACGGATGAAAAGATAAAGCCTTCAGTGTTAAAGCCCTTCGGGTCGATCTTTTATCGTGATTGAACCCAGCATCCAGGCCATCTCGAGTCGGAGCGGAGGTCACAACTCGCTCAATATATATGGAAATGGTGAACACTCCGTTGACGTACTTCTCCTATATTTGTATCCCATTCCGTTTGTCTCTTTGACACAATAAGAGCTTACTCGCGCTTTATTTGCCCAAAGCTCTGTCTATACTCACGCTTTATCCTGCCAGGTTGATGACCTCACTTTTCCAATTTGTCCCGCAGAAAGCGATTAATCTGTCTCCTGGACCGACATCAAAATATCGAAAAAAGATCGAAATTAATCGAAAATCTCAGTGACTCCGTTCCAATAAAGAAACAAACATATTTATTAAGATATTGAAGAATGAAAAACACGATGACATAATTTCCTCTGTGTGGAAAATCCAATTTCACCGTCCAAAATTCTTCAGAATGACATAATTTGATAAACGCTGTATACACCTAACAGTCATATCCTATTTTTGACAGATCTTATTATATCATCCTTTAGCTTAATGAAGCATCACTCTTAATCCGGATCAAACGTGTTTTGTGCCCAATTCAGAACTCGTCAAAATGTCCTTACAAGTGACGGAAATTCAAATTATGACACAATGTCTAAGTTGTCGAGATGCCAATATTTATTTTATTTGTGATCATATTACATATGATATCAACATATTGATTGAATTAGGGCAAGAATTTTTCCCCTATTATACGCAGAACCACCCCATGACAACCAGCTCCATAGTACAAGCGACAGCAACCGAAATTTTGCAACCCACTTCTACTAAACTAAGTTTTGTTTCAGTGTATTGCGGACATCAATAACAATTTTTGAAACATTTATTGAAGTTGAAAGTATAAATGATATTCATTTTATTTTGTTAGTTTTATTATAAAGAAGAACAAACATACAAACATTGATTTTTATATATAATATCTACTGCAAGTCAATTATACTATACCTATATTATTTTAAAAAGTGCAAACAATAAATTGGCAAAGTTTCATTGCAATCGATTGAACGGTATGGCAGCGCATTAAATACGAACAAACAAAAATTGATTTTTATATATTAAACTATACCTATGTTACTTGCGAAGTCCTTAGCAATAAGCAAACGAAGTTTTATTGCAATCCAATGAACGATATGGTAGCGCATTTCGAACGAACAAAACCCAATTCATTTTTATATAATTAGATTTAATATATTTTTAAAATTGAAGCATATTTATATATGAATCAATGTATCAGTAGCTTGTCCAAAAATATTTTTATTGCGATTTTTCTATAAAATCGATACAGATGACTGTTGTCTATATCAGGGGACTGTATATTTAAATGAAAAATACTGTTTTAGTAATAAAATTAGGTTTAAATAAAAAAATATTTTCATATACTTTGAGGCTTAAACATTATATAACTGACTAATAGATAACAAAACGTTTTTCTAACTCTGAAATTTCAATGTAATATCAAAATAAAAATCATAAAAATTGGAGTAATATTGAAGTACGTCGAGTATTTTATTATATAACCCTATTTTATTAAAATATACACAGGGGGACTGTTCACAAAATGCTAATACATATTTTGATTTAATTTTTAAGTTTTATAAACACATCACAGGTCTTATTAACAATTATGTAAAAAAAAATTGATTGATTCCCAAAATTCTAAAGTAACCATATCGCTTTGGTGACACACCAGGAAACTATTTTTGAGCATTATACGCAAAAATATGAGCAAAAATGAAGTTTGAGAAGCTGTAAGTCAGAAAGATCGAAGTCGTGGGTGTGCGCGTGTTGACATGTCCGTTCGGCATTTAGAGCTCCCTGATAAAAGCAATTAACGTTGATTAGGATAGATGGGATGGGATAGAGCACCCTATTTAGCCTTAGTTTAATCTACGTCGTTTTTGTTCACTTTAATCCCCATTGTTGTGTTTTTAGTGTACAAAATTTATTAATTAAATGCACGGTTTAATAGCCGGTCTTGTACCAACAATCAACACCCTCACTTCTTGCTCTGGTTGCTCTGAAATTAAATTTTGGTCACAAACACACACATCACGCGATCCACTCTAATATATGAAAATCGAAATTATAAATCGGTAGTTGTTTAGGTGATCGTTTAAAAAAGGGACCACCAATGCAAAAAACATCCCCTTGACTTTATGACGGAATTATTTTATGGCCAAACTGAATATAAGAGTGCACTGGAGCACGTTATGTTAGCCGTATATGTCCAGTATGTGTGATCCTGTTTTGCTTCACGATTTATCCAGGAACCGAAGTCGCATCCTAGGGATATGGAGGTGCATAAACGCCTCGCAAACGGAGCAAAAATAAGCTCACTTTCTATGCGCAATAACCGCACTATACCACGTTGTTTCCACTCAGACAACTGCACCTTCTATTATTTTATTTTTTAATAAAAGTTAAACCATCCAACAAGTCACATATAGTGTTCATATTTTCCTGCGATAGCTCGAATTTTCGCCGTTTATGAGTTGAACAGCAACCATTTCATATAGAAATTATTTTTAATATCGCACTATGTGGTCATTTATCATTTAAATACGTATGAATTTCCAATTGATATGAACAGACAATTATAAACAAGATATTATTTATTATTTAAATAAGTAAATATTTATTAATATAAAAAATGATGTTATCATCTTATAATGCACCATTGTTCAATGGCAGGTAATCCCTTGAAACGTTCCTTTTTTATCTTTTTAGAAGGATACAAATTTGAATTTCAAATCTTATGACAATGTCGTTTATGTTTTTAATTTAAAATACTCAATGGAGTCGATGCAACGAGTATTTCTTTGTTTGACTGGATAAGTTAACAACAAAGGTAATCATTGAATACACAAAAAAATATTAAAAAGCTATTTCTAAAGTCACTTAATTATCATGCATTATTTTTGTGCGATTTCAAAGTTATGCGGTTTTTTTAAGCAATTTTTTTAATTTCATAAAGAATTCGTATCGAAATATAAAATTGGAAATAAATTATGAAGAATAACCGAAATTTAGAAAAAAAATTATAATTAAGGACTGTGTAAATCATATTGCATCTGCTATCGCTGAATTACGACCATGCCCTTAATTCTGGTTTAGATTTTTGAAAAAAGTGATTTCGTTTTTATAAGTCATGGCTTTTTTTGTGCGATTTTCAGCGGAACGCATCCACCGCACAAAAAAAATTAAGTGTTTTTAAATATTCCAAAGTATAAAATTTATAATAATTTTCCACATCTGAAAATCAATTTAAATATTCATATTCCATAATAAATTAATTTCTCGTCATCAATTAACGCCATAAAAAAATCTTTAACGAGCTAGAAATAAAATGCTTTTAAACCCATCGATGAGGAATCCCGCATATGTTGTGAATGAACTCAAGTGATAAAGAAAGATCATTCTCACAAATTGAATGCGGAGATTGATGGATCGAAGACATAGACTGAGAGAGCGTCTCATTATATACTCGTATATCGATGACAAAGTTATGATGTAAAGGTACCCATACACATCTCAATATTGCGAAAAGCGATCCATAGCGCTTCATTTTCAACAAATGCATTTTTTGGTCACTAAAACTGAAGACATGTAAGTGTATTGTGTATGTTTATGCGAAGAAATGAACGAATATTTTGTGCTATCAACAGTGTTGAGGTTCATTTATTGATTACATCAGTGAAAATAAACAGCTGAGAGCTTAACACGTCAATTTTCAACATCGTTCTTCGCCGACTTTATTGATTTTTAATAGATTCCCATTTATAAATAAAATAATATCGAATGTCGACGCACAAGTCCTGCCAGGGGACATCGGGAGAGCCTTGGGCATAAGGCGGTTGTTTTATGTATGCGTCATAAATTTATGGTCTTTACGCTTGTCGTTAGCTGGTGTGTACCTCCAACTCAGCACGTCCTCCTCGATTCCTGGACGCAGTTGCAACTCAAACACTCCACTCCAAACTATATGGCTTCATTGCTCAATTATTCATGCATTTTGTGGCAAAATTTCAATATTACCAATATTAAAAATATTAAATTTAAGGGAATCTTTAAAAAAAAAATTCATAATTAAAATATATATATATTATATCATTTTTAAAACTTATATAACACTTAATTAATATTTTTGTTTAGAAGTAACAAAATGGCGCTGGTTTGAAAAATGTTTGGAAATAAGCAGCTTTTTTGGGGGTATTTTTTAATGTAAAACGTAAGATAATATAAACATTTTGATCTGATTTTGCGAACCATCATAGCCATACATGTGTTAAATAAGCACGTAAAATTTCAGATCGATCGGGGACTTTTTTCGAAATTCTATAAACACCGCGTGCAAAAATGTCACTTCGAGAAAAACGCGTTTAAAGTTTTAAGTACTTAAAATTGTTGAAAAGGGAAATAAGCTGTAACGTGAGTGATTTACCATCCCCATGTAATAGCGCTGATGGTCTGAGCAGATTTAATTGGCCGGATTAACAGCAACATCTTCCGTCTCTCTTTAGGTGCAATGTGCTATGTTAAGAGTGCCATCTTTTGTGGCGCTGCGGGGACATTGCATCTGCAATTACCAACCGATCGCTTCTTGCGCATGTACCGTTACCAATTGGCTTGTAAGGCGCAGGAGATGAGACTTGGGGGGAGTCATTAGTTGGCCTTGGCTGCGGGAGGACGTCCTTCTCGCAGTTGCATGTTTCTGACTGATGTTCTCGCACTATGAATCTGCAACTTCCTTCAAGTCCAGACTGTTCTGCTGAGGGGCTTAATCGGTCGAAATTTTATGATAGTAAATAGCATTTCTCATATTTTCTATTGAATCAGGATATCAGCGGATAGCTAAACCTTAATAATTAGATAAATCTTTCATCAATTTATTAATTAGCTGTTCTATTTTCAAAATACATACTTCATACAGAGCTCTTTATTTTTGTGTCTTTACTTTAATTTGCCCCCTTAGTAGAACAAAGATAAGAAAGGTTCTTAATGGGAACCTCTGGATTGTAAACAAAAGCAGATATAGGAGCAGATCTGCGACTGCAGAGGTCTCAAATCCGTTGGGGCGCAATCTATTGCTTCGGGCGCCTTTTATGCGCGAATTGGCTATAAAGCATTGAAATTATTCGAATTTTTTCATCAAAATTATAAACAAAATTCTTAAAGATATGTTCTTCTTAAAAATGAATTTTTAATTATTTTTTTACTTAATAAATTAGATAGAAGATTGAATGGCTTAATTGAATGTTTGTTCTATCATCCAAATAAATTAAAGTTATCATTTTTATACAATTTAAATCCATTATTTGTATTATTTTGATACAAAAATACGTATTTTTTCGGTATTTTATAAGTAAATGATGAATTTTGTGCCATATATGTCGGAGTTCCCTCTATACTTCCCGCTGCTATTCGATGTCATACCCACATATAAAATTCACAGTATGTATAGGATAAGGCTTTAGCTCTTGTCGGTAAAAAGTGAAAAGGCTTGTATCGATATGGTTTATGAGATTTGGCCAAAAGGAGTCTGTTTTCAGCCCGATATCTAGCATTATCGGATTTCTCACGGCCGCAGAAGCCTTATTTTATTATCCTTGAAAACTTCCAACGTATATATATTATTCTCCAAATGTGTTTTTATACGGCAAACTCTGAAATGCCGCCGTGAAATTTCGAATGATAAATACCTCCAAGTCCAATAACGCTGAAAATTTAATTTTTGATTTATCGTCTGTGAATCTTGAGACGACGTTCGTAAACTGTTTGCATCGGTTGATATTTCATTTCGTTGCTGTTTCTTTGCTTCTTTTCATCTTCCCTGACAGATATCGGGATAAACAAAGGAGGCAGAGTCCGGAGGTCGGATGATATCGCGGTTATTAAAGCACACCAAAGATGAAAGTAATAATGGCGCTCTTGTGATCTTAATTAAAATGTCAAAATGTTTTTTGTTTACGTTTCAATCAAATAATAAAGTCGCTCCGAATCAAAATTTAAAAGCCGCTGAATAAATCTTTCAGTTTCTATTAACTGTTTTCTTTGAACTTTTTAATCTTTCTGCGAGAATTTGAGCGCTTCGGTTAAATATTTGGACAGGGTCTCTGAAATGTATATTAATCCAGCGAGCCTAATTTATTTCCTACGTCTATAAATAAGCTCAATCGATTTGATATTGAATTTTATTTAATTTTGGTTTTGTGCGTGTACACATTGGGAGAATGGACAGATATATTGGGTTGCGACTTAACGTCGCCCGTTGACGTCGCAGACAAAGGCTTTCGAGGAAGTGAGCTTGAAGTGCTGGCCTTATTAGCAATAGTCATTATATTCGGTAATAAACATTCTGTTTGTATAGAATTCCGAGCCGGTTTATTTGTAATTAAGGAAAATTAAAGCAAGGCTGGAAAGCCGGTAATAAAACGATCAAAGAGTGCCGACCCATTGTATCGAAAGAGGGAAGGTGTTATGGGGAATTTTCACGGCGGGCTGTGGTAATGATTTTCGCCCTAATTCCTTCTTCGATTCTTTATGACAAAGAATATAAGCAAAGCGACTTATATCGAGACAACATTTATTAATCATCCTTTACATTTATTGTATCTAATTTTCATTTATACAAATCCTCAACCCGTTGATGAGGAATACTTAATCCTGAATCATTCTCGCACATGTGTATTGTTTTTGTTTACGGGAAGAAATGAACAAATATTTGGTGCTATCAAGAGTGTTAAGGTTCAATTATTGACATACGAATATAACATATATATTAAAAATATTGAAATCAACTTACTAATCAAATAGTTTAAGACTTAAGTAGATATGACGTATATATCCGTCATGACCAAAATCCATGCAAAGTGGGTATGACGGATATATCCGCATTGTGAAAATTAAGCAAGCCTCAACGGAAAATTACGAATATGTCCGATTACGGTGTTTTGTACGTTAAATGTAAGACTGATTCATCTCGGGAACTAACTTGTTCGAACTTGATGATATACTATTTTTATATATTAGATATGACGTACGTCTTTAAGAAATTTTGTAGAGTACGATAGTAAACACATTGAACAAAAAAGTAATCAAAAGACCAAAGACCCGAAGGGAAGGAAAGTCAAAAAACGGATGACCACGCAGATTACGCACGGGCGGGATGCGAAGGGAGCACGCGACGACCTCTCCGTCGGATGAAATTACTGTGACTGAACAAAATGGCCGATAAACACGTAGGACCAAACAAACCGACCGACCTCAGGAGCCCTTGTAACTGAAGCGTTAGAGTGGGGGCGTTTACGAGGCAGAGTCCCCGTGCGGTTCCGAGCGTCGAACAGAAAAACTTTTCTCAGATAACTCTTTATTCAAAACGACAGAGATCTGGCTGCGGGAAGGACGTCCTCCCGTACCCAAGGCTAACCGACCATTCTTCTCGACTCTCACTTCCTCCGCATCACCACCCATCCGGCTTATACTTAAAATATTATTTTTTATTTATTTTGTTTTAATTTTTGGGTTTCTTTTTACGCGATACACGAACGAACCATTACAACAATAGCAAGTCTATTTTATTATATATTCCACAACCACATATTTTAGCGAACAATTTCCACTAACAAATAGACAAAAGCAATGCACAATCATTTTTTCTCAGGAGCTATTACCCTCTTGCTAATTAAAATACATTTAATTTTATAGTGATTCTCAGCCGAGATTGTGTTGAAATTTTAACGCCGAGTTTTAAGACATTAAGCCAAGTGCTGTTTTGGAACACCCGAAACATCCGGAGAAGTGTTTGTATGTTTCTTGTATTTATTTAGCACCTGTAGATACTTAGGGATATTGTGCAGGTGAGAGCACGTAACGCATTCGCAGAAACCTCATTCTCCACGAGGTGGTTGAAGCCATTACCACGTTCTTCCTATCGTTTAGGTTACTCATTTTCATTATCTAATGGTGAGGCCACCTAATTTGATAAAGGCATATTAGTGAGCCCATTCAATTATTCATCCTTTCTCCGGTAATGTATTAAACCGTGCTAGATGCATACTGCATAAATCTATACTATCTTCACTCTTTTTATTTTGTTTTTCCTAAATAGCTTTCATTGGATTTATTCCATGGACATTGATATTTGATCATAGCTTTGACACACTGCGAGCGTCCCTGGAGTGGTCAATGAACAATTTGAATCTCGAAAGCTTTTCCGCTTAGTCCAAGACAAGAGCACGTTTTTTATAAAGGCTTGATTTAGTGATGCAATCTCAGCCAAAGCAATTCCATTCTTTTTTTTATTATAAGCGCTGTATGTTGCTGGGGGAGCACAAGGCCTCCTACACTAAAGATTAATGCTGGTAAAAGGGGCGCATCTATCTCCTCTGACCACTCCCTATCTCGACGGGGAGTTGCATCCTCGAGGGTGGTTTCCCGCTTCTTCCTCTACTCAGCACAGACTTGTAAAACTCGCAGACCGTTCTATAAAAACTTGCACTGTTAAAAATAAGACGTAAAATATAGAAGAAAAATTGCACCAGATGGGGCCCTCGTAAAATTTATTTTCGGCTGTACACAAACGCTATTGTCTACAATTTCAACATTGTCTACAGGTACGCTTACCTTACATCCTTGATAAAAATAAAATAATATCAAAGACTATTCAAATACAATAACAAATATTTTGTCAGTATAAAAATGGAGGTACATGAGATAGCACATAGATAGATACATAAATTCAGCGGAATTGCTGAATTGAACTGAAAATATTCTGAAGAGGCTTTCTGCTGTAGAAGAGTCATCTAGAAAGTAAGGTTACAAGAATTCCTAAGGCTTTTTTGTTTTGAAATTGGCACACTTAGCGTGTAGGAGGGGATGGAGGCTGGAAGATCTTCGACCCTCCAAATATCATCTTCTTATATGCGCTGCGTGCGTTGATCCCGATGATCTCGATGATGCCGATGGATTCTTCGTCATCCTAACCTCAACGCCTTACGTTGCCGGCGCCCGTCGTTTTTCGTCGCCTTCCATTCAAAACCGCTCAGTATTCAGTACAACCCGCCAATTCTGACACCAGTGTAACGTTGAGACGGGGGCGCTCTCGGGGATAGAGTCCCCGGGCGGCTCCCCGCCTCCACGTGCTCATCGGGCTGTGTTGTTGCTGGACGAATGGACGGGAATAGACGGGCGTTGAATGGAAAGACTCTCTTCTCTAAATAACTATTTATTCCACACGAGAGAGAAAGAGAGCGATCTGGCTGCAGGAGAGACTCCCGCTTCCTGCGCGTCACTATCTAACCGGCAACGGTGCACGCCAAGAAGGTCGATCGGTCGGTAAACAGGTGCAATGTCTCCGCAGGGCCACAAGAGATGGCGCTGTTAAAATAACACATTGCACCTGAAGAGAGATGTAAGATGTCGCTGTTGACAGTGCTGTATGTGGAAATGGTAAATCGCCCACGTTACAGGATCTTAACGGTCAGTTTGATTGATTCTACGTGTTTGTCGGCCATTTTTTTCAGTCACAGTAAATTCTTACAATGGGAAATTTGTCACGCGCTCCCGCCATCTTATTTTGGATTCTGAAGTGTAGTGATACACCCATGTCTTATTCCCCGTCACAAGAGTCCAGAAAATTCACCTGTTACATTTCTTTCCCACGGTTAGGCACCGCCTGAGATGTCGCTGGATCGTCGCGGATCACTGGATGTTCCAGTTCTTCACAGGACACGAGCGCTTTCTGGCTTCGCTCTTTAGCTTTGGTCTTTCCCCGATTTCAGACAGAGTGTCCATGCGGTGACCCGATCATAAACGCAGATCATGTTTTGTGGACATATCCGGGCATGGTATGCGATACGAAATTTCCGCGATCTGCAAAGTGGACCGGTTGGGCACACAGATCACATGGTACACAGACCTGGCCAAGAGCAACTGTAACCAATCTTTTTAGGTTTTCTAGCTGTGCATATTATGAAAATGACCACAAATCATATGTCTATATAATCTAAATATAATTTACAATGGATTTTACAAATAAAATATATATAGATTGTTTCATAAGATTTGAATATCTGAAGTATTTCATTGCTTATAGCCGATCGAAATATCTTCCGCCGGGTATTTTAATTTCGAGGCCGAAACTATTTTGATGAAAACTAGTTCGGAAATATGGCAAAAAGTAATCCAAAGTTCAACACGGAGCAGAAGATTGTATGAATAAGTTTCCGAAAGTGGTTAGACATTAAAGCCATTCATAGAACGAGAATTGAGTATAAAGTTCTTCGATCGGGAGTTAAAAACTATTTAGTGGTCCTCAAGCCGGATGAAAAGCGTCGAGGGATTCTAGACGCTCCAACTTTTCTTTTTGGCCTCAAATTCTTCAGTCGTTAAAAGTCGAATTGATCCTGAAGACGCTATCTTCATCGGGGCCCAAAATGAGATCACGTTCCATTATAATTCCGTAAATTACTCGGGTCAGCCTGTATTTGAATGCCGTGTGTCCCTAACGTCCGAAGAAAATCAATAGTACCGTTTTGAGGATTGTATCAATTTTCATTGATTGCCAACCGGCGTTCCATTAGAAAGAAGTCGCCTGCAAAGAAAATAAATATTTTTAAATAAATTTGGGGAAGTGGATGTGCCCCCCCGTATAAGGTTTCTTCTAAAAGCCTCTTGCGGGGCGAACTTCTTCGTGGTGGTTTATTTTCCATATTTTACAAAATTGTTAAGCAAATAGACGGCAGCAATGCGTCCCAAACCAATATTTGAGTTGAGGCCTCCGACTCAAGTCGCTCCGTAATTCGATTCTAATAGTGTACTTACTCTCCAAAAGTTTGCCCAGGGCAAAGGGAATAATGCTGTTTAGCCTGTCGCTAAGAAAACATCAAATATTGCAGCCCTGCATTTTTGACCCATTCTGCTGCATTTTTTTCCATCGAGTTGATATTCGATCCAAGTCTAAACCAAGAAAATATTGGTTCAAAAATCAATGTTGTTCTAATACAAATGTATGATTGTGACTCTGCACAATGTCAAGAGCTTATTAAATAAATACATACGACCTTGCATTGCATTGAGTTCAAATTTGATTAAGAAATGCAATCATTCAATTGGTCAATTAGGCTATTATGTACTCACTAATTGATGTTTCATTAGATCTCCATCAATAATTATTTGAACATCCATTAGATGTTCATAATAAAGTAGAAATCGATCATATCAATTTTTATTTGCGCGAAGCATTCGAATACCGCGTAAATATATCGCATCTTTTCTAATTATTAATTATATTGTATTAATATTTCTCTAGTATAAAAATATTATTTTTTAATTCCCTTATTGTTTTCCTGTTTTTTTACTAACTTTTTTTATGCGATTTTGGATATATTTTATATAGCTGTTTCAAAGTTACGCGGTTTTTAAAATCTATATTTTTTTTCAAATATTTTTTGATAATACTTAATCAATATAAAAGCTATATATAAATGACCTGAACAACTTTCTTAGGATGACTTGCCCAGTTAACTGAGAAATTCACTTCATCAATCCATTCAAATAGTTATGGTATAAAAAAACAAATTCTATAATAGTTATGAGATTATTTCGGATCATTTCGACACAAATTTAAACACATTTGAAAAGCCGTGCTTATCCTAGTAGAAAAGTGATTTAGAAATCTCGACTTGAAAGTCGAGGAAGCGTTCATCTCCAGCACGCACAATTACCCCGATCTGAGTATTCTTGAGTTTACCCCAGGGTGATCAGCGGTCCTTATTCGAGCTCGGGATCGATGCATTGATGCACTGTAATGCAGCAAACTGGCTGCTAATGGCTTCAGTGTATTCGACGGCAATGAATCAAACTGCACTCAAGTGCACATCCTCCCCTCGCCCGATGAACGCATCCCCCTAATAGCTTCACTGCGCGACTTCTTTCTTCCACGCGATCTCTAATAGATTCAGTATTAAGTTTCAATTTGCGCAAGACACCCCGTCCGAATGCAACCCTCCTGCGTCGGATGGATGCACCCTCTAAAAATAACTTGAAATGTCATACCCCGGCTGATTTCTATGCCATGGGTATTTTTATGTCATAACGCATCGTTTAACTCTTCCAAGGAATCGTGACTCACCCGATCGTCGAAGCGTCACAAGTTACATTATTCCTCTCCTTGGTTGGCTAATGCAAAAAATGCTATCTATCTACCCTTACGAGGAAAAAATACATTTGAGCAAAATTTCGGCACATGATGGAAGCTCAATGCGCCAATATTAAACCCGTGTTTATATTCAAATATCCATATCGCGTGTCGAAATGTTTACCTGCGTTTGAATGGGGTTTCAGTGTTTATTAAACTATAAATGGATCATATTACAGCAATCCATTTGATCCTGTCAGATTCACCAAAATGGTTCGTATTTATTTTTGACTGTTCGATAATAGATATTAATATTTTTGCACCATTTCGATATCAAAATGAACAAATGTTGATGTTGTGAACTACATTTTGGACTAAAATTCTGATAATGTGGTCTTTACTCTCACCCAAAAATTTAACACAAGAAGTACCGCACCACTCAAAATTGCTAATCATAAAATTTTATTTTAAAATTCCCACTTCATGTTACACTTTTCCCCCGCAATGATGTAACGACTTTTGAAGCAATAACGAAAAGAATACTATTATTCAGAATTGAAGCAATTTTTGTCATGGTAATTTATATCAATGCCAGTCAAAATGATTAATACTTTTAAGAGTATAAAAAATATTAAAATTTATTAACTCTGCTAAAAAAAAGTGATGGGAGTACACTGATTGGCAATATACATAATAAAAATATTTTAGAAAAAGTTAAGAATTATTGTTTTAATTATTTTTCGTCATTATTGATCGAAAATTCTAACCAATTGGCCACGAATTAATGTTTTAAATCAGGATCAGAAAGATGGCCAGTTTTTACAACGTTTAAGATACCATTAATGTCTGGATCTTATAAAATCAAACCTCTTTTTGTGCGACTTTTTTTGTGCGATTCTGAATACAATTTATATATCTGTTTCAAAGTTATGCGGTTTTTAAAATCCATGTAGCGCATCTTTACTTTTTCTACGTAATTCATAGCTTTTTTTGTGCGATTTTCTGCAGAACGCATCTACCGCACAAAAAAGAATTTAATTTTATAAGGAAACAACAGCCGAAAAGGTATCCAGAAAATGTTTTATGATTCAACTAGCTGATGAGCTTGACGCTGAAAATGTGAAACCAGGGATGGAATCATGAGAAGCTATTAAGCAAATACGAGGAACAAATTTTCACTTGATTTTACTTCTTTGTTTACGAGAAAACAAATAATTACGAGTTGCGCAACATATGATTTTACTTTTCGCCTTCTTTCTTCGGTGAAGGGATCAATAAGCTTCCTATCCGATGGAATAAATGTATTTATAATGAAGGGAACTATTTAAAAAATAATTTATTTTTATATATCACTAAAAAAAATTATGCAGCAAAATTCCGGGTCATATTTGAATCACCTCCATAGCTTAAAAAAGTTCTTTTTTTTCATACAAATGGCATCAGGCAGAATTTCCCGATTATAATGAGATTACAACACTTTACAGTCCGGGTACTCCGCGCTAAACTTCGTCTAAAATCCCAGCGATTTGATAAGAAATTCATGAAATCTTCTTTCGTAAAATTGATATAATTCTTATACCAGCTAATAGATTGAAACGTAATTTCAGTATTACCTACAAAAGAGTTTATTGCATCGATATATTATAAACAAAATAATGATTTTCAATCTGTGGTGCACATATCGGTGTGATAAAACACAAGGGGAAAAAATTGACTCCGTGGACACGTCTGCAATTGCAGTTATTTTGTATATGTTGCATGGAACACATTCTTCATGTTCTTCGAATAATATCTAAGATACCTAAGCTATCAAGGATAATATTCAGTTAGTTCATCATTCAATGTAAAAATTATATTTGAATTGTGTATTTGAACGTATTCTAGTACATATCTGTAAAAAAATATTTAATACAATTTGCTTATTAACTTATATTTTATACGATTAAAATATTGATAGATATGTGAACTATTATCCCTAGAAATAAATTTAAATCTATATCAAGTTTCGTTCAATAAAAAAGAAATAATAAAAATAATCTACGTTTATTAACCAGGGAAAAAAAAGATATCTTGGTTGACACGATTTAAACCCTTTTAGTCATTTAAATTTAAAAAATAGATAAATATTCTTAATAAATAAATATTTTGATATAGTCCGTACCTCAAAGAAAAAAATAATTTTATTTTTACAAAATAGCGACTGTTTTTTAAAAAAAGTCAACTTTTGCGATTATTTTTTCACAGTTATAATATTTTTAAAAATAGTTAAAAATAAAATAATGATATAAATCTGGTAGAAACGATATAAAATTATATAGAAAAGATTGATACCAAATTTTAACTAAATTAATTAATTCAAACTTTAAGTATCGTGTCAACCGTGTTGAAAAAAGGAGTTTCGAGATAAAAGCGTTTAAAGATTTCATTCTAGTAGAAGCGGCTTAGTTGCCGCAACACTAAAATAGCTATAACTCCGTAAATAATCAGGTTTTTGGAAATTTCTTTGGAGAATACATTTTAAAAAGCTTAACTTAAAAAATGTGTATTAAAAAAACAAAATCGATTTTTTCAAAATTCTAGACTAGAATCAAACCAGTAATTTTGATTGATTTTGGTAGAAATCTTCTATGGAGACCATCTATGCTCGGTAATGGATACAGCATCTCAAGAAGAAGCTATAAGGATATTTTGCATTGAATATTAAGATCAATTTTAAGATACGAATGAGTCTTAAATAAATCCAGAGTCGGATTGACGTGCACAATCCAATGATAATAAGCGTTTAATTAAGATGTCCATATATCTAAATTAATATAAATTGGACATACGCTCCATTGTTCAATTAAGTGCATTCGAATTGAATAATCAAAACGTCATCTTAATATCCGCTGCACTTATTGATATGCAACAATTCATTGCATCAATGAATATCAGATATTGGGATCGTTCGGATCAACTACATTATTACAGATGTATGTCAAACTTCGATTGTGGTAAAGCCAATAATATCGAAATCTACAAGACCAACATCGGTTTCTTCATAGGCAGTCAGGTATACGTAGATATAGCCCTTGTCACAAGTTCGCATTGCGCCATTTTCATTGTTGTCGCTATAAATGAAAATTATTTCCCATCATAGAGGCGTGCTATAAGTCAACAAGCCACTCAAGTGAATGTTATTTCACGCAATCACTTTGTAAACAAAAAGCCTTGATCCTGCCTCCTTGCACCCTCGAGGCTCCCGGCCTCCTTGCACCCCTTATGATTAATTATGTTAGCATTTTAACTGCCTCGACTCTTGATAAAGCGACTCATTTAAAACGAAAATCGACCAATTATGCCTAAAAGCATGACTCCTAAATTGCGACCTTCATCCAACTCGGATTAGATTTAATTAATAACATTCAATCATAACACACGTCCTACAACAATAATGTTCATTTGGGAGATTGGCTTCTTCCTGCTATGATTGTCAATCAAGTGCTTCTTGAATAACATGGTATTAATGTCTTGGATTTCATATTATACACAGACTTAAAATTTATCCTTCTTTCTTGATAATACGAAATGGATTGCTTATAAATTGAGATGCTGTATAAATTCATTAGTGATATATTAAAATTCGGTACACGCACCACAGATTAAAAATCACTATCATGTTTAAAATATATCGATTCAATAAACTCTTTTGTAGACAATACTGAAATTTTGTTTCAATCTATTATTTGGTTTAAGAATTATATCAATTTTACGAAAGAAGTAGAATTTCTTGTCAAATCGCTCTGACTTTGGATAAAGTTTAGTGCGGAGTACCCGGACTGTAAAGTGTTAAAAATCGTTGAAGTCTTATTGTAATCGGAAAACTCTATCTGATGCTATTTGTGTGAAAAAAGTGAGCTCTCTGAAGCTACGAAGGTGATTCAAATATGACCCGGAATTTTACATCGGATAGGCAGCGTTTCGATTCCGTCATTGAATAATAAAAAACGATAAATATCATCATCTGTTATGCAACGCGTAATTATTAATTTTCTATTAAACGAAGTCGTAAAATTGCAAAATTCCGGTTTATATTTGAATCCCTGCTTGTATAATCGCTTATCCAAGTGATATCCAATCCATCGTATTTTCCAAATGTTTATATGCATAAAATATTACTAGATCGATATAAAAGACGACATTTAAATTTACACTTTTTATAATCTAATATATAAAAATGAATTTGGTTTTGTTCGTTCGAAATGCGCTGCCATATCGTTTATCAAATTGCAATAAAACTTCATCTACTTATTGCTAATACTTATGTAAGTAACATAGGTATAGTATAATATACAAAAATAAAAATTTGTTTGTTCGTATTTTATGTGCTGCCATACCGTTCATTCGATTGCGATAAAACTTTGCCAACTTATTGTTTGCACTTTCTCAAATAATATAGGTATAGTACAATTAACTTACAGTAGATCTTATATATAAAAATCAACGTTTGTATGTTTGTTCATGTTTATAATAAAACTAACTAAATTCAAAAATAAACACGTTGTAATACATTTATTTTTATTTAATCAAAATAAAGTTTGTAAATCTATGATCGACAGTTTCAAAGGAATTTCTAAGCGAGAAACAACTCCAAGAATGTATTGCTCATTTTCCTATTTATGCATTCAATTTTGAAACTTCCAAAGTACCCGCGTTGTTTTATTTGGGGAAATTGTGAAGAAATGCGAGCATCTTAATTAATTTACCCCCTGAGATTTCATTTGCTTTATTTAGTGGTGCCCGCCCTTAACCGAGCTACGCCATTAGATCGACAGACAGCGGAACTAAAAACGCCTCAACCCCCTATATAATATTGAGCCTGTAATTTATAAATTCGAAGATAAATGTTTTATTAGAACAAGATATAGTTATTTCGAGCGGGGGAAACTTTGTGCGACTTCGTATATGAAATCCCAGCAGTCTTAGTCTGCGGATTAGTGCAATGAGCATAAACGCATTGTGAAAATAAAGTTAGTCGTCTATGCTCGCATTTGCGATATTTTATGGAATCAGAGCCACTGAAATTTCAGTCCGCGTACTCGAGTTACACTTATGGGGTCTTTGGCTGATTTCTCAGCTAAGAAATTGTGTACAAGTTTTAATACCTCTATGTTGACAAGCAAAAGGCGATATCCGAAGCCTTACAATGCCAACTCCTAAGGATTTGGGTTAATTATCGTCTTGAAGACGCCTTAGGGGACCACTTCCTGATATGTTTCTGTGAATTATAGACTACCTTAATTTGGTATATAAGAAGGGATTATGGTAGATTAGATTACAGTTCGTTATGAATGAATGCTATTTCATAGATTTTTATATGAAAAGCGTTTTTCGTAATTGGTTTAAAGCAAATTCGACAGAATGTAAAAGCCATTCTTCTTGCATTCGGCTTAGGCAGCAGTTTGCTTTTTTATTTTTCACATGTGGTGGAGATAGAGGCTTTGTTCGCAGACTTATCCGTAATTAGAACGTCTGGGCGCTTGCGGGCTTGAACCTCCTGTGGTGGCCAGGATTATAAGGAAGGAGCTGATTCCACCAAAGATTATTCAATTTAGGATCAAATTACACTTTTGACCACACACACATAATTGACTACTCCATCATATTTTTATTTTATTTTTCATAGTAACTTAAAGCAAACAATATTTGTGAAGCGTAGAAAAAAAAATATATATAATCTCTAATAAATTTGCATTATTAAAAAATCAAATATAAATTAATATTAAAAAAGTTACAGGTCGATAAAATATAAGGGATGAAATAAAGGTGTGTCCTGGTTGACACAATTACAACCCTTCAAGTCATCTAAAATAAAAATTTATATAAATATTCTTGATTAATAAACATGTTTCTATAGTCCCTACCTAAAAAAAAAAATATAAATATATTTTTGTAAATTGGCGATTGTATTAAAAAAAATGCAAAAAAAATGTTTGCCCTTAATTTTTCAGTTTTAATTGGACTCATCCGCTAGTTATTGGAAGTGTCAAAAATATATTCTTAAAAGTCTAAACTTTGAAAATATGCAAAAAAAACAATTCGAATTTTTCAAAATTTCTGACGACTGTTTAAATTTTTAAAAGAAGAATTGATTTAACGAATATTTGAGATCCCTATTTATTACAGTCAACCCTTCTATAGCGTCGTGTTGAGGACCACGCTATAGAAAGTTAGGAACCCATACAAAATGTATACGTTTTTAGTTAATTAACAAGTGCAATTGACTTACAAATACTAAGAAGCATTGAACTTAAAGACGCCGCAAAGCGGACGCTATAGGAGGGTTCACTATATTTAATGGAAATGTATGAGAATAATGAATCGTATCTTTAATCGTATATAGCTTTAATGCATTCGCGGACACTTCAAAATTATGAGTCATCAATTATTGATGAAATTTATGAAAATAAAAAAAAATTAAACCATCACTAAAACACGCAATTATTATTTATTTAAATCTTGTACAATATTTTTAACGGGCATGTCTGCATATCAAAAATGACGCATAATACAGACGTGTCCGTCAACGCGTTAAAACCATGTAATATTGACTATTTTTTTATTTAGCGTTTAAATACACTCAAACCTCTTTTTGTGCGATTTCGAAGTTATGCGATTTTTTAAGCATTTTTTTTTTATTTTATAAAGAGTACATATCGAGATATTTTGGATAAAATAGGAAAAAATCATCAACACTTACCGACATTTGGAAAAAAAATTATAATTTGGGACTGTGTAAATCATATCGCATATGCTATCGCTGAAGAGTTTAGATTTTTGAAAAAATTTATTTCGTTTTTTTTGCATTTTTCCAATGTTTTGACTTTTAAAAATACATTCTCCAAAGGAATTTCCAAAATTCTGACTACTTGTGGAATTCAGTGATGCGGCAATTTGGCCGGTCGTACCATAAAGAAATCTTTTAACACGTTTTTCTCGAAACTACTTTTTTCAACATGGTTGATATCATATCTCAATTTTTAATTTGTTAGTTTACTTCAAACTGCATAGCTGTCATAGCTTTTTTTGTGCGATTTTCCACAGAACGCATCTACCGCACAAAAAAAAGGTTTAAGTGTTACTAGCATTAAGCACTTGAAAGGAGACTGTTTTATTACTAAAATCATCAAATTTTTATTAATAATATCAAACTGTGCAGTTTTTAAAGTCTTATTTTCATATAGCGTTGATTAAATCATTAATATATCACTTTTGATTGATAACAAGAATGCAACGATCGTTAATAAAAATATGCATTTTCGTATACACGTAATTTAATAAATATATAAGTACTATCTAAAAAAAAAAGCATAAAAATACTATTATCTATTGCTAATACGCTAATATATAGAGTATTTCAATAGAAACGCTCGAAAATTGTTAGATTTTAGCGGCCATATAATTACAAATAGTATCTATAAAACTGAATGTAAATATTATATGGCAACTTACTTCATCATTAAAAATTCTTTCAAGTGTTAAAAAAATAATTAGCTATCTTGTACAAAACTTGTTTTATTTATATTTAAAAATTGAGCGTCTTTATTGAAATAACTTTTTGAATATATATATATATATTGTGAGTTTTGAATCATCGGTTTGCTATATACTCGTTGGCATAAATTTCAAGCATTTTCCCGGAATGGTCCATAAATTTTCCATTAGCCTAGGTCTCCTTTCCATACCTTATCGCGATCATTTTCAGCTGTTGACCGTGATTTTTGAAAAGATACTAGCGCCCTAAAGGCGTACCATATTTTCAGCATGTGGGAGTATTCCCTCAGGATAGACAGCATAAACGCGGAATAAAAAGACGGGCAGTAAACGCATGTGCAGATCGCGTGCCGCCCCTGTAATCTGACACGTGCAATCTTGCCGACTTCAAATATATGGACGTTGTTTCCGATATACCCACTCATGCGAACAACCATGCGGAGAAGAAAAGCCGGAAAATCTTTGCCGAGGAATTTGATACGGGATACCTTTATTTTAATTAAAGGACGATGGGAGCTTTCGATGAATTCTGAAGCAGATTTAATTTTCGACTCTGGAGATAAACGGCGTGCTGAAGAGAGTGAAAATTTATTTTTATGACGGACAAATTCGCGCAAAGAGAAGAGAATGTGTGTTTTGTACAATTACAGTCCATGCTCCGAGTGATCTTCTCAATCTCTCTGAACCATTTCACTTTGCAGAGTTCAAAGTTTTATCCGAGGATCATTGTCTAAGCTTTATAATAATAACAGCTCACATCGCCTTCCAGAGCTCTACTTTATATCCCACTCTAGTCCCTCTTACAAATGCTGCAAAAGTCTTACGACAAATGCACTTTTAGCTTCTATTGGAATTTATATTTTTGTCAACATTTATTACTGTGATGCTTTACAAACTATTGATTAAATTTATTATACACTAGTATCTCGAATGCGTTGCAACGCCACACGTGCTTAGTAATTGTGTGGGAAAAACGCATCAGTACAGTTACGTGATTTATTGCTTCAGCCTACGTGTAGCGCAGATAAATGATGATTATACTAATTTAAAAACCTTCAATAATGATCAAACAACAACTCCATAAAGTTTCATTGTAATCAGATGAATGATATAGGAGCTTATACAATACATACATACACACAAACATTCATTTTTACTTATATAGATTATCATTCTTAATTTTTTATATTATACGATGATGCGGTACAGCCCTGTTACAATCAATTTATGTCTTCTGACATCGATTAAAGTAATTTATATACACCGTAGTAATTTTACGAGTCGTCCATCACCGAGGAACAAATTGCAAATCTCAATCGAAGTATCATGAATCGTAAAATTTACAAGCAATAAGTGTCAAATGGAACATCTTCATCGAAGCCGCGTGATTTATTGATCCGGCGGTCGATGGTGATCATTGAAAAAGGGGGACAATAAATTTGTAAAGAAGGGCCCCATTTGCCACAATGATTATACTTTTTAGGGCGTAATCCTCCGCCATTACCCTGCGGTTAATGGCGCAAAGAGGTGACGCCGGGATCTATTTGAATAACAATATAAAGTCATTAAGCACTTGAATATGAAATTTGACGAGGGCTCCAGGAACTCCATTCCCAATTTTATTAATTCCATTTGAAAAATGCGCTTTGCTCATTTTAATTCCATATTCCTGTTTCGCGTAGCAGAATTGCAAATGTAGTATGCTCCGTTGCAGCGTAGACTGCACTCAGTCTGATGTATGTAATTGCAACCGTTGGTTCTGAATATTCCTCCACGGCTTCGTTGTTACATATCTCTTTTCAAGCTTTTATTCTAAAAATATTCAAATTTTATATCACATAATGGAAAAGTGTTTTTAAAACGCTTGCAGATTAATTTGGTACGGGCTCCGCAATAGGAAGTATTTAAGGCCAATTCATTAGGATGAATTCAAATCTACATTAAAAATTTACCCATAAAGACTGATCGTTTATAAATATTAGGATTATCGAAAAGTATTCGCGCACTTAGAAACTGTAACGTTGAGGGGGGTAATGTTGCTGGACGAATAGATGGGGATAGACGGGTGATGAATAGAAAGACTCTCTTCTCTAGATTACTATTTATTCCACACGAGAGAGAAAGAGAGATATCTGGCTGTTGGAGGGACGTCTTTCCGCAGCCAAGGCTAACCGACGACTCTCCCGACTCCCATCTCCTGCACGTCACTACCCAACCAACGATGGAGCACGCGCAAGAAGCTATCGGTCGGTATGCAGGTGCAATGTCTCCATAGGGCCACAAGAGATGGCGCTGTTAAAATAACACATTGCACCCGAAGAGATACACCCCGTAGATCTGATTTAATTACGAATTTTAATGCATCCTTATTCAAAATCGGAAATCATTCCGTTCTCAGTTCATCCCTTAAGATTCTATTGCCTTGTTCTACTGATTTTTGTGGTATTCCAACCTATTTTTTTAAAAAAGTCGCATACAATGCGAGATACCGACTTCGTTAGTTTCGATTCTAGATATTTTACCATTGATGATAAAAAAGATATTGCACAAAAATAATTTTTAGCAATAGTTCTACAAATAAAATAACTTTAACAAAGATATTTCCGTTACTGTGTCCGAAAACAAACTGAGATCAAACATAATGTCTCAAAATACACAAATACTTTTCGATACCCCTAATATTTTATTTACAATATTTTTCAACGTGATATATACCTTTAATGGCGATATTAAATATTGTCGTTTATATATTAATTATAATTGAAAAGACAAATCGCGTAATTCAAGGGACATTTTCGTCTCTTGAAATACGCGACTTATTTCACTTCTACGCGGTATGTAAAATACATGTTCGATTCATAAAGTTGGGCAGGGCTTCCTATGAATAAATTATAGCTTCCCATGGAGATTGTCTACGTATGATAAAGGATTTGCACTTTGAAAATATGATATTTGAATTAGATGACATAATTATGTTCTGAATTTGTGATTTTTTTCTTGGTTTCTGTAAAGATAATTTACACAGTTTGAAAGAGAAAATTAATTCCAAATTCAATTCCATTTCATACTGCAATTTATAATTTATTCAACGCTTTTATATAAGTTTGATGAAAAAATATCGTCACTAAAACCACTGTCACTTTAAGATTTTGACATGTATTACTTGAAGATATGTATTTTTTTTATAATCGTATGGATTTTACAATAGTAACGCCAAATGTATGCTATCCTATGAACTTATTGAGTGAAATGTTTATTTGATTTGAGGTGACCTTTTAGTAATTATTTTTATGGGATTATTTCCAATAATTTTAAAATGATTTTTCACAACAAATTTTAAAGTTTTAATAATGTGGTCGCCAGGCACACCCCCCCTTAGATTTGAACCAATGACAATCGAGATCTTTCTATATTTTTTAATGTTTTTTGTCCAATTTTAAACCCATTATCATGTTGTACTCATTCCTAAATCGTTCTAATATGATCGTAGATTAGTAAAATGTAAAAATAAAAATCTTCGAGCTGAAAAAAATTACCGCCCCTTAAAACAATTACCGACACTTTTCGCGAAAAACCCCATTGATTTCAATCAACACGCCTTTTTTAAGCTTTCTAAATGTGCCAAATGCGATATTTTATAATTAAGATAAGCACACCAGGCGATAACATGCACGGCGTTTAATATATTAATGAAATAGCATACGTCAAGATATGAAATATTACGTTCTCAGCCATAAATGAGACTTGCCATTAAGGATAGAATAACAATCTTCCGTAATTAACGATAACATGGCGGAAATTCCGACTAATTGAATGGGATTTTGTTACGTGATTATGAAAATTTCGCGGGGGGAAATTTGACATTTTACAACAATCGCTTTGCATTTTTTGCGACATCAACGATTTGAATGACGCACAGCTAATAGGGGGATGGAGGCTTTATTTGAGCAGACATTCGGCTATTTCAATTGTGGCTATATTGGCACACGATATTGGGTGTCACTAACATTGCGTCCATTTATCACTAACAGCTTCCAATGCTTCTCCATAAACACGAGGATGGAAATACTGTGTTAACTGTGGATTAGCTCAAATATATGGTAAAACCGTGTTACATGAGACCACTCATCCTCAAACGGCGCCGCCTTCTGATCGATGACGATTAGCATATTGGGCATGAAAACGCAGGATTTAATTCCATGACCGTTGATCATCATCTCGTTTCGTTTTCGATGATGATAAAATCACAGATTTTATACGCAGCTTCCAAACTTTAAATGATCATATTTCTTGCGTGTTTCGCCTGTGCAAAGACCGTCGTGTACTTATTCAAATTTATGGGTGAAATTTAGTGTCCTTAAATAAAGTTATTTTATGTGCCGCATCGTAAAATGTTTGAACTTGTACAATCATCATCGGTTGAATTTTGAAATATACATTTTGCATGCGAAATTCGACAAGTTTTGGAGTTTTACGAGTGTCTTATGTTGGAGGAGGGTCTGAATTGAGTCGTCTACTCTGTGACATGTTTTAATCCATCGGTGAATTGAATCTTCCTAAATTTTTATTGAATTTATTTACATATGTAACGACTATTGTAGTATTAATCAAAAACATTTCACAAATTTATTTAAATCAATTATTGAAGCATAATACAAAAAAATATGATTTTATCAATCAAAATGCTTTTGATAACAGAGACATCAATGTGATTTAAATATATAATTTGGCAATACAGTAAACTCTTAAAATGATGTTCTAGTCTAGAATTTTGAAAAAAATCATTTTATTTTTTTGTACATATTTACAAAGCTTAGACTTTTAAGAATACATTATCCAAAGAAAATTCCGAAATTCCAATTATTTACGGAGTTATAGCCATTTTAGAGACGCGGTAACTAAACCGGACCTACAAAAATAAAATCTTTAACGCATTCGCGGACACGTCTACAATTGCAAACGGATGTGATAAGTGTTTATTACGCCGGATAAGTCTGTGAATATAGGCACGCCATAACTTGAGCCAATAGCCCCTACCGGTGATGTATTTACTACACCTCGACTCTAATAATGGGGATATCGATATGAAATATAATAGATACGGGGTTCAGAATTTGTGTATTTCTCCGTAATATATTAACGAATTACATCAAAGTATTATAGTATGTAAGTATTCATCTGCAGCGATGGAAATAAATAATTTGTCGGGAAATCGGGAATTTTGCGAGTTTTAGTTCGTGTCTCGGCAGAAAGGAATTTTTTCATCATATTGATGTATTATACAAAAATAAGGGCTTTAAAATATATTTCGGGCATATTTTCAAAATAATATTTGAATTTTTTAGTGTTTTATTTATCTTGTTTTGAATTGTATTTTTATCTTTTCTTAAATAAATAAAATTATTTCGCCTTCAAACTATTTTTTATATAAACGAATGAACAAATCCCGGTTCCGGGATCCCGGGGCTGATCCCGGGATGGTCTAATACAATCCCGAAATCCCAGGATCGAAATTTTGGCTCGGGATTGGATTCCCTGGTAATGACTGTAAATATGTGTTTTAAAAACATATGTCTTTTTCTGATGATGAATATGTTCCTTATTCTGATGTTGAAGTGTGTTGCTCTTCGTCGATTTTTTGTCACAAAATATATTAATTTCGAATTTGCACACAGATAGGAATAATAATAGTGTGTTTATTGATGGTTTAACTCAATCTCTATGTTCATGAATTGCGTCGCTAATCCGTGTCCGCGAATACGTTAAACGCGTCTTTCTCGAAATTACTTTATTCAACACGGTTGACATAATATCTCAAATTTTAATTAATTGATTTACTTCAAATTTGATACAACTATTTTTAATATAATGTGCTATCGTCCTTACCAGATATATGTCAAAATTTTATTTTTAGCTATTTAAAAAAAAGTTAAAACTGAAAAAACAAGGCCAAAAAAATGTTTTTTTTTATAAAAAAAGATCGCCATTATGTAAAAATAAAACTGTTTATCGAATTTGAAAAAACATCGAACCTAAAATTTTCGCCTCTAAACTAGAAAACTCCAATTAAATAAACCAAAAAGCACAAAATATTGCGTCTTTCAATAAAGACGCTCCACTTTTAAATGTAAATAAAACAAATGATATAAAAGATATTCAACTTAATTTTTTACTTCTTTTTACGTCAATTTTCCCCTTTTTCCTAAAAAATATCAAATTAAACTATGCTTTTATAATATTTTTTTGATAATATGATCCTCATAACAAGCTATAACAAGAACGAAATCAAAACAGCACCGCATCCATTTGTCATGGGGCAACCGGGCTTATAACAGCAGTCGCTTTGTCCCGATTCCAGGAATGTCATACAAAAGCTTTGTGCCGAATTCCCGATATCGCACAAAATTTAATTGTCTCTAAAACAATAGACACGGGATTAAGCCTATTCGGCACGATCCAAACCGTTATTGTTTTCCGCGCAAATAAATGCCGACTGGAATACCGCCGAATTCAAATTACACTTCCACAGCTCTGATGCCGAAAAAATTGTTGCAGATCTTCGAAAGCAGTTCGTGTCTCCGCCGGTGCCTTCGAATGTAGAAGTTTACGGACAGACGGCTTTAAGATGCATTGGACCAGAAGCAGCTCCGCCTGTTCATTTGTCCTGGCTTAAAAATGGGTCTCCTCTGGTCTCAGGAGCTGGATCTGCAGCCCTCGTATCGGCCGAAGGACACCTGCTGATCTCCCAGGCAACCCTCCAGGTAAATAAATCCTCCATTCCTTTTTTTTCTATTACATCTTATTTTATGCATTATTTTTAATATACATTTTCGTCGCAATAAAAATATATTTTCTTCAAATATACACACTAAAGCCATTGTTAAACAACCTAGTGACTATTTTTCAAGTCGTTCTGCTTGAGTATAAAACGCAAAGGGCTCAATCATACATCCGGGACCGACTACAAGGGCTTCATGCGCCATAAGAGGGGCTGAATTTGCGCCCCAATTGTACTTGCTTCGTCATAACGATATAATGAGAATTTAAATTCACTCCCAAGTAATTGACATTCATGGGCTTTAAAATTATAAAAGCGCTTTTAATGATCGATCCATTTCGAATTTAATGAGTTTTCTAGGAAAATTCTGGCGCTTGATAAAAACTTTGAATGTTTTCCTGGAAAATCGGAGCATCCAAATGAAGACATAGAAAATAAATGTTTTATTTTTCATCCTATTTTCTCTTCATTTTGTATTATTGTTGTAAATGAGTATCGATATTTCGCCCGACAACATTTACTACGCGATTCAAATATAACCCAGAATTTTGCTGAACAAATTTATTAGTGAATATTTTATTTTTCTACGCAGTTCACTTCATTAGAAATATATTCATTTCTTGGGAAAGGAAGCATCTTGATTCCATCACTGAAGAAAGAAGATGAAAATTATAAGCATCTGTTGCGCAACGTGTTTTTGATACGATAAAAATGTTTAATATCTTATTTTATTCGTTTAAAAATATCCATGTTAATTTGATATGTTTGTATATTTTTTAGGATATGGCGAATTATACTTGTGTAGCTGAAAATCTTGCTGGAAAAAAATTGTCAGATCCTGTTCTTCTTACTGTATTCGGTATGAAAATAATATTATTCCTTTTATTTTTGTATGAATAATTTAATACAATAACAATTCGCGTATCAATCAACCGCTGTGGGTATATTTAGTCTGAGTCTCCTATTCGTAAAAGGAATATTTTAATATTCATTCCTTGATGCTAATTGCGGGCTTTAAGCGGACGTCTCGGAACAATGTAGCGTTTTTGCCGTATCCCATAGAAGCCGCGTGCAATTTATCAATGCACATAATTGCAGTGTATAATGAGAACATTTGGAAAAAGATCGATTATTCAGAAACAATCGACAATGACGAGTTTCGAGCTTGGGGTGCATACAATGCTTAACGAGAACGATTCATTTATGTTTTGCCTTCGGCGCAACTGAAGGCAAAAAGCCAGGTGAATGCAACTTGATTAATTCTCTCATAAAAATGCAGACGTGCCAACTGACGATTCGTTATTTTCATTATAATGTGCATTCATCTGACTGTCTTCGAGAAGATTCAAACTACCCATCATTTACATATTGCGCTTAAATTAAAATTAATTGAGTGTAATTTGCATTTTGGCAAGATTTTTTTCGTTGTGTTCAAATATTTGCCAATTATAATTATTTAAAAATTCAATTTATATATATAAAAATGAAAGTTTGTCGTCTGTATGTTTTGTATACGCTCCTATACCATGCATCCAATTACGATGAAACTTTGGGAAGTTATTGTGTGTACATCACCAAAGGTTTTTAAATTAGCATAACTAATATTTTCCCGCACTTTACATAACCTGAAATGATAAACCACGTAACTGTACTATTACGTTTTTTCTTTCAAATAATTACTAAATGCGTGTGGCATTGCAACGCAAGCCTGATACTCGTTTATTTCTCTATATTTCCTTATTAGATCTTCACCCAATTGGAATAAAAAATATTTTCATGAAATTATTTCAGCGATCAAAAATCCAATTTTCAAGAATTTCCAATGGAAGATTCTAAGTTAAGCTTTCGAGAAAAAAGCTTATTGATAGTAGCGATTCTGCACTGATAGTGAATGCCTCAATGAGCTTCAACTTATTCGACCAATGAAACTGATTTAGATCTTGCTTCGACTTTTCCCAAGTATAGAAACCCATTCACAACACATTTGCTTTTAACATCAGATGCAAACCAACATTGTATGCCAAATTTATCTGATTTATTCGGTATGTTTTGGGTAAACTTGCATCTGGCTTTTGTTAGGGAATGGCTGTACATAAATCATGATATTTGCAGCTTGTTTATTAGAATTTAGACTGTTTTCAATTATAATGTCTTAGACTCTAAATACCAAAACATATTTATTATCTCTTAAATATCGATTAATAATTCTAATTGTCAATATTAATTTAATTATGCCTTTAAAATGTTATTAATGTGTAAAATTATTTAACCCAAAAGCATTCGAAAATTTAGTTTAAAAAAAGTTCAAATTTTTTCATAACGACCCATTTTATTCAATTTGATTTCAATTTTTACGATATTTTTTTTATTGTTTGGATGAATTTGACTTGATTATGGGTTTTAAAGCATCGTTATCAAAATTCAAAGGTCCTTCTGTTCTTGATCATCCCTTAAGTTTTTATCGCCCAATTTAAATTTCTAGAATCAATATTGGCATCTGTGGACTGTTACCACTTCATCATAAATATATTTGAGTATTTAACTGGCTTTTGTGGTAATCCAAAACAAATTTTAAAAAAGTAACAAATAATATTAGATATGAAATCCTTTTATTTGGATCTGGATTTTTTATCCACAACAATAAAAAAATTCTATTGCACAAAAGTAATGTTTAACGTTTTGTTCTATAAATGAAATAACTTACAAAGACGTTTTCATCGCTGTATCTGGACATAAACTGAGTTCAAACATAAGGTCTCAAATTTTTCGAATACTTTCGGGTCCCCCTAATATTAAATAATTTAAGCTAAAATAATACAAGTGTTTCATGACACTTTGTAGAAATTTTGTTAACGTTGAGTTAGTGCCATTGTAATTTAGATTTAAATGTCTATTTATATATTTTATTCTTTTTGGTAACAAATTGATATAGAAGTGAATTATCAATTTGATGTGGTTGATTCGGTTTTTCGGGCGAACAAATGTGTCATTTGTCAAATTGATAAGATAAATAGATTCGGAGCTTTCCTAACTGCCAAAAATAAATGGAAAAAGTTTATCAATAAACTCTGGCAGAAAACAAAACTTAATTTCAAGTTTAAATCAATAAACTTCGCACCGGTTAACACATCGTGTGGGAACATTCTATACATTTTCCTCGTATAATAAATTATATACTTTTTCAATTCCAGGCACACGCTTTCGATAAGAGGAATAAAAGTTTATCATTCCGAACTTAATCTGAAATATGTCATATCTTGAATTTATTCTCTGCAAACATCTTATAGAAAACGGGGGGTGGTCGTCCTGGTCACAATGGACGGAATGCAAATGTCCAGGACAAGCTGCTAGAGGACAAAGACGCACTCGATCCTGCACAAATCCTCCACCCTTGAACGGTGGACAACATTGCTCTGGACCAGCCATTCAAAGATCTCAAGATTGTCTCGTATGCCATAATGGTAAAATTTTCTTATTATTTTCGACATTCAAATTGCATCATCATAACATCTATAACGATTTAAACAGCAATTAATTCTTTAAATTTGCGAAACATTTTAAGATTTATATTCAGATATGGAAGTAAATGAGCTTTTAAGACAATACCCTGATCATTAACTTTCTTGAGGCTCATATTCCAGTCATAAATGGGAATCACCTAATCTTCCTATGCTCAGCATTTAGATTAACTTTATTATAACAAAAACGACTTTATAACGCTCAAAAACAGTTCCCTGGTATGTTTGGTTCAATATTTTGTGAACAGTATCTCTATCAACATTTTAAATAACTAAAAATGTCTCGCATGATATGAATTAATTGTGAGTTTAATATGTATGCAATTATTCGTGGTCTAATTGTTTAATAATATTTTCATGCATCAGATGGATACACATACGATGTTATAATGTATGATAAATCGGAGTCTCTAGTAGGTAAGTCCTTGTTTTAATTCGCGACGTAATAAAATGGATTTATTCTTGGCTTAGTATATAAAGTGTGGTGGATATTGGGCAATGCAAAATTTATGGGGTTGACGTGAATATAAATGTATGGCATTAGGTGCAGTGGGTCGATGGGGCTCGTGGTCGGAATGGTCCCGCTGTGGCAAAGACTGTCGTCAGGTGAGGAGGCGTCAATGTTTAGGATCCTCCGGAAGTAGTTCTGGAGATCTATCTTGCCCAGGACGACCCTTACAGCTCGTGCCTTGTACCGGAGGACTGTGCCCCGAGGACGCCCACGGGGACCAACAAGGTAAACCAATTTCTCTATCTTTTTTATATTACGTCAGAAACAACCCGCGACATGTATTATTCGCGTGGCTTTTAAATAAAACAGTTTTTAAATCTTAATATTTCCTTGTATTTAACGTTTGACGAGAATTTCATCAAAATTTTGTCTTATTCAAATATAAACCGGAATTTTTCTGTAAAAATTTATTAATCTAATATATAAAAATGAATTGGGTTTTGTTCGTTTTAAATGCGCTGCCGTAACGTTCAACAAATTGCGATAAAACTTCGTCCACTTATTGCTAAAGATTCCGCAAGTAACATAAGTATAGTTTAATATATAAAAATTAATGTTTGTTTGTCCGTATTTAATGCGCCACCATACCGTTCATTCGATTGCAATAAAACTTTGCCAACTTATTGTTTGCACTTTTTCAAATAATATAGGTATATTACAATTAGCTTACAGTAGATCTTATATATAAAAATCAATTTTTGTATGTTTGTTCATTTTTGTAATAAAACCAACAAACGATATTCTTAATTATTACTTATGTGGCAGTAACGCGCTGGGTATCGGCTAGTTTTAAATAAAATAATATTTAAATAAAAGAGAGACTTAATAATTTGTGCTTTTTATGAAGTTTCGTTATTTAATTGGAATTTTCTAGTATAAAGGCGCAAACTTTGGGTTCCATGTTTTTTCAAATTCGATAAAAAAGACACAAAAAATAAGTAAAATGTAAGTAAAGTAGTAATTTCAATCCTAAAATTATAAAACCATCTATAATTAAAAAAATATAAATAATTAGTAAAGATTTTGCTATACCCCAAAGAAAAACAATATAAACAATTTTATTTTTACATAATGACGATCTTTTTTTTTTTTAAAAAAAATGATTTTTGGCCTTATTTTTCCAGTTTTAATTTTTATTTAAATAGCTAAAAATGAATTTTTGCCATAAATCTGGTAATAACGATAGTAAATTATATATAAAATATTTGTACCAAGTTTTAAGTAAATCAATTAATTAAAACCTGAGTTATTATGTCAACCATGTTGAAAAAAGTAGTTTCGATAAAAACGCGTTTAACGCATTCGCGGATATGGATTAGTGACACAATTCATGAATATAGCGATTGAGTTAAACCATCAATAAACACACTATTATTATCCCTATCGACGTACTGATTCGAAATTAATATATTTTGTGATAAAACATCGACAAAGAGCAACACACTCCAACATACGACATACAATTGTTTGAATTTATTTAATTTGTTTAAATTTGAAAAAAATATTGTTCAAGAAGGAGTCGTTTATTGACCATCGAAATGGTGCGATTTAACGCCCTTAGACTTCTTCATTTGGGGATGTTTCACAGCTTGTTTAATTCATATTTAAAAATCAAGCGTCCTTATTTAAATAATTAAATGTATATAATAAAATAAACAGAAGCAGTTGCCCAAATTGGAGTTATTATTAAAAATGGAAGAAGTTTGTCGGTTAAGTCGCGGTCGGTCGGAGAAGGCTTTTCCCTATCCTTGTGGGAATTAGCACCGCCGAAGACAGGATTATTAGCACAGTGAAACAACCTAATTTACTTGAATAAATACAGGAAATCAGCTTACAGCTTTCATTTATGTTTACCTTACGTTGAATATAGATTACCGAGCACATTTTCCGTGTACATTCCGGCAGGCTTAATCATACCAGCTTTCATCTCTTACTCGATCGTTTTTCGACCAAAATACGCACTCTTGAAATATTCAATTTTCGATAACATATTTTTTTTTGGATTCAAAGACATTCCGAGAATAATAAATATTTACAATATTCGACGAAGATCGCTTTATTTATTGGTTTTTCATTAATGCTTTCAACTCAGCAATCAAATCGCTGAAGGAACAAATATGTTTGAGTTTAAAAATACATCTTGAATTTGTAGTTTTTTACGTTGGCCGCCTCTCAAATCGCAGACGCCGAGGGCAAAAAATTCGCTATGGGGAGTAAAAACTGTCTTTTATCCGAGAATATTTCTAAAAAGCTAAAGGATCGTCGAGATTCTTTATTGCCGCCATTAAATTGTCATCGTCAGACCACAAACCGACATTGGGTGGACGGAGATAAACATCTGAAGGATTACAAAATGCTCTCGGCATCAGGATTGATCGCATACAAGCGACGTTATTTTATCTCCGCAATAATCTGCAAACTGCTGCGAGATATTTAAATTCGCCTCTGATTAATACTACATAAAATACATGCTGATTCCTATGAATAGTACTAATGATCTCCGTCATTGAGTATTGCAGTCTGACCCAATTGACAAAGCCTTAGAGCCCCGCTCTTACATATGATGTATCACCGCCGTAAATGGGAATTCCCGTTATAAAAAATCGTGATGTCGCAAATTTCACACCACTTGCTTCACCTGCATATAAATTATTCGTGTCTCCACATCACACACTCGAGCCTCCCCCAAACATCACCACTTTTCGCCATGCATCTTTCATCACTGTGCTGCTGTGGAAATAAGGCTTTAGAAGGCGAGACGGATGGCGTCTACCCGAGAAGAAATCACCGTCTTCTAAAATAAAAGAATAATTTATGACAGCGCCCCATAGCAATCATTGCAGGGACGCTCACACTCTGCTCCTCCACTAGCACTTCCAAAAGCACTTCCAGAACGATATTAGAATTGCCCATCAAAATAATGCTATAATAAATGAATGTATTGCATTATAAATCTATATAGTGCTTGGGGGGTTGATATGTTTGGATTTCATCCGATTTTGGATACTATTCCTCGATTTACGCGATAAAACTGATGTAAACCCCCAAGCAAAAAAATTAAATAAAAATACATTTTTTTAAATTATATTTATTAAATGAGTATCTTGCATGTAGTAATTCAGTGAAGAATTCTTATTTCTCAATTTTCTCGAGAATTCTCTAAATAATCTAAATAGAATCGGACATCCTAATTCTCTTTTTGAGCAATAAAATCCAATGAATCATGAAATAATTCTATCTTCGAAATAAATTATTAATTTATAGCTTAAAACACTTTTGCAGTAATTCTTGTATGTTGTATGGGACGCGTCTGCAAATGCAGACACACATATGATACTTGTTTAATTCGCCTGTGCATGCAAGCGCGCGTGGTAATAATTAATTTACTTGAATTGCGTTTATAATTCATTTCCCGCATTAGGTGATCATGATTTTGTAGTGTCCGCGAAAGCGTTAAAACTAAAAACAACGTGCCGAATAATAACCTATACAATAAAAATCGTATTCTAAAAAATCTTTCAACCGTCATAAAATATAAATATAATTTGCTAAAATCATCTTTCTTTGAAAGCTTGGATATTTTTACGGCGAAACTAATAGATTCGGGGCGTGTTTTTTAAATAAAATATCTCGAGAAATGAGAATTCTCGAAATTTAGCATATCTGCAAGTAATAATTTTCGACAAGGAATACCACCTGTAACCTAATCTTTTCCGGTCCTATGTCGAATCTCATTCGACATCGATTTTTACCGCGTGAGTCTTATGTCGAGTGTCATTCGACATATTTTTTTCATCGATGGTATTATTGAATTAAAATGCAACGCAACATTTTTTTCACTCGTATCTATTAGAACAGTATGTTGACCATAGGATAAATGATTTTTTTGCTCATTGGAATGTGTGACTGTCTACTTGGATGGGACACGAAAGGGTAGTTTTAGGGGCTCATGCGGCGCGTTAAACGAGCTTTGCAATCCAACAGTTACACTTACTCCGTGCACCCGCGAATATATTTTGCTAATAGTGAAATGATTACCGATTTTTAGTATTTTATTTACCAATCCACAAGGGAAACACTAAGACTGCGCAGTTTGCTCTAATAGAAAAATTCCCGGCGGTAGGAAATAAACCCGCTACACATACAAAACTTTGCATTTGAGCAGTATCACACTTTGGAAAATTTAGTTATTAAGGCCTTGAGTGTGTATATTTGATAAATAAAATTAATTTTTATCACAAATCGAGTTTTTAGTTAAAAAAAAAAATGAAAATAATAGTTTCTCCTAAAATTCTGAAAATCTATTGTGGACCTGGTGGGAACATAAAAATTTTTTTTGGAGATCAATTTTAATCGAAAGTGTACCAATTTGATCATCATTAGTCACATACACATTCCAAATATATCATTTTTGATGTTATTCTCCAATATTTTTCATTATCTTATACATATAAAAATGAATGTCTGTGTTCTGTGGTTCGTTTGTCTCGTATACGTTCTTAAACTTTAGGGAGTTATTGTATGTATATTTGCTAATACTTTTGAATTGGTGCAAATATTTATTCTGTACGCAATTTGTTTTGCGAGACGTTTAACGGATGCGCCATATTGGCGCATATTAGTCTATTTAAACTTTTGGATCTTAGCCCTTCAGCCCGCACTACATGTGAATTAAAACAATAAATCAACTTAAATGCGATATCTTTTAAAATATCGATGATATCAAAGTGAAAATACTTCAACATAGCGACTCAACGGTGAGTCGCAATGTTTTTTTGTATAAAAATAAATATTTCTTAATAGTTAAAAATTATTATACTAGGGACATATTGATGAATCCAAAAATGTCTTCAATATTTAATTTAAAATCGAACTTAAATACGTTTTAAAATCAAATGCATATATATATTGTACTTTCAGAGGGAGGGATTTCCACTGCCTATTTTGCTGCCACCCTTCTGAGTCATCAGAATATATGCATACAGAAAATCTCCTAAATTGCGTTCCCCAAAGGACTGAAAAAAATGCCTATTATGGATATTTTTGGAATTAAACAAATGGCCACCTCATCAGAGATTTTAACCTGGTCATCGATTCTTACTTTTTTCGAAGCGTTCATCCAAAAATTTGTCTTTGAAACAAATTTAAGGCCGTCGCCTCGTTCCAATTTCGACGATGTTTCTTCGCTTTTTCGTCGATTTGAAGGCAAATTTCAGTGTTGGCAATTCGAGTTGCGTTCAAAACTGGTTTTTCTTTTAAAACATACGACAATAAATCATGGAAAGCAAATAATTCAAGGCACGAAAGGAATTCGTAGAAGGTGAATACTGCTCACTTTCTGAGATAATTATGTAGCCAGAATGTGCATAATTATGCCTCATTCCTCATCACCACTCAGAACGTCAATCATTCTACTAAATGTGCTCTAATTGGTAGACATGTGCGAAGAATTTATGCATTAGAAATGAGAGAAGCAAATATAAATAGGCTCGGCTCTTAAAATATTTCAATTTTATTGGAATGTTTTCAAATTCATCACGTCGAGTATTTGCATAGAATCAAAATCAGGCAGACGTCGGCGGAAAAATTGTTGTCCGACTTTATTTATCCTATATCCTAGTATATTGTATCCCAGAGAAAATTCTATCAATATTCGTGCTAAAATAGTGTGGGAAGTTTTAGGGATGTATTTATTCCGTTGGCATGTTCGCAATATCGGCTAGACTGACTCGGATTGTCCGTCAACGGAAGGATAGTTCTCCATCGCGAAGAAGCGATAAAAAGGAGAAAAAATGAAATAAACAGCAGATCCTCGGTCTGGGCAAAATGAAAAAATCGGACGCGTAATAAAAACATTCCGTGGAAACGGTGGTGTGAGAAGTAATTTGAATTTCAAATACAAACGGCAATAGGAAATGCAGACGGGGGAGGAAAACACACCACAAAAGTGGAAAAGTAGACAGACTCTCATTGAGGAATCACTGTTTATTTTTTCGGATCTTTTTATACACCCACGACAATTTTTATTCGATTCGGATTACTATTTGGATATGGTCTCGAAGTCCATAAGCGAACAGGGGCTTTTCCAAATGCTATACATTTTGCTCAATATATTTTTATCTCGGCTGATAATCTTTTCAAAGTCTTAATTTTGAGCAATTCTGGTTTTTATTTTCTAATATATTTCGCAAATATGGGATGAGAGCTAACATCTTCAAGAATTTAAGTAGCTCGAAAACCTTAACAAAGAGAATGCGAATTTAAGCCAGTTTTTGGTTATGCTTAACCCTGTGATGAGTATACACGCACCTGTTGCGCTCCATATCTGTTTTTAATACAATATTATTATCCATTCAAACATGAAATTTACCACCTGTTTTATTATTGTGTCACATTTTAGTTATATTTACAATCACACATACGAAAACACAAAAAAATGTATTTTAATGTTCTATTTCCTTGTTGTACTTGTACTTCCATAAAGGAATATAATATTTGATGCGAAAATTAAATCTCTAATCAAAGATTTTGTAGCATGGGCAAATTATCATCCCCATGCAATGGCACTGTTAATCTATGCAGATTTAATTCGTCAGATTAACGGCAACATCTTCCATCTCTCTTTAGGTGCAATATGTCAATTAAACTGCGCCATCTTCTGTGGCGTTGCATCTGAAAAAATGACATCGATCGCTTCTTGCGCGTGCACCATTGCCAGTTGAGTGGTGACGCACAGGAGGCGATAATCGTGAAGAGTGGTCAGATGTCCTTGGCTGCGGGAAGACATCCTTCCCGCGCCCAGATCTATCTCTCGTGATGAATAAAGAAGTTATCCAAGACGAAAGGCTTTCTATTCGACGCCCGTCCATCTACATCCCATCCGCCCAGCTACATAACGGCCCGAAAGCAGAATGTACCCGCGTGCGAGTTGGGACTCTAACCGAGAGCGACTCCACTCCGTCTTCTACACTTCATTATGAGATTGTTATGGTTCATTATGAGATTCATCGCCATCAGTGTCTCGCAATTTATATTTCTTTTTATTTCAGACTTGTTTTTATTAACTACCTTCTTCCATCTTACTAGTCTATTTTTCTGTGTAATAGTTGTGTGTCAAAAACTCAATATTATGAAGTAAAGCATCGTTTGTAATATCCTCATGACGCTGTTTTTGTTCCATTGTGAGCAAACGCGCCACTCATCTTGCGCACTACTTTCTCATGTCCAATTTTTTTATTAAGTATTTGAGTGGTTAATTAATTTTAAATTGATTTAAACTTAGATGCTATATTCGTATGCCTGAAATTATGGTTTTGATTTATTTGGCAAATGAGTAATCGGTGTAGCGACAATATAACTCGGACGTATTATCATATTCCTGCGATGCTCGCTCTATCAGGTCACAGTACGCAATAGTTATGGTAACAGTACACTTACTTTCTGAACATTCCTCGTACTAAACAAAATAGCATTTTCAAACTTTGGTTGGATACTTCTGGGACAATCCATGTATCACACACGTCATCAATACTATCAAACCATTTTTCATGGTGTTCTTTCCCAATAAACCGTGATTCACAATGCGATGAAATCTTTTGTTATTTACACTTATATGCCTTAAAATTTAGCACGGAATCAATTTTTATTTTATTTTTGCACAGGAACGTTTTTAAGCACGAGATAAATAATACTGAACGAGATGTTCCCCCATACGATTGTATCTTAATGCGCGAGTCTTCCAAAGGTCGCATGCTGAGGGTGCATCACTCTTGCCACACAACATTACCAATCGGATTTACAACCGACTTGCTTAATGTCTTTCTTGTCCAGTTTAGGATTCTCTTGTTAGCGCAAGATGCTATCAACACTTTGGCGACGACTTTATTTCCAATGCATTCTTCGCTCAATATAAACCGCCGACGTTAAAAATATCTCTCATTTGGAATACCCACGCCATTAAGGACCTTCGCTAATTAAGATATACGACTCGACTGTAAAATAATTAGAGTTGAAACTATAATGCTGGGTTTTTACTATCCTATCCGAATATATATATATATATGTGTGTGTGTGTGTTTTCTGCCATTAAACATTTCGGCATGATATCTTTCAACCCTCGAATGATTTCGTGGAATAAAAGTTAACATAAACCATCGCAACTAAGACATTTTCCCCCCATCCGAGGATAACATCGCATCAAGTCCGCCGGAGAAAAACCGGGTAACAGAATACGAATGGACCAAATGAGGTGATTACTGTCTGTTGATGGTCAAACGACCACCCCTTATAAGTTGACTCATCCCCTGGTAACTATGGTGAGAATTAGATTTTTATTCTTGGGGGTACGAATATTTGATTGTTTACAGAGCGTTGCTTTTATGTTGACCATCACTCGGAACTGAAACGTCCAAATCCAGCATAAATTCCCCCCTCATCCGAGAGGGATCACCGGGACAAACTGTATTTATACATTTTATATCCACCGTAAGAAGTTTGCCGTCATCGCATTATATCATCCTGGAAGTATTTCTATATGTATATTTGTATATTTGACAATTGAATTTGTTGAAATGTATGTTAATGTCCATCTCTGACGCCAGAAGAGGGCAAAAATGAATATCCTTTATATCGGCGATAAAATATCATTCCCCTGCATAATGTTAAACGCGATTTTATTTCCAGTGAATGACGTTTAGTATGACATCATAATCGTTCTTTTTAATGTGCATAGTAAACGGCGACTTTTATATCACTCGTTTTACAACTTTGTTTCTCCCCTTGTCGTTACACTTTATAGTTTTATGTCGAATGCTGCAGATCCACGAAATATGGATGTTTCACTACAAAATGTTATTTGTTTGGGAAAAGTACTCCAAATAGTCCACAAAACATGTTATATTGAAGCTTTAAAATTGCAGAGCAGATCAAACTGTATTTATTATTTTAAGTAGGGATTCGAACTGTATTTTTTTCATAATCTTTTAATTAAAAAATATTTTTTCGATAAAAGTACGGTTTTTTTCGAAAAAAAAAACCAACAATTTTCTTGGTTTTTTGATTCAGTTCCGAGAATCTTGCATGTAATATTTTAGCGATTATACTTGTAAATAATGATTCTAATTTCTCGATCTCTTTTCTCATGTTTCTCGATATTTTTTTAGAAATGTAATCGAAATAAAACAATTAGAAATAAATAATCGGACATCTTAGTTCCCTTTTAATTAAAAAATCTAATGAAATATTTCCATCTTCGAAACAAATTATTAATACACATCTATTTTAGCTTAATAACTCTCGCGGACACGTCTGATATTGTAATTATTTTTATATGTAGCACATAGGACGCGTCTGCATATGCAGACATACTTGTACCAATAGCGTTCATATACAACACACTTTTTTTATATTCATGAATTGCGTCGATTGTTGATATCCCAGATGAGGTATAAACGATTTTGAATTATCCGCGAAAATGCTAAAAATACAAACAACTTGCCGAAAAACAACTTAAACAACAGAAATCTAAATAATTTTTCAACCATCATAAAATGTACGTATAAATTGCTGAAATAGTCTTTCTGAGAAAGCATGGGTATTTTTATAGCGGAATGAATAAATTCAAGACGTTCTGATTTCTCGAGAAATGAGAATTCTCAATTTAGCATATTTCTCGAGAAATTTTCAAATAATAATTTTCGAAAAGAAACACTACTTTTTATGAAACATTCTAAAAAAACAATTAAAAATCTTAGAACTATGATTTAGGCGGGAAAATATAGATGGTATATAATATATGATAATACGAAAGTGATTCAAATATAATCCGGAATTAATTAGTGATGTGTAAAAATATGGATTATGTCAAATTTCTACATAGTTCCCTTTATTATAAATACATTAATTCCATCGGATAGGAAGCTTCTTAATGCCATCACTGAAGAAATAAAGCAAAAAGTAGCATCCTCTGTTGCGCAACGCGTAATTTAAGCATTATTTCATTTAAACAGTGTTAGCGTCATCTAGCAACTGGCATTAACAGGCCGTATTCACCGTCTGTCTGTCATATAGAAAATCAATTAACAAAATACCTTTCGAGACCCAAAATACCATAGCTATCACTTTTCCAGCAGACTGTTTTTCGGCTTTCAGACCTTCGTGAAATTTTGGATCGAGGATGCTACTTTTTACCTTACATTTATTGACTCTTTGTGGTCCTATGTCGAGTCTGGCTCGACATTTTGTTTCTACATTTTTTTTCCTTACTCAAATTTAAAATCATGTAATTTTATTTTGCGTATCGTGTTTAGGACAGTATTTGAAAAGGAATATTGATTTTTATGATCCTTCATAGTGTTTCGCCTACCTGCTAGAGTTACAAAGGAAAGAGACTGTTACCCGGATAAAATCCTAAAACACAAGCAGTGACTCTTAACGCGCGCTTTCGTGAACATCTCCGATCCTAATTACGATATTTTTACATAATCATATATTATTCATAATATTTTTGTGCGAAACTAATGAATATACAAAATAAAATTTAAGAAAACCTGGTCTCCATTTAGGCCAATGTTTTGAGAGATATCGTCTAAAATATTTAATATATATATATATATATTTTTTTTATCATCATTATAATTTATATACAATGTAAATCAAGAATGTTACAGTTTACCAAGCTATTAACAATTTTTTAAATCTGAAAAATTGCACATACCGGCATTAATTGAATATCTACAAAGCTGCTTCTTTATTCACAAGTGATTTACATTAATTATTGTTAAATAAATATTTGATGGAAATATTGATGGAAATATTGTACCTAGTGTACCGTTTATAATATTTATTTTAAGCGGCTATAACATAGCTTCAGGCTTTTAGACATAAGACATAGACTTATCTCATATTGTCTAAAAAAGGGATTATAAATATCCATATAAATTCTCACACATTGAATGCGAATATTAGTGAAACGAAGGCAAAGACGGGTATCTTGCGTCTTATCATACACTCGTACTTCAAAGTCGTGATGTAAAGGTACCCCTACACATCTAAATATTCTCAAATAATGCCTTGTTATAAATTGAAATCGATTTTTTTGAAATATGTGAAGCTGAAAACATTTTCGTCGTGGATGAGTTACTTGCTAACGTCATACGTTAATTTTCCATTTTTGCTGGGTGTAATTTTCGGCGTGGATTGCGCACCCTGCACCAGAGCTTTGGCTGAGTACAAAGGACCATGAAACCGGATGGAGGGTGGAGGATATCCCTCACTAGTGAAAGGATGTTCCTCTGCCTCTCTTTACGCTGGAGTGACTCCATTGTAAGGATTGTACGCAGGTCAAAGCGAATGCCTGATACAGTTATTTTCAAATGCGAAAAATACTTCGTCGTATTTCAATGAACCTGCAGTGATTCATCATTCTTGTTTTCTCACTTTTTTGTCGATCTTCAAAGCCTTTTGCAAAATATTTTATATCATTAAAATGCTTAAATAACATATCCAAGCTAAAAACTATTGTAAAAATTAACTGAAAATTAACATTAACGCCATTTGATATATTTCAATATCATTGCACAATCATGAAATAAATTAAATTTTAAATATAAATAATATATATTCTTAAATAATATATTTTCTTGTGAATTTGCATGCATTTGAATGAAATATTTGTATTTCGCATTGTGAATAAAAGTTGAGCAAGTCATGTCCCCTAATAAGCGTATACATCCCCGTCTCAATTTTCACAGAATGTTCGAACAATGTATGTATTCGAAGGCAGTCTTCGTTCCCGTCAAAGAAATATCAGGAAGGTTCGAATTGATAATAAGTACTTTCGTGCTCCGCGATGTGAAATAATCACCTGGAATTTTAGGGACGCAATCACCGCCTCCCCATCGGTTCGAAAAGCCACCCTTAAAATTACTCCCGCTGCGGTTATTATGATACGCGTATTAGTCTCGGGCTCATCCTGTAATTTTCAAATCTGGAAATTACACCATCGATACGTTTTATATTTATCTCGACTCTTTTCGTCATTCATTAGATTGCTTTGTCCTGTTGGCATTTTTAGCGAGTCTTCAGTTGCGTTTGAATGGGGATTGAAAAAAATGGCGAATGTTTAGTTTGGCGTGTAATGGAGGCGTGACAACTGTCACAGACCTCTATAGAGAATTTTGACACTGTGAAGAGAGCGAGTAGGGAGAGGGCCGCGGTTGTAGGGAGTGTGACAGCGGAGGGCTTTTGACTGACAGTGAGAGGGTGACGAGAGTCCTCCAAATACTTGAGTCACCCATCCCAAATTATTTTATGCCGTTATTTTGAATTTCTGCCACTCGTATATGTTAGATAATTTAAATTGCGAGCCTTAAATACGATTCCATAAATAGCATTGTTTCATCCGATGTACAGGCCCTCCCAGACCAAGTGTTGCCATTTTAAATGTACAATTGAAAATATTAAATAATTCGAGCAAAATGTTTTATCTTGGACCTTGATGATGTAATTGAGTCGGGTGATGAACGTGTAGTATACTATACTTCAATTTATTATTAAACTTATTATTTTTAATATTATCTATTATATTTTATGACTTAAATGCCAATTTTAATTAGTCGCCATCATTATTTTAGAAACAATGAAATTAATATGCTCCTGATTCGAGTTAACCGAATTGAAATTTGTATTTAAGATCTGATTCAATAACACGAATGGAGTTAGCTAAAATATTAACTAACAATTTCCATTAGCATTGTGCGTTGTATAATATATATATATATAAATGAATGTGTGTCATCGTGCAGTCGGTTTGCTATATATACATTCCTATACCGTTCATCTGATTGCAATGAAACTTTAATGAATTATTAGGCGTGTATCAGAGAAGGTTTTTAGATTAGTACAATCATTATTTTTGTGTGGAATTTGTTTTGTAAGATGATTAACGGATGTACTATGTTGACTCATATTGGTCTGGTGGAGTAAAGACAATTCGACACAAAAAATTGAAAATTACTTCCGTACTTTAAATTACAACCGATTTGCATTAACTTTATTTAAAAATAAGCTAATATCCTAAACAGCAGCACTGCTATAACGGATATAGCTGCTAAAAAAGTTTTGATGAGATGGGTCTGAAAGGGCCATGGTTGCCATGTCAATCGGCTCTTTGGGGCTCCCAATTTTTGCAAGCAGCATGTTCAATATAGGATTGTGAGCCACGAGGGGAAGAACATGATGTTATTTTGCTGGTCACACCCGTCGCGATGATATTGTTTTCACCGGCAAAGTATATTGTTCCTCGTGTGCTTTCCCCTCTTTTTGTCCCCGTTTTTAAACTTTTTCATATCAATTTTGATTGACGGTTCATATTTGCTCTGCACTCTGTATGTACAATTCATTTAAGTCACTTTTTCTGAGGGCTGGATCTACAAAAGCCATAACTAAATATTTTTTTAATTAAATATCAAATAAATATAATCTTTCCCATTAGCCACAATTCAAATTTAAATGTAGTTCGAAAAAAATCAATCTAATCATTGAAAAAAGTTTATCAATCGTGGATTGAAAACAGTGACTGCGCGCGATGATTGTTAAAATATTGATATAAGATTAGATTAAAATAAATATCAAATTTTTGAGAATTTAAACGACTTGATATATCCATACTGAAATATGTTTCAGCACCGTCATTTTATCTCATGTTACTCGACAAATCTCATATTTCTTTTGACGTCGGTAATAGAAATTGCATCCAATAGCTGGTAAAAAAGAACGATTTCAAGCCTTCTAGTCATCTAAAATAAAAAATATTTGTAATTATTAAAGTTATTAAAAATGACAATTATTTTAAAAAAAAGTCTTTTTTGTCCTTAATTTTTCAGTTTTAATTTTAAAAAAGTTAGAAATAAAATTTTGACATAAGTCTGGTAAAAACAATAGAGGGTTATATAAAAAAGATTTGCACCAAATTTGAAAAAAATCATTGATTAGAACTTGTTGTGAAAGTGTTGAAAAAAATAGTTTCGGAAAAAACGCGTTTAAAGATTTTATTCTGGTAAGACCGCGTTAATAAAATAGCTATAACTCCATAAAAAAAAAATAAAAAAAATTATAACTTCTTTGGACGATATATTCTAAAAAGTCTAAATTTTGAAATAAGGAAAAAATAACGATTTTTTCAAAATTCTAGACTAAAATTCCCTCTTAAGAGAAACTTGTGTTTTTGTGATTTTCTAACCAGGTTCAAAACAAGATAAGATAGTGATATTCCTATATATATTGAAGATTTAAAAAAATATATACAGTACCCTTCTAATTGCAAACTTAAATTCATACTCTTATCCAAATTTCGGGTGGATGTTAGACTCCACGATGCCCACCCATAAAACCCCAGGGGGAGGCAACCCTATGCCTGTGGGCAACGAATGAACCCCTGGGGTAATAATGTGGAGTAGAGGTGTGCAAAAGTAGCCTCGTCGGTTTGCTCATCAAACGCAGCTGGGATAGTCCAGCTAACATGATTTGGGTGCGCAGGTCACCCTGTGCTGCATACCCATAAAGAATTGTATGGAACAGCCGATTAAAACAATTCAAATGCAATATGAAAAATTAACAGTGATGTCTTCTATCTTCCTGCGCATGGATGTACGGGAAGAGAGAATCAATGGATAACCTTAACTTTGGGAAGAGGTATTCTTTCCGCAGGTTCATTTGTAATCTTGTGGCTACAACCTCTTTCTCAGCTAAATAAAGATAATATTTAATACGAGTGTGTTTATGTCACCACCTGACGATCTATAAATATGAATATCCCACAGCAGAGCGTGGATCGGAGACTCTGCCTCCTCTTTCTGACGTTCCTGCACTACGTAAAACCATAACGAAAATATCGGTTTTATCGGTTCGGTACACGTCTTACGCGTAAAAGAGTTTGGGTGATTTTTCTATTGACATTATATATTTGCAAATATTCATTTAATAAAACTGTAATCTTTATTCTATGTTCATCCTGTTAAATCAATACTTCAGATAATATTGTTATCAAGCAAAATTCCAGCTTGCAATCTTGACATTAATATGTATTTTATTTAGCTTAACACTTCCTATATATTTGCTTCGTATCCAGACTGAGACTCTCAGATTTAAATTTGTTTTTCAATGTTGTCCTCCAAACAAGGAGACTTCCAATCAATAAGCGTCAAGTCGATATCTTTTCCTGTTATATGATAATCCCAACGATTTTTCTGAGACCAAAACGATTTAAATGTCAAGAACGTATTTAAAATGAAAAAATAACGATTCTAAACCCTCATAAATTCACAATTCTCATACAAACCCATTATATTTTGTATGTTGAAATGTTGACTATTTACCAAATAATATTAATATATACAAATGCATTCTGTTATGACCACAATGAATGATCAGATATTAAAATATTTTGCATTTTTAAGCATGCAATTAATATTTTCAGCGCGATTTGTACTGGAGAGAGTTTTTTTTTTCAATGAAAAATGATGGTAATCATTCGGAGAAGCGCGAAATGTTCATATTTACATTTTAATCTATTTGATTAATTATTTACAATTACGCGGTATAAAACCAGAAGCCCTTTATCTTTGAACTGAAAAACAAATCAATTAATCAGAAAAAGCGAAATGCATGTAACGCCCCTGCATTGGTCAGCCGTACAAGGCAGCCCCGCTTGCAAAATTAATGCGTGTCTGTGTCTTTTATCTACACTGTCAGTGCTTCTCAATCGGATAACGATTAATTCATTTAATTTATACGTAAATTTAATTGATTAAAAAAATATTATATTCGAAACGTATTAATGTACCGCAGTATGTTGACCTATTTGTATTATTTGATTATTGTTGCGATTCCGATCCTTTGATATTGAGTATTTATTTTGGTCCTTGGAAGTCTCTGGGGGGAGTCGAATGCTGGACGCCAACAGATTCGGTTTAATTACATCCATGTCCACTAAAATTGATCTTATCAACGTACGGCCAGGGATCATTTTGGCCTGAGCTCAAATCTCATTATTTTCGACCTGTCCAATTGAGTCGGTCATGTTGTACATGCAAATCTTAATCGATTATCTCGACCCGATAAGGTAGTCATTCCTCTTTCATTTGTGCAAAAAGAGTTAAACCTCTACATTTCGCATGACGCAGGACTCATTATTTATCGACCCTCCGAAAATCGATCCTCCGATGCTGCAAACGCGATGCTTTTGACTGCGACCGAACCGATGATTACCATCTAACCCAATTAATCCTTTCAGCTGTTCATTTATACTTTTTCATTCGTTTGTTGAAATTGAATTTAAATTTCTGCAATATGTGACATGCTTTGATTAAAATATCAAAATATTTCGACACCACAACATCAAAGAGCTGACCAAGAGTTGGAATAGTAATTTCTAATAACATATATTCTTTTAAGAAGAGGAAATCAGTGGTCAGAAATTCGGACCGGTTGGACACGAAAACTTTGTGGCTACCCCCTTTAAATATTAAGGCATTTAGAAACTTTCTGCAGAAGTTTTGAAAAAAATATATCCCAGTACCATCTGATCGTGGAGCCTTCCCCCTCCCCTGCGGTCGGTAACAATCTGTAGATTTGCACTTCAATAATTATATACAATATAATTATTTTTTCCTTATTCATTGGCATTGATATATATTTTGATTAGGTTATAAAAGAGTATCCGATTGCGTTTGTGATATTTCAAACCTCTTGTCGGGCTCGTGGACCCGGAATAACTAAATTCGACCAGATAGCAGTTTTATAAAATAATTAGAAAAATATATCTACATTTAATTGAATGTCTTTTGCTGATGATCTGAATCAAAACAATGAGCTTCAATGAAATATGATTTGGCGCGGTTTTTGACAGTTGACAGAGCCGTCTGCATTCAGCGCTTTATGGTTTCCGTTTCAGCATCCAAATGCTAATTATTCGGCAGCCGATCTCGTCAGCGAGGATCCCTATCATTTATCTTTTATTTAGTTCATTATTTATGCAAAATATCATCCCTTTTCTACCCTCTTAAGTGTCGGTGTCTCTTTAAGCTCTTCGACGGTGCATATTAAGTAGGGCGTAATGGTCAAATTGTACCCCATTTTACACCCCCTAGCGATGACTCCGAAAGTTCACTTAGAAATTTATACCGTAAATTTAGCACTCCCCGATAAACGACTTGTCGAGTTTTGGGCTACAATGATATATGCTGGAGACGAGGTCGCGAATAAGATACGCATATCAATACCATAGTTCCTATGTTGGCATTTAAATACAATACTTCTGCATTTGAGACCATAGCATAAACGTTATTAACCCTTTGATTAAAGAGTTCATTTTAAATTGATAAATGCTATATTCGTTTGTCCACACTATTGATATCACACGATATTCGTTCATTTCTTCGCGTAAAAATTTGTGCGAAAACGGTCGCAGCATGTGCGGGATTACTCACCAACGGATTAAATCAATATTTTGACTACAATCAATCAAAACTTTGCAATACTAAGTTGGTTATTGAAATGTATACGATAATCAAATATGAAGAAAACATATTAATGAAATAAAGTTTAGACCCAACATCGGGTCCCAAATTCAGATATTAATTAATAAGCCAGTTTCACCTCCACAGAGCCGAGTTGTTTCACTGACCGGAATTAAATTTTAGTAATAAACTCGTGCAGAAGTTGGGGTTTTAATAATTCTAAAGTTTGACCATTTGAGCAGTGACACGAGCTCAAGGGATTTCCGGCTGATAAACGCTAAATGAGAATTCGAAGGGTCCGATGGGCTTATTAAAACTTTACAAAAGATAACACGGACGTGTAGATGTAACACGTGTAGCGCGGGCTTTACACGACTTTGCTAATAATTTCGGCACTATCGCCCGAATTTGCGATGATAAATTCGCGCAATATCGGGGGATTAAACTGTTCGAGAAACTCTGTCGGATAAGGCGGAGCCCATGTAACAAGCAAAAATAATATTAAAACAGGATGGATTTATTACAGTGGACTGAGGTAATGACGTCGTTTGCCATTGCTGCCATAATATCGTCCATCATACATATGTTCTTGAGTATTATGACTAGTACGTGAGTACTTCTTAACTACACAACCAATCAATTTTATATGATTATGTACACAAGCCATAAAACGTGATGCATTTTTATGCAAACAGGGATTTTATGGCAAATCTGATCAAACGCACAATAATCTGGGTTATATTTATAAGCCCATGTAGTGATTTTCTGATAATAATAAATTATATGATTTTGAATTAATATATACATATACACTTGGGTCTGTTTTTATGCGGATCTTTTTTATGCGATTTTGAAGTTATGCGGTTTTCAAAAATAATGGGACCTGTCCTTCATTTTTCTATAGATAACAAAGCTTTTTTTATGCGAATACGCATTAATATAGTATTCGCATAATATAATATTACGTATTGTGTTAACGGCACTTTGAAAAAAATTGATTTTGTTTTTTTTATGTATTTTCAAATTTTAAATTTTTAAAAATATATTTTCAAAATAAATTTCCAAAATTCCAATTATTTACGAAGTTAAAGCTATTTTAGTGATGCGGCAAATAAAGCCGGTCCTACCAGAATGAAATCTATAAACGCGTTTTTCCCGAAACTACTTTTTTCAACGCGGTTGACATCATATCTCAAATTCTAATCAACTTATTTACTTCAAATTTAATATAACCTTCTATCGCTTCTACCAGATTTACATCATAATTTTATTTTTAACTGTTTAAAAAAATTAAAACTGAAAAAATAAGGCAAAAAAATGACTTTTTTGCATTGCGTAACAAGCTTGATAATGAACCAAGCTCAATAAATGAACCTTAATACTGTTGATAGCACACAATATTCGTTCATTTCTTTAGAATATTCCTTAATGTTCAACTTGCATCGCATCTGTTTTCTGTTCTTCAGCTATTTTTGCCTATTAATGTGTTGCGAAAATAAAAGGATAGGGTTACCGTTCAAACTTACTTCTGAAGGAGTAGATCTTGCAAAGCAGTGGTGATACTCTGCTAATGACGCCATTCCAGAATAGTCAAGGGAGAATAACAAAATTGGTCAACGATAAGAGTGATGCAAGTACATTAATTATCAAAACAAACGCCTACTCTCAAGACAACATGAACGAAAGACGTCTTATTTTTATTAAAAGAGCTTAATAGCTTATCTGACGATAATGATTTCAGTTAATTATACCTAAATTTTATAACGTTAAAAGATAGTAAGTATGAACATTTACGAATTTCTATAAAAATTAATAAAAAACATGTTGAGAATGTTTAGATGTGTAGGGGTACCTTTACAACACGACGCCAACGATGTACGAGTTTATGATGAGACGCAAGACACCCGTCTCTGTCGCACGATTTTCGATCCGATAGGATCAAAATTAACTCTTTAATGAGGATACACGAACATGTTGCGTGGAGCGCTTCATAGTGCTTAATTTTCAATTCCGTGTATTGAGTTTTTTTTATTATTTAAGAATATTAATCATGCATTTTGCAAATTAACTGATAAAAAACGATGAGCAAAATTATGTTAAAGATTTAAATATTGGAAATAAAAATATTAATACAACGTTTTGGTAGCATTCGGTTTAATACTGTTTAAAAATGTTATTGAATCAATAATTGATTCAAATTGTTGCATTTGTAATCGCTTTAAACCAATAAAACATTCATCAAAAAATTCTGATTGAATTATAAATTCTATTTTCGCAGCCAACCCCTCGTACAGGAGCATCGCTCAACATGTCATCCCCTAATTCTGATTTTCACTTTTAAGTGAAATTAAATAATATGCTCACATGCATAATAGCACTGTCAAAATACGAGGAAAATAGTGAAGGCTTTGTAGGGCGAGCGGAAGGCTGTACCCGCGCAAGCCCCAACCGTACTTAGTATTAACGATGACAGCTCTGGGAAATCTGCTCAACTCTTGTATTTGCATAGGTAAATGTTTTCATTAAGCTTGACATTAAGACCACGTGCTTCTCTGTGGTTAGGCACACGGAGACTGTCAACTTTAAAATAATGCCATATTATATTAAAGAAAGAAGCCCACCGCACAAATTGTGGATGCCCGACTCTTTAAAGCTCCGTTTTTGCTCATATTTATAGCTCAAATTTAATTGCGCCAGTGAAAGATCGTCGTATCGATGAACATAAAGACATGTTTGGCTTTTAACCCCGTCGAGGAATGCATATTGTAATGCTAATTATCCAGCAACACCACGATTATGCATCGTACATTCCCAGGCTTAGCTTGCATTCATCACATGCACTTGACAAGCATCCATATCCAATCCACTTCAACTCGATTATCCCCAGAGCTTTTACGCCATAACAGCAAGTTCTTTCAAATGCTATATTTATCTCCAATACATGGGAAAATACGAGGGTCATCCAGAGAGTAAGATTGCTGCATTTATGTAGGATCGAAAAATGCATTGTGTGTAATTGATATTCACAGGATATTTCATAAATATATTAAACTATTTTTCAACAGAATTGCCGTGTAGTTGAGGTAACAGATTATGTATGCCAGTGTCAAAATTTTCACCGCTAATACTTTTTGGATTCTTGAGTGTAGTGAAACACCTACGTTTCATTCCCCGTCACGATAGAGTCCAGAAAAGCTTCTTCCTGCTTACCCATAAGATTCCAAACAACCGTACGCCTGTAGGTAATAGTCGAACGCTGCTGGGGTAATCCAGCTAACATGAGTTAGGACCCTGTGCTTCATACCCGTAAAGTGGAATGTGGAACTGCCGATTACATAAGAAGCAAGAAGACTCTGTGCAAATGACGACACTACTATCTTCAACAGCCTAGTGCTTATAAGGAAGAACGGCTATCAGCTGTCGAACGGTGGCTCATCTCGGTTAGACATCACCTGAGATGTCACAGAGTCGCCCCGGATCACTAGACGCATCAGTTCCTCACAGGACACGGCCGATTTAGGGCCTCGTTAGTTAAGTTTAAGCTTTCAACAACTTCAGAGTGTCTGGCATCCGATCGCGAGGCGCTGCTTCGATGTGTCAGTGGTTCAAAATCCGGACCGGTTGGACACGGAAACCTTGTGGCCACTCTCTTTAATTTTAGAGCATTTTGTAAAAGTTTTGGGGGGAAATGTATCCCCGGGGCTTTTTATGATCTCCACCAGGTCGGTAGCAATTAGTGAGCTCGTACCCTTTTTAAGAATTTCAAAGTTAAATTAGAATCTTTAGCTAGCTTCCGAATAGCAAAAAGTGAAGAAGAAGCTTGTCTTTGCGAACATGGAATTTTAAATTCACGGTTTTGCACCATGCTGGGCACTTTGCGAGCGGACTGGCATGCTTCCGAATAGCGGAATCAATAAAAAAAACTCAGGGCAGAGGAGGGTCCCCATATTTTTGATGATTCCGTCATTTGCTGCAACCTCCTTCAAACTAAAGCTAGAAATCGCCAGATTAACAACGACATCTTCCGCGCCTCTTTGGGAGAAATTTATCAGTTTAACAGCATCATCTTCTGTGGCATTGCGTCTGAAGGAACGACACCGATCACGTCTTACACGTGCACTGTTATCGGCTTGGAGAACACAAGGAAAGCAAGAGTCGTGAGGAATCGTCACATAACCTTAGTTGCGGGAGGACATCCTTCCCGTGGCCAGATTTCTCTCTCTCTCTCGTTTAATAAATGAGCTACCTAAGACGAGTTTTTCTATTTGATGCCTCAATTCCATCCACTCGACTATACAACGTGCGAGCGCCGTTATCCTAACAAGCACGTGGCCGCTTTTTTTTCTTTTTCGCTTACGCTTTATTATTTTTTGTTTTAACGTATCTTCTTCCTTCCTTCTCTAATGTATCTTCGTGTTCACATAGCCTGAAACCGGTCTTCCAGCAGGAACCTCGCCTTCTTTTGGAGGGGGCGGAGTAAAAGAGCTGGGCAACTGAAAGCTCTGCGCATAGGTTTTCTCGGGGGATACACTTCTGTATGGCTAGTCCGAGGGCACTTGGAAAAGAACGTAGGGCATGGACTCTGTCTTCAAATGTCCGATATACCACCTAAGTCACTGTCTGTCCGATCTGAATTTTTCTCTTCTGTGCAAAACGATCCAAAAATTCACACACGGCGGTCACGCGATTTTGACGATGTCAGGATTTCTGAGCAACCATCTCGCACACAACTTCTTCTAATCAAGTTTTTTCCGACAATATCACTGAGAAGACTTCAAGAAATATCAGGAAATGATTCACGTTCTTCAATTTTTTGCACAAGTTCGTCAAAATCTGTCAAAATGGAGCAAGATCTAGCATTGTGGCGGAAACGCACGATGACCTATCCATCGGAAGAATTTACTGTGACTGAAGATAATGGCCGACAAACATACGCGACGCCGCAACCCTACTTTCTAGATGACCCTCGTACAACATAATGCCTCTTCAGAATATTTTCAATTCAAATCCAACAATAGCGCCAGTGTTCATTTTATTCATGTTTCTCAACATTTCTCAAGTTTTGTTGACGAACGATGTATTATAATTGATTATTTTAGCTATTTATTATATTGTAAAAGAAAATGAGAGGCGCGTATATATTGCATTAACGAATAACGTGGAAAAGTTTTCCCCGGAAAAATCCCCCCTGCGAGGGTTGTACTTTTAATAATAGTAATAAAAGGCGACCTAATTGGGAATTCCTCAATGTCTCTTTACGGCCTGAATTTTTCCAACAGCCCATCCACCGACCACAGAATAACGAACTCGTGTTATTTCCCAAAAAAAAAAAAAATTAAAGCCAACAGGGACATTTTTGTCAGCGTCGCGCACATATTTTTCATTCTTCACCCAACCACCACTTTTGCTTCATATTTAGGATGATATTATCTTACGTTTACAAAATGCCACTTACACTGCCATTTCAAGCGAAAATACAAGCATTTCTGTTGCGATTTCAACGGTCCAAATAACTCATACTTTACAAGCGATTTTAAATTATTATTCCATGAAAAAAAAACCATTATTTCTTATGCTTTATAATGCGTTAAGTTTTGCTTCTTGTCGGGATTCAATGTGTGAGTTTTCGATATGGTTTCCCGTCTCAAAGTATTAGCATATATTAGACATTACATATTCTATGTGAGTTATCCCGTGTGCTTATGTAGAGGGTTGGCAAAACAGGCTTTACATTTTTATAACATATTTTAAATGAACTTAAATTAAATTCGAATTTACTCGAAGCAAACCCAAAGCTTGACCAAGCAAAATTGATTGTGAATACACGCTGGATGCATATGTTATAACTACAATTGCATATGGAATGCATTTATGCTGTGAATGATTTGTGTTGTGATATTAATATGTGCATATTCCTCGTTTGGGAAATATCTGACACGCACCCCCAAATACACATCTATTATATAAATGATTTGCTATTGAATTAATATATATATACTAGCTTATACCCGGCGAGTTGCTGCCACAGAAGTAATAATGCTAAAAATATAGTTTGAAATTTGAAAGAGCTATCTTGTTTAATTAGGAATGATTGATATTTTATTTTGTTGGTTTTATTATAAACATGAACAAACATATAAACACTGATTTTTATATATAAAATCTACTGTAAGTTAATTATACTATATTTATATTATTTGAGAAAGTGCAAACAATAAGATGGCAAAGTTTTATCACAATTGAATGAACGATATGATAGCGCATTAAATACGAACAAACAAACATTGATTTTTATATATTAAACTATACCTATGTTACTCGCGAAATTTTTAGTAATAAGTGGACGAAGTTTTATTGCAATTTGATCAACGGTATGATAGCGCATTTCGAACGAACAAAACCCAATTCATTTTTATATATTAGAAGATTAGATTAGAGGAAGATGAATGGCATTAAATATGAAATTAAAAAATCGTAACAAACCGCGGACTCCTGTTTAAGAACCACTGGTCTAAGCTATGTATACATATATACAGTACAAATTGTTATATTAACCTTTCCCTACCGGTGATGTATTTACTACACATCAGCTCTAATAATGGGAATATCGATATGAAATATAATAGCTACGGGGCTCAAAATTTTTGTATTCCTCCGTAATATAATTACGAATCACATCAACGTATTATAGTATATAAGTATTCATCTGCAGCGGCGGAAATAAATAATTTGTCGGGAAATCGGGAATTTTGCGAGTTTTAGTCCGTGTCTCAGCAGAATTTTAACTCGAACCAGCATTTAAATATCTGATGATGATACCTCCAATGAATGTGTTGCATTTTCAGCAGCAGGTTGCCTGGCTACCAAAATCAGATTCAGACTAAATGACGAAACACTTGATGTTTAATGTTACTTCGAGCATATTTTAAAAATAATATTTGAATTTTTTAGTGTTTTATTTATCTATTTTTGAATTGAATTTTTATCTTTTCTTAATCAAATAAAGTTATTTCGCCATCAGATTATTATTTTTTTTTATTAAACGAATGGACTTATTAGTAATTTTTGATCAAATTTATTAATGTAATTTTTTAAATATAAACAGCGTTTTATAAACAATTCAATTTCTATACTATCTCTACATTTGCGTTCAAAATGAATTGAAACTTCCCAGAAAATGGTTCGGAAGCTGAAGCCCCAGATTGAATGAAATTCGAAACGAAATGCAGAAAAGTTATTCATCTCGCTGAAAGTTTTAAATAGTTTGCTATGCATAATAAAATTGAACATGAAGCCATACACAATTGAAAAAGTGCTAGATCTAAAATATAGTTTGAAATGTCAAAAGTTTTGATAAAGCGTGTATATTAGGAGCAGTGAAAAGCCATGAAAAATAAAGATCTGCTTGGGTCATATTTAACTCGTTAATGAGTAATCCCATATATGCTGCGAAAGAATTCGAGTATGCACGCACATTGAGTGCGGATATAAGTGAATCGAAGACAAAGACACTAAGGCTAATATATCAAATTGGTGGTATTTTTTGTTACATAAATATATGATATGTTCGCGCACATGAAAATGAATATTCAATACAATGTTGAATAAATTCGAAAATATGGTTTGCTTCGTGAGACTTTAATACGCTATAGCCATGAAATATTCCAAGTTGTAATATTATTCAACCCTAAGAGGACAACGAAACACTAGGCTGGCGTGGTCCTTGTTTCGCACGCGGGCCAACACTCACTGTCTCCTGCAGGACATAACATAAATCCCGTTGAGCTGAGGCTGAAGGAATCCTTGCACATACCATTATGTATATGCGAATACTCGACAATTTCTCACTACCCACCGATGCCTATATTCTGCAAAATATCGCACATGCTTCACAACAGATGCCTTCAAAGAAAGCCGCCCTACTCTCGTCGAAAGAAATTTCATTTTTGGATTTAAACTATTTTTTTCAGAATGGAAAAAATAAATGAATGTGCATGAGCATGTGGCAATTCCCAGACTTTCCTTGTCTGGTTTCATGTATTATTACGGCTAGGTTTGATTCACAGTTTGTCTGCCGATGGCATACTACCCCCGGAGTCTCCCTTCGAGGGTTGAAATCCCTCCCCGTGGGTGCACTTGAACGGTTGAAGTACTCGAAGTATATCGTATAAAAGTGCACATTCCTGTCAAAGATTTCCGCTTCTCGAGCGGATGATGAGCTCAAGTCACTCCCGCTCCGACGCTTTCCTAAATCTAAACCACGCCAAATTACTTACAGCCTCCCATCGGATCAACTTTTATTTTCTTCAATATACGCACCCCAAAGAAGCATTCAAACGAGGCTTTCAAATTACAAGAACATCCAATATTTAGCTGTATGTTTGTGTATAAGTCCTTTTATATACTTTTAATTACGTTATAACAACGAGTATACGATCACATTTAATAATTATTTAAAAAATATATTAATATTTAAAACCTATTTATTTTCGATATTTCGAATCTCCTGTCGGACTCATGGACGCGGAAATACTACCGTCACTTTTGTCTACCTTCACATAATAACTCATCAATGTTTCAATGCAAACGGATGAATGGTACAGGAACGTATACGGAACAAACAAACATACATACATTTTTATACATATATATACTAGCTTATACTCGGCGCGTTGCTACCACAGAATTAATTATTCTATAAATATCGCTTGAAATTGAAAAGAGTTATCTTGTTTAATTAGGAATTATATAAATAATTAAATTTATTTTATTTTGTTGGTTTTATTATAAATATAAACAAACATACAAGCATTGATTTTTAAGTTAATTGTACTATACCTATATTATTTGAAAAAGTGCAAACAATGAGTCGGCAAAGTTTTATCGCAATCGAATGAACGGTATGGCAGCGCATTAAATACGGATAAACAAACATTATTTTTTATATAGTAGACTATACCTATGTTACTCGCAAATTTGTTAGCAATAAGTGGACGAAGTTTTATCGCAATCTGATGAACAATATGGCAGCGCATTTCGAACGAACAAAACCCAAATAATTTTTATATATTAGATAAGAAGAAAATTTGTAAATATAAATGTTAATATTTCTTTGGATTGAAAATAAATGAACAAATGGAACAATGATTGACGATGATAAAACAAATAACAGGTCATAATTTGGGTCGCAGTGATCATATTTATGAAGAAGAATATAAAATTTAATGCACATCTATACGTTTGTGTCTATACATTTGATGAGTATGCCCGCACATGTGGTTTTCGGTACTTCAATTTCAATGCGTTTTCTTTTTAAATTTCTAATGCTTGAAGTTAAAGATTGAAAATTATTTAGGCCATCTTACATAACGGCTTTTAATTGGTAACGCTTGATCTGGCGGACCCTAAATAATTTCCATCGCCATGTGGCTAACAAGTTTGTGCTGTTATTATGTGGTTGAATTTGCTTCCAAACTTAATAACGTCTTTTCAATTATGCCAAACCCTCTATGAAACATAATTTGCGGTTAAGCCGAGCTCAGTCGAAATTTATGCCCGCAAACAACCATTGTCTTTTAAATTATTGATTGGATTGAAATATTTTATTTTTGTGTTTATATTATAATAGAATAAAATTACTCGAATTTCATGGCATCTGTCGTTTTTCGATCAGAATGCATCGTAAGCCTTATTACATTGCAGCTGATCAAAAGATGTCAGCTCTGCTGCAATTACATGTCTGCAACCCTGGGGACTGTCGCTGCAATCCCAGTCAACCTGTCACGTGACATCCTATATGACCTGTCGTTCCTTTTCCTTTATCTCTTCAGTGATTCTCAGAAAAATGTCTCATGTTGCCATAGGACATACGGAAAATTTAATTGAATCCTATGTATTTAAAAATAAATATTTGTTTTTTTGCAGTTAACTCGATGAACAACGCGCCTTTATACATTGGATTGGCGGTTGCTGTTCTAATTTTTGGAATTATGCTATATATCCTCTATCGATTTCTAAGAAAACAGAAAATTCATCATCATTCTCAGTATGCCAAAGCTAGACCAGGTATTTGAATAATATTGATTTAAAATCATTTAGCATATATTTGGTAATAATTTTTGTAAAAACACAACATTTTATTTATACAGATTCAAACCAACATATGACCAAGCCGACTTGTTACGAATATCCATCATTCTTAATAAAGCAACCCCCCAAACTGTCCACAAGAAGTTCTGGCGAACATCATTACGATGTACCACATCTAAACAATTGGTATTCTATAAAGCTTTTAACATAAAAATATATTTATTCTAATTTAAATTTATTATAATGATGACTTAAATGTTCCTTAACGAACTAAAAAATATATTGATTAATATCATTTCATGCTATTGATCAATTGTATTGGATAAAAGGTAATTTTATTTTATATTTATTACCATAATCACTTTCAATCGATTATTCTTGTTTGATTTCAGTTACATATCTCCAATTGATCACCAACTTCCGAGTTCCAGTGAAAGTGAAAACTACGATAAGAATCCTTACAGTGAATCAGAAAATTCTACCACTAGCTGTTTTACAAATTGTAATTATACTTTATAATTTAAACCTAGATCACTAATCATTAGTCTCACAGACTACTTTACACGAATCGACACTGAATCACTCTGTCCATTTTTGTAATATGTACTAAGTTGTCTCATCGGACATATCCATCATTTTCCATTGAGGTTTGCTTAACTTTCACAATGCGGATATATCCGTCATACCCACTTTGCATGGACTTTGGTCTTAACGGATATATACGTCATATCCACTTAAGGGGTTAATGTTGTTTCATCAAGTTTAATAAATATTCTTTGATATAATATGCTTTTCAATTAATAAAAATTATAAATAAATAAATTTAATTTCGTTAGTCTGTGAGACTAATATGTAGTGAAAGTGTAACTCGACAATATAATTAAGATTAATATCATGTATTACTTATATATATATATATATTACAATCATCAAATTTATAATTTCAGCCGATTGTATGTACGATGCGGTGACTAATTCCGTCAATTTTCCACTGTTGCCGTCAGCGCCAAACATTTTTCCAGACATTATAACCAATTCCACCACGAGTATGTCTCAGCAAGTATCATCAGACGGAGCTCTACTCAGCTTGGAATCAGTCGGTGTAATTCTTTCCATTCCGGAGGGTTCAATTTTGAAAGGAAAAAATGAAACGTTTTACATACACATCATACGAGACGACAAATATAGACCTAAAGTCCCAGAAGGTAATACACTAAGAAAAATTTTATAACAAAATTTACATTATATAGTTATAATATAGAATATATGTAAATCTTTGATTAAATTTTTAACGTCTAATATATTCATTTGCTATTTATTTTTTTACAGGAACGACTCAATTAAGTTCAATAGTGAAAACTGGACCGGGATCAATAAATTTCAACAAATCTGTCATACTACAAATACCACATTGTGCCAATCTTAAAAACGGATGCTGGGATCTATCGATATATGCTTTAGAACAGGGAACGCATCATAAAGACAAAATTAAAACCGGCTGGAGAAAGATCATCGACGTAGGACAAGAAACAATCAATACCTCACTCTATGCACAATTAGATAATGATAGATTATTCCTGGTGACGGAATATCTTTCAACGTTTGTCCTCGTCGGTAAAAGCATCAACGGTAAAGCGGCTAAAAATCTAAAAATGGCAGCTTTTGCACCAATTTTCTCATATATGACTACTGAAAATTATAATATTAGAGTATATATATTTGAAGATATTCCATATGCTTTTCAATATGCATTAGAACAAGAAAAGCGCTTCGGTGGAATATTGATGGACAGACCAAAGAATTTTATATTTCACGACGGCGGTTCTAATATGTGTTTTAATATAGAAGAAATCGGATTAGGTTGGAAGCCTAAGTCTGGCTCGAGCAATCAAGAAATATCATTCAATCAGATATGGAATGCCACATCTAATATTTTACATTGCACATTCTCTTTAGAGCAATTGGATAGTATTCATCATTTAAAATGTAAAATATCGGCGTTCCAACATAATAATCCGTCATACAAACAATCATTTCTTATTTCATCAAGTCAAGATATGAAAACAAATTCTTTATTTGGTGAAAAAACGAATTTAGTTTGTAACGATCAAAATTTATTCTCAAACGAGTATTCGAAAGATTTGAAATACGCTCTGGAAAATGTACCGCTCGATGAAAACATTGACAAAATAAAGCAAAAAAATCTCATTTTAAACGAGAACGGAGTCAATACCTGTTTGATTGATAATACGGTACCATTTCAATTACCAATAGTAGTTAAGAAACAACTCAGTGCATGTTTAGATTTACCCAATTCCAAAGGAAACGATTGGAGATTGTTGGCGCAGGAATTAAATGTCGATCGATATATAAATTTCTTTGCCACTAAAAAGTCTCCGACGGAATGCATTCTAGATCTTTGGGAGTGTAGGAATAGAGATGCAAATGCAGTCTCGAATTTGATCATGACGCTTGAAAAAATGGGACGGAGGGATGCGGCCGACGTCGTCGAAAGTTGTCTCAAGCCGAGTTGGCTGTAATAAATAATTTCATATTTGTGATTTACACGGCAATCTTGTCTAAATTTATTCAATGTCTGTATTTCTAGAATTATAATCATAAGCAAATTTAAAATGTATTATTTTTTATATAATAAATTATTTATTGACAAATTTCCTTTTATTAAATTGATTTTGACTTTGAAGCAGTTGTTGTTTAATAAACTTGGTTAACATCATTTTGTTTAAAGATGTACTTAAGTTATTAATTTTCTTTGATATTCAAAATAAATTAAAATCCCTGTTCTGGGATGTATTTCTGCACATATCCATTCTTCCCATCTCATAATAAAAATGTGTTTATATTAAACTATTGGGAATAAAGAATTAAATATGAATATTGTATGTATATTTTAATTTTTTTGCTTCAAAACGGGGGGTAAAAATATTTTGATGCATAAAATTTATACGGTAATTTTTTTTTTATTTATATAATATAGAAAATTCTATTTAATCAAACAAACGCAAAATAATATATTTTTAAATTATAATTTAATTTTTATTTATATAAAATAATATTTATTAGGAAAACCACTTTAGCAAACCAAAATATTATATCCAAAATTTAAAAAAATTTACAACGACATCTTTGATGCATAGTATTAACAAGTATGTTATTATTGCGAATAAGTGACATCTACAAAATATTAATAAAACTACTATAACTTAAATGAAGTTTTGTAAAATTATAATTTGGAACAAATTAAAAATATTTTTGCAAACCAAGCTGATTTTCCTTTTTGGTTTGTAAATAAGAATAAATTATTTCTAATCAAATTTGAATAATATTATTTTTCTTCTTGCTTTAAAGTATATTTTTAAAAATACCCTTTTAATTATTATAAAATACTAGATTTTAGTAATGCAAAATTGTGATATTATAATAAATCTTACTCAAGTAATAGTATTTCTAGTATAACAACATCTGAATTTACTTGAAACTAAGTAGATATTATAGAAAAACTATAAAAATGATTGATCTCTCAATATTCAGTTCATACGAGAGTAGTCCCAAAAATACCCGACCTGACATATAGATGGCGATTATTGATTTAAAAAAATGCTATGGTACCTTATAAAGCTTAAGTTTTAGATTTGAAGACACTACGTTATTTATTTAGTATATGTTTGGAGCCATCAATGGGGAACGTTCTCAATCAATTTTTAAATATGTAAAAAAATAGTCTAAATATAATACTTTTATTTTAAAGGTCTCAGTTCAACTGATGGTAAGCATTTTTAAAAAAGTACTCTACTTTGCTTATTGGCTGAAAATTTGTACATAAGAAAGCTGTGCGTAAGATGAGTGCCGTGTTTGCTCACAATGAAACAAAAACAGCGCCATAAAGATGTTTTAATTGAGTATTTGGCGATGTTTCACGGCAATAAACCCCAGTTTTTGCCTCGATTTATAATCATGGATGAAACATGGATTCATCCATATTTTGATAAATAAAGATATTATTTTTCAATTTTTGTATTTTTTTGTTAAATCGGATACCTCTAGGACTACTGTTGTAACTAGCTATTCCCTGAATTATAATTTTGTACAAATTACAAAATCCCTCAATGTTATTTCCTAATTATATTTTTGCTGATTATTATTTATAGAATAAAACTTAATTCTTGTTTATTCGTATGTAATGCGCTGCCATACCGTTTATCAAATTGCAATAAAGCTTCATACACTTACTACTAAGAATTTCGCAAGTAACATAAGTATAGTCTAATATATAAAAATCAATGTTTGTTCGTCTGTATTCAATGAGCTGCCATGCCGTTCATTGGATTACGATAAAACTTTGCCAACTTATTTTTTGCACTTTTTCAAATAATATAGGTATAGTATAATTAACTTATCATCATCATAGCGCAGCCACTAACAGTCCACTACAGAACTATGGGCCTCTTCAATATCCATTCACAGGAAGGGATTACATCCATCTCGTCTGTATCATACATTCACCTCCTCATTCGCTCGATATTGAAGGTAGCATTACCACCGAGTTTTATTTCGAACGCTCACCCAACGGGTATCCTGAGTGAACGTATTGACGGACGCTTTCGCGAACGTCTCGATAAGGAGTTTGGGGGTTTGTAAAAGACTGAGTAGAAAGAATTAACTTATAGTTGATTTTATATATAAAAATCAATGTTTGTATGCTTGTTCTTATTTATAATAAAACCAACTTTTCTATCATTCCTAATTAAACAAGATAACTTTCATATTTCAAACGATATTTTTAGAGTTTCTGTGGCAGCAACGCGCCGGATACCAGCTAGTATGAATAAATAAATATATCCAAATTTATGTCCCTTTCAACTTTGTAATATAGAAGTTACGAATGATGTATCTCTTTTTCTTAAGCTTCTTTGTCCGAAAAAGGATGCAATTTTGTCCAAGAAATGGGATTCTCCTTAATTTCAAACGCAATGCCAAATAGATACATTTATGGAAATGGGTGCATGAGGGTGCTGCACTCCTTTTTTCGTCGACACAGTGCTCTTTTGACATCCAATAAATTATTAATATACAAAACTCTAATTTGACCAATAATCACATACGCTGCTCTCGTCTGGAACAGCAAAAGCAACTCCAATCATTACTAAATCCAAATTTTACAAAACAAAACTATAAAAAATACCCTCAATACTTTTACTTTTCCCCCAGATTTAAAGAAAATTTATAAACCTAGTGTTAATTATGCTGAAATCAACATATTTCAAATATAAAACTTATATGGATTCTCCTTATTCTATATATTTTCAAACAATAGTTGTGATTATTAAATCCAGCATAAATATGAATTCATACTTTATCTATAAGGATTCAAGATATCACTTTGAAGTGATTAATAGATATATTTTAATGAAAGCTGATAGGGCGCGCTAGTTGATAGTCCAAAATCTGCATACCAGGGATCCGACAACATTGCTGAGTCTTCCGAATGGGTCAATTTGGGCACATAATTGGAACATTAGATAATATCGGCGGCCGAGTATTTCTGTTTTTGTGGCCTCGTTCCCTATTTGACCCGTGATTCATACCAGCGATAAGGCAATTTAGGGTCAGCAATGCTTAGATCACCATTATCGCCCCGTACAAACCTGATAATTGTTAGTGGTGTTTATGCGACGTGTTTAATTGCGGAGCGGGTGGGTTTTGAAGTGCAACCCCTCGAATGCGTTCGTTTGTCCGGTCCTTTAAGTGAATACGTGAGGGTTGTTCCAAATGCAATCATGGACCTCTTTAAGGTGTTCGCCTGTCTGCTTAAACGTCTTTCGGTACTTTGCCGAACATTTGTTCGGTGGCAATGACAATGGATGTATTTGAAATGTAGGGATTTAAAATTTTATTAAAAAAAGAAATTATTATATGGTTAAAAATATAATTTAACGTGGATTTTTGAACTTAAAACAATTTCACATATTATACAGATCAAATATGTAAGTTTATCTACAGTTAATTTAGTCTTAATATCATCAATTTTTATCTAAACATGATAAACATAAAGCTGCAAAAAATGTAATAAATAATAAATGTATTATCTTATAAAGTGCATACTAATTTTATGAATTATTATTATGTAAATTATAGATAAAATTGATGATATTATTGTAACAAAATATCGGTAGTGCTAAGAAAACGTGCCGTTATTTATATCAATTTTATAGACATAAGAATGTAGAAGTTTGTCCAAATCTCTCAAGTAATCCATCAATTGAAAGATCTGTATTTATTTATATTGAAACTCGTAGAATGTCGTTATCCAGTATTTTAGGTCTCACATGACCCGATTCATCCAGCAATGAAAAGTTGTCTGGTAAACCGCCAAGTCAACACTTCTATAGCGTTTGCGGCAGTCTTTTCATATAGCAGTCCCTTTTATAGTATATCTAATAACATAAGACTTTTGTAATAATAACGTCGATTTCTTTGATTTGTAATTCAATACTTTTTGATTTTAAAATGTTATTGAATTTTTTTTTATATCCTTCCAAACTGGGAAAGAAAATGATCAAATTATTTATTTATTTATTTATTTATTTATTTGTGGAAACCCAACAGCTTTACATATATAATTAGCTGTAGATTAGAAATATTACAAGCCAATAATAGGATTTCACATATAGAATTAGTTAAAATTAAAGGTAAAATTATAACATGTACTCAAATTTAAAATTTAAAAGTTCGTAACCTTGTAGTCATTTCGTTTTTTTTTTATTTTTTTTTTATTTTTATTTTTATTTTTTTATTATTTTTATTATTGCTGTTATTACTACTGATTTACTTTATTCATCAATTAAAAGATTGATTAGCTGACGTTTGATATCGATTAGATTACAATTGAAAATATCCAACTCAAGATCCCTTAGCACATCATTAAGGCTTATTATGGCTCTACTCAAGAAGGCATTCTTTCTATAGTTGGTAGAGGCCAACGGAACCGCGATTGGTTGGTAAAATCTCATAGATCTACTAGGTATATTGAAGTTAATACTACTCAGCAGTTCAGGACAGTCAATTATGCCGTTTGTAATTTTGAGTAAGTATATAATGTCTGCTATTGTACGGCGCTTATTAAGGGCTACAAAGTGTTGATCTGAGCAGATACGCTCATATTCTGACGAATTATACGCTTTCCCCATTTTGAAGCATAGGAATTTTATAAACTTCATTTGAACTCTTTCAATTCGATCCACATATTTTTGATACCTGGGGTTCCAGATTTGAGACGCATATTCAAGCTTGCTTCTAACATAGGCACAGTAGAGAATTTTTAATGTCTTAGGTCGTTTAAAAAAGCTTGAGTTACGCATTATGAATCCCAATGACCTTGTAGCTTTTGTAACTATATCATTAATGTGGGGATCAAAGGTCAGCTTAGAGTCATGAACAACACCAAGATCTGATATGTCATTCTTTTTTAGTAATGTGTAATTTTTTAAGTTGTATGTCGTTTGTATAAAATTACGTTTACGGGTAAACGTGACAGAAAAGCATTTTTTTGGGTTGAGGTCCAATTTATTGTTTGTGCAGTATTCATCAAGGCATTCTAAGTCAGCTTGTAGGGCATTGGCATCCTCGATTGAGGTGATATTGGCGAAAATCTTCATATCATCAGCAAAAATTAAAATATTAGAATTTCTGAAGCAGTCAACAATATCATTTACAAAAATGTTAAATAAAAGAGGCCCTAGATTCGATCCCTGGGGGACACCACTGGGTATGGCAACCCAGGTGGATATGTAATTATCAATGACAACAGCTTGGGATCTGTTTGTTATGTATGAGAAGAACCACCTATGTAGATCTCCTCTAATTCCTGCATTGTATAGTTTAGTCATGAGAATGTTGTGGTCGATCCTGTCAAACGCTTTACTGTAGTCAGTGTAGATAACATCAACTTGTTGATCGTTATCCATAGCCTCTGTTATAAATTCATTCAATAGTACAAGATTGGAAACAGTAGATCTGTTTTTCATAAATCCATGTTGAGCTTGATTGAGATAATTTTTTAGAGCCAACTGTACCTGCATATGAACAATTTTCTCCAGTATTTTTGCTAGAATACACAGTTTAGAGATCGGTCTGTAGTTAGATACTTCGGTCTTATTTCCCTTTTTATGAACTGGTGTTATGAAGGCAGATTTCCAAATGTTAGGGACATAGCAGTCGGTAAAAGAGCGTTGAAATAGAAGCAAAATCGGCTTGGATAAGGTCCTAGCACAATTAACCAGGAATAAGGCAGGCAGATAATCAGGACCAGCTGATTTAGATGTGTCAATTTTGAGTAACATTTTAGTGATTAGGTCAGAATCAATCATGATGGTGGTTATGTCCGAAACTGATTCAACTGTAGTATTTGATTCAAGTAAGATGTCCAAGTTATCTGGGCTTAGAAAAGTTGATCTAAAGAATTCTGAGAAGACATTACATATGTCAGTACCAGTGTTAGCCACACAATTGCCGTATTGAATAGTACTAGGGATGCCTGATGACTTAGCACGTGACTTAATAAATGTCCAAAATTGTTTGGGCTGTTTCTCAATATTGTTTTCTACTGATTGACTATAGTTAAGGAAACATTGAGTTTCCAATATTTTCACTCTTTTACGCTGAAATCTGAATGAATTTAAGTCGCATTTATTACCGTACAGTTTAAATTTACGATGATATTTATTTTTTTCCTTAATAGCTGATTTCAATGATGTCGAATACCATCTGGGATATGTGCCAGGTCCAATAAAGTTGCTAGGAACATAACGATCTCTAAGGTCATAGAATTTAGAATAGAAAAAAGTAACACATTGTTCTAACGTACGACTTGAAAATTCACTACTCCAATCAATTTTATCAATCTCGGAGTTTATGAGTCCATAGTTCGCTTTGTTGTAGAAGTACTTTGTAATTTTTGCTGATTTCAAGGGTGATAGTGATGCAAATTTAATATGTATAACCAATGGTTCATGAAATGGGTCTATTGTTACAAGTGGATCGATGCATTTTGATACTATTAATGAGTCATTGGATAATACAAGATCAAGGATCTTATCATATCGGTTAGTTATTCCATTATATTGATTTAGGTTATGAGTATTTAAATCATCTACTAAGGAACATTCATCGTATGTCTTGTAATTTGTAGGTATAAAATATTGATTGTTCGACACCCATAAGATATTACTCAAGTTAAAGTCACCTACAACTAAGAATTTGTCATTTGAGTTATTCAAGACGTTTTCCCCCAATCGACAGAGGAAATTGTTGAGTTGCTGTGAATAAGAATTACCATTTTTTTGCTTGCATAAATATAAGACACATAGATGAATTTTCACATTTAAGTTATAAGAATTTTTTAGTAGTATAGTTAACCACAAGTCCTCTGCCGACGATTGAAAAGTTGATTGCGGTGCGACGTTTAAATCTTTTCGAGTTGCAATAATAACACCACCACCCCGTTTTTGCCCGGTCAGTGTCCAATTGCGATCCCTTCGCCAAACTGTATATCTGCTATCAAAGAGTTCCGAGTCTACAAATCCATCCATGAGCCACGTCTCTGTCAGTAAAATAATATCATAGGACGCCATGAGTAGGTTGCGATTGAATTCAAAAGTCTTAGTACGCAGGCCTCTAGCGTTTTGGTAGTATATTGTAGGAAAGTGTGAATTAATATTGTTATTAGCCATTTACAAACGGAGACTGTATGCTTGAGTAGTCAAAATATATTGCTTTGCGTACAAAAATTATAATAAAGAAATACATTTTGACATATAGTAGGTCATTTTTTATAAGTATTGATATAAAAATATGTGAAATAAACGTAGTTGTATTTTGATGAGAATGCGAATAATGCTGTGCTAAGGTAACCGATGTCACACAAACCAACAAATTATGTAATGATAAGCACATTCGAAATATTCGAATGTCATTAGCATAGGTAGCAGTAAATTCAGCAATGTGACAACAATAATGCGATATATAATATTGATTAATCAACACAGAGATTACAATTTTTTTGCGGTAATCGACCAAAATAAAACGTACACAAATAAAATAGTAAAGTACAATGGATACGAACCCTTTACAACAATCGAACAAATTTGATTTGAAACATATTATAAGAACTTTTTTAAATCGTCTTGATCGTAAATAATTGAAATTTTTGACGAGTCATTTTTTCTCACATGAATTTTTCCAAACTTAACCCAAATATACTGATATCCTTTTTCCTTTAGTGATAGTTTAACCGATGATAATAGTTTTTTAGTATCCGGAGTAAGGTGGTCGTTTATAAATACATGGTTAGGGTTTCCGTCGAAGCCAATTTCACTCGTCAACAATTTTTTCTTTGCTCGATATGACGCTATGAGTTCTTCTTTTATGTATCGGTTGATGAAGCTCACCAACACCAATTTTTCATTAGAGTTATACATTGGTACTCTAGCTATATAATTAATGTTCGACCTTATAACAGTGTATCCAACCGCTTTGGAAATTTGATCCAAAATCTTGAACAAGTCTTCGTTTTTTTTGCATTGGAACCCCTTTGATTTCAATGTTTGACAGCCTCTGTCGTTGATCACTACTGACCAAATGCTTCTTCAGTAAGGCATTTTCATTGACGAGGGTTCCCAATTTGAATTTTTAGAATTTATGGATTTATTTTTATTTCATAGCCATGTTGTCTAATGGACCTAAGGAAATACTGAAAAGGAAACGTATTTCACTATAACAAATAGCATAAAATATGGAACGTATAAAATCTGGGGGGAAAATAATTTCTTTCAAATCACAAAATACAATTGCACAGACCTAACCTCAAAATTTGTATGGTTGATTTCTATAAAGTGGGCCGACGACGCTATAGAAGGATTGACTGTACCACAAATTATTTTACAGATAAAGAGGCAGATTCGCCTTTTTGGAAAAATAAAATGAGAATAATTGTCGTATATGAATCTATTTTGAAGGTCTTTATTTGCAAAAATTCTACACATCCAGACGGCAAAACTAATTAAAAAAAATTTAAAAATGACTGGTTCAGAGCGCATAGCAAAAAAATCATTACAAAACGTACATCCCTTATTTTCTTTATAACTATTCTAAACATAAGTGTAAAAACGGCACTTATTTTTGGCAGTACCGATAGCAGATTTAAATCTGTAAATGCAAATAAAAAAAATCAATATAAACTAACATTTTATCTAAAATAAGAACGTTTAATGAAGATTTAATTGGAAGGTTGTTTCTATATCATAAAAAAATTACATATACACTATAACCTTTTTTTGTGTGGTAAATGCGTTCTACGAAAAATCGCACAAAAAAAGCTATGACTTACATAAAAAAAGTGAAGATGCGTTCCATGTATTTTAAAAACCGCATTACTTTGAAAAAGCTATATAAAATAAATCCAAAATCGCATAAAAAAATGTTGAAGTAAATTAATTAATTAAAACTTGAAATATGATTTCAACCGTGTTGAAAAAAGTAGTTTCTAGAAAAACGCGTTAAAAGATTTCATTATGGTAGGACCGGACAAGTTGCCGCCTCACTAAAATAGCTATAATTCCGTGAGTAGTTATAATTTTGGAAATCTCTTTGGAGAATGTATTTGTAGAAGTCAAAACATTAGAAAAATTAAAAAAAACCAAATAATTTGATTCAAAAATTTAAATCAGAATAAAGGGCTTGGTAGTAATTCAGCAAACAGAGATGTAATATGATTTACACAGTCCCAAATTATTAAGAAATTAAAAAAAAAATGTTTTAAAAAAAACCGTATAACTTTGAAATTACACAAAAAAAGGTTTGAGTGTATAATAATTTTAGTTTATTTTTCTTCTTCGAACATTTGTATGTTTTATTTGATTAAAGCCCATAAAAGAAGTATTTTTCATATAGAAGGTTAGCACAAATCTATGAGAATATTAGACTTTATATATTCATTAGTAGATTAGTCCCAATTTATTAAAGAAATTAAACTGCGCCCAATTATAAATGGTTCTAAATCCAATACATTTATATTTGTCGTAGCAAGTAAGTGAATGTGTTTTATTTCAAGTGTTCATGTGAGCACCTCTAAAAGAGTTTGTCGGTGGATTTAGATTGACTAAAAGAATAGATACGGTAAGTCAACATGGTCGCCCTGGGCAGCTGTAATGGGTGGAACCAGCTCATTGGTATTCTATCCCGCTTTATGGATTCCGCCGACTTATCCAAGTGACCGGGAAGCTGGACTATATATTCCTTAAATACTAACTTCGGTATTATCGAAGACTTATCTAAGGCTTACTTGCGCTTTAGACGGTGAATAAATATTTTCTCATCTCAAAAGAATACATCCAAATGGGGCTTTGATTAATTTCTTTCGTCCAAGACTGACAATAATATTGTGGATTTGCATGCATATTTCACAATGTTTGCTTATGAAGTCATCTTAGTAAATTTAAAAATGAGGCACGATTGTTTAAAATGTGGGGTTATTTGGCGTGTATCAATAAGTAGGTAGTCCCTCGCAATCAGCGACCGAAGAAAACAAGTGTAACTTTGATCGTTGTGGGAGGCGGAAGGGCGATTTGCCCTCCGTTGGTATTCAATTTCCCGCCGACGGGGAAAAAGACGAGCGTCAAAATATTCTTTTGAATAAGAATGGGACGATTGAGTGGGTCCCATACATATTTTCTTTGGCGTCAAAAGGAAAAAGGAAAATTTGGAAAATCATAATTCAAATGTGAAATACGCTCAACGCTAGCTGGCTTCTTTTGTGCAATCAATAATGTCTGATTCCTCGCTCGTTTGCTATTCGGAATAACCTATTGGACTTTCAAATTTTTCATGCAGGAGTTCTCGCACAGTCATCCCGCGCTCTGAGGGAACATCTTTTTCCCGTGCGACTATATTTTTATGACAACCGAACTTCTGCAATTTAAATAAAGTACGAACACTTTATTAGATATTCCCTCTCGTTATTTTGTATTCTGATTATATCCAGAGCACCCTTTTGTATGCAAACACGTACCCCAATAAAAATATCATATATGGAAATAGTCCCATTAACGACGTTTATTCGAAAAATATTCTCCAAAGGCAATGAATTAAAACCAATTTGTCAAGATTTGATAAGTTTTCAGAATTAAATTAGAATTAAAAAATAACGAATACCCGGCATGCGTTGATAATTATTTGAAAAGAAGTGTAATAGTTCAGTTACGTGATTTATTGCTTCAAGCCACGTGTAGCGTGGGCTGAAGGACGGCTACAAGACAAATATGCGCCAACATGGTACATCCGTTAAACGTCTAACAAAACAAATTGCGTACACAAACAATGCTTGTACTCACTTTAAAATGTTCACAGAAGTAGACAAAACAACTCCCTAAAATTTCATTGCTATCCGATGAATGATATCGGAACGTATACGGGACAAACGAACACTTATCCCCGATTTACGCCATAGATACGTTTTTCAGAAAATCACATAAAAAACGCGTAAATGAAGTCTTTGATTTCGTATTAAAATTGAAGATTCATTCCGAAAAATCCGCATAAAATATTAAATATTAAAAATATGTTTTCAAAATTATAGTGGATAAATGTTATAGTTAAAACATAATATTGTTTTTATTCAAATTGAAGATTTATGAATCCTCATTTTCGCTGCAGTCTTTCATCATTCCAAATATAGTCCAGCTCTCGGTGTTTAGACTGCTTTTTCCTTTTAATATTCGAACAAAGAGTCCATCTTTCATCTCCAGTTATTAAATATCTAAGAAACAAGAGATACTACTATTTTTATTGCAAGTATTCGCATATATTGAGACGTTTTGCCTTGTTACGGTCGAACAGAGTGTGTGAAATCCAAACACTTTGTCTGTGAATTTAACCTATTTTTTTAACATCTCTGAGTATTGGACTAGGATACGCCGGTCTTTTTTGATAATTCGCTGATAGTCATTGTTGGATTTTCTTCAATTTGAGTTTTTAGGGCAACTTCATCCACTTGACTCCAACATCTTCTTTCAGGTTCATCTTCCCAGCCGATATTTCCAGATTTATTTTGTTTCCACTAAAGCTGACATTTCTTAACATCCAATATGTTCCCATAAATATCAAACATATTTATCGTAACTTCTCTGGCGTTTTTTTTTAAATATGGAACTGCAACAGGATGCAGTTCCGCAAACAATGTACCGACGGGCATACCTCTCCCATTATCGTTAGACTTGTAAAAAGGAATATATTTTTAACGCCAAACGACAATACGACATTAATACTGGATTTACTTAATATAAATTGTATTAATATTTGTCTGAAACATGACCTTTGGCCATTTTCACCCTTTTTCATCATAATTTTGACAAATAGGATTTTTTCCCCCGGCATAATGTAGAATTGGTCTAATTCAAGGCGCACTCGTTGAATTCAATTCATGCTCGAGTTTTTCGACCAGAAAGAAGTAACCGAATCAACGTCTGCTTCTTGAAAAATGCTTATGCTAATGAAATTCTTGTGCGAAATTGCGCGAGCAGGAGCTAAAAATACCATCTTCAGATTACGCTTACCCCATCAAGTTTTATGAGAGTAACAAACCGGGAGACGTTGGCGAATACAAGACGAAACAAATCGTCCTTAGCGAAATCCAGCATATGACAGAATCGGCGGTCGGCGAGCTCAGGGGGTTGCGTCTCTCCTTCGCACCCTCGGCCACACCCCAGCCTCTCGCTCACCGTCCAAATCGGCTTTTTGTTATCTTTTCTTGCCATTCTGCTCACAGTTCTTCCATAACATAATAACATTGGCCCGTAATAAAACGACAGGGTGGGAGATCCGCGACCCCGCTGCCACCCTCACAAAAATAAAACGATCCGTCGAAAAAGTCTCTTCTCCGATGCAATATGGCCGATTCATATTCAAATTAACCTCACCATCCAACAAAGACATCATTGAATGGCCTTTGCGAAAAATACCAATAAAAAGAATATTCATTACACACTTCAAATAAAAAATATTACTTCAAATTGAACGATGAGGTCGAATGCTCGAAAGCCGAGTCCCAATATTAACCAGTGTGGGAAAACCATAAAACAATAAATAACATCAAATCCGCATGCTAACAAAGGGCAAAGCCATCGACACCTCCTTCAAGAATCGACGATGCGTTTGATGAGTGGTGCGTTTTTTTTGGGGTGAAAAGGATTTAAAAAACAGGCGCTTTTAAAATCCAAGCACTTTGAATTCACAATGCACCTCGGACTTGACTTTATTTGCACTCACTTGACTTTAAATAAAGACTCGAACTGCTAAATTAAGAGCTCGATTCGATTAATTGAAAATGTTTTATGTGAACGGGATCATGTTCAAGTTGGGAAATATGTGCATTAGTTTCGAAGGGCTAAAAAAATCACACATAACATATCACTCGAAAAGTTCGTGGGATGACTAATTTTATTTTATTTAATTAGCCTTTATTTAACATGTATTTTACAAAATATATCCATGAAAAATCCTTTTTATTGCGCTGAAATGGCGCCAAACAGCGCTCTGATTAATGGACGCGTTGATGTTTCTGTTCGAACACAGCTTTCTCATGAACAAATATCGATGCAAATGAATGAAATCACTGTTTTTAGATATCTTTAAGATGTCAGCTATCTTATGTAATTTAAAATGTACGATCGGCCAAAACTATTTTGTGGGCAGTTTTTATGTTTTCTTGAACAGAATTTAAAATCAGAAAACAACTTGTTTCTTCTTTGTCATTTGCCTCGATAAAACAGAGTTCAAATTACATGTGTCAATGCATTGTTTCGCTTGAATAATATTTTTTCCCATTAAAAAGCAATGCTTTATCAATACTCGAAATTAAGATTTTTTCATTGCTTTTAAAAAAATACAAAATTAGCGTCAAGAAAACCACTGCAACTTGTGAATTAAACGTCATATCGTTATGAAATTTTAACATGTATTATTTGAAGGTTTGATATTACCAAAAAATCACGTGGATTTGTCAACAGTATAATATTTAGTTTCTCAGACTAATGTTTAGTTGCTACGTGTAAAATGTGAACCAAGGTATGTTAATTAGTTCTCATGTTTCATAAACTTCTCGTGTATAAATTCTAACTCTAACTACCTTTAAAATGTCATGTCATATTTGGAAAACTCAAACATTTGTGACTCAAAAATGATTAGTGATCTAGGGTTAAAACATATAACACATTTAATATTTCAAAATAAGCATTATATTTGAGTATTTCATAATTTAATTTATGTAATATGGTATTAAAAAATATTGATGTTTGTTTTGATAAATCATTTTAATGCTCTATCACTTAATCATAGAGGATCAATGAAGTAATCTTTTAAATACGATCTTTTTTATTTCACGGTAAGCCGTCCACTATCATATAAACCCACCCCAGTGATTTCATATAAGCTTCCTTTGTTGATAATATTTTTATATTCAATTTAATTTTTTACGTTATTAATAATATCGCGCAATATATTTTAAGGGATGTTCTCTCTTGGGTGTTTTTTTCAAGTTCGATAAAAGAGAAACAAAAAATATTTTTAGTTTACATTTTTTTTCAGAATACACAAAACGTTATAGGCTGGTAAAGTGTAAGGGTTAAAAAAAGCGTGTCCTGGTTGACACGATTTCAACCCTTCTAGTCATCTAAATTCTTAATTAATTGCTATAGTTCTTATCGCAAGAAAGTCATATTTCGAATTTTTTTAAAAATAAAATTTTAACATAAATCTGGTAGGAACAATATAATATTTCATTGAAAATGTTTGTATTAAATTTGAAATTAATTAATTAATTATAACCTGAGATATCATGTCAACCGTGTTGAAAAAAGTAGTTTCACTCTGGTGACCCCATAAGGCTGAAAAATCTTAATATTATTTCAAATTAATATTAATATAAATGGTGAACGTCTATTTTTACATGAAAGATTAACGAAGCAAATTAAATGTGGAGGTTTTAATATGATTTAAGCTGAAGACGTCGTTAAGTGAACCCTGTACAAATTCGAGCACTTGCGTTGGTTGTTTTAATGCCTTTGTCGAAACAAATGCTATCTTTCCCATGGTGACAATCTATTTTATTAATATTTTTTGGTCCAGCATAAAACCTTTATCTGATTATTTTTTTATGATAGGGGGGAAAAGTGGTGTAATACACAAACACGTGTGTACGACTATCCATAGCAAGTTAACACATAGTTATCAGGCTTTTCGTGGTATTTATCCGTGCATTTTTTTTTAAATATTGACAAAATTAATCTCTGGGATGTTATTTATTTTTATATAGAACAAAGCATCCCGGTTTTATTTCATTTTGTACAGGATTGATAAGAATGAAGCGGCGACTTTAATACCTATCCCGTCCTGTTGGCGGTAACTAACATAACTTCTACAAACCTTTACTTTGCGAAATGCAGAAGTAACCATATTTTTTCGCAGATATTATTTTTAATTAAATTTAATTAACAAATACGACTTTAAAATTTGCATTTGAACGATTCGAAATATCAATACGACAGTGTTTAAATTGAATACAATTGAATTACAACGAAACCATATGGCGAAAGTTGATCATTTTAAAGGTCATAAATATTAAGACTTTTCGGCGATGTATGAATTTTTGAGCACATTGACAGTTTTTAATTTAAAAATGAGATTTAAGAGTGTAGATATCGGATCTCGAACCATAGGTTTATCGCCCCTGCACCACGTCACGGCGAGTTGAATCGGCTCAGTGGGCAACATGCCGGAAAATTGTATTTGCCGCCAACGGGAGATTTCACACTGGATTACAGTGATATTGTGTTTTTTGTGAGCTTTAATATTAATAATGTAATCTGTGCTTTAATAAAGTATGTCCACCACCGAAAGCGACTGCCTCTTCTGTGCGAGTTTTATTAAAAAGTATCATCCCTTAATTTAATGCCGCTTCGTTCCTTTATAATTTAGATTCGATATCACAAGTGTCAAACACATATATGATTAAATAAAGTTATACAGATTGTCAGAGAGTATCATTAAAACTATCCCTAACGTACCTTTTCTATTTGATGGGCAGGTTAACCTAATATCAAATCCCTTAACGAAATCATCTGTCCTTTCACATCTTTTACTGCCTGAGAGAAAAGGGGCATTTATAACTGTATTGCCTTATAGCAGTCTGATGAAATACAAAATCATATATGGACAAGATCTAAAATCAACTGTTATTGATTGTATTGTGGTGAAATATAATCTTTATTGGACAGCATCGAATTAATATACAAAATTGGCTTCAAAATTTCCAAGATCAAAATCTTAAATAATAACAAAAATGATATAAGCTATTATAAAGAAATATATTTTTAATAAAACAATCTTTTGAACTAAGAAAAAATATTTAAAATTATGGGATACTCAATTATAATGCCAATTGAGCTTTTGATTATTATAATGAAATATAATTGCTTACTAGTTTATAGTAAATAAAACCAATTTAATATTAAAATATCATAGTGTTCAATCATTTTTACATAAAAACAATATAAAAAATACCTTTATACGCAATAATAATGAATTTAAAATCTTAAATTTTGCTCTAATCGTCTAATAAAATGTCCACAAATTTGATACACCCGATATCATCTCGATCCAGACTTTTCTGATTTCCTGGATCTGATGAAATAAATACTAAGATTATAATACTTCAAATAAATTTCCAAAATTATAATTATTTACGGAGTTATAGCTATTTTAGTGAGACAAAAACTAAATCGCTCCTACCAGAATGAAATCTTTAAATCAGTTTTCCATTAAACTACTTTTTTTAACACAGTTGACATGATATCTCAAGTTTTATTTAATTGATTCTCTTCAAATTTAGTACAAATCTTTTTAATGTTATTTTCTATCGTTCTTACCAGATTTGTATTAAAAATTTATTTTTAACTCTTTAAAACCTTTAAGACTATAGCGAAATTTTTAATTTAAGCTTTAAAATCGTGTTAACCAGGACATGCTTTTTTTCCCCCTTACAATTTACCAGCCTATAATATTTTAATTTTTTTTTTTATATATTCTGAAAATATTAATAAACACCTGATAAAAAAATGTATACTAAAAATATCCAAAATTTGTGCCAATAGCTTTGAAAAGTGAAATTTTCTATCGATTCTTGCTACATTCTTTTTTTAGTATTTCATCTTTCTTCTAAGGTATATAATTGCAAAATTTATTATCAAATTAAAGGTAAGATAATCAAATTATTTTCTGCAATGTATCTTGTGTATTTTTTCAATAATATATATATGTCATGAAATCAACTTGTGCACATTTTAAAAGGCCATGGGGACATTTATCAAAATATGATTACTGTTTTTTATATAGGTATGATGTGTTCTGCTAGAAAGGCGAAATGAGAAGGTTCTTTTCCGGCGGCCGATTCCCCATAGAATTGCACTCAATATATGACACTTTTAAATTCCATTACCGGACATGGCAATATTATCTTTATGAAGAGGGGACAGCTTTTTTCCCTACATATCGTAAAATGCTATTTGATACTTTATATACATCATTCAGTATCTTCAGACATGATCGCGAAGAGGTCTAATGCTAGGGAAAATTTCCAATCGGACGAAATCGAATAAATCCCAAAAATATATTATGAAATGCTTGTGTATATGAACATATTTATTATTATGTGGAAATTTACGGTTTCTCCACTTTGAACTGGATTATTTTTTGTGGTACGCGATAGGTTTAAGTACGCGAAGAAATATTGAGGTATATTATTGGAGAACGGCGTTGTCCTCGCAAATACGTTACTATGCGGTGACAATAGCCACGGCAATTAATCACAGGCTTATCACGCGTTAAACCGGATTTAAATAGATAACTAGTTAATTTAATCCGATTTAGCGTTGTGGTGTGCAAATCTGGGCTCTCCGGGCCAGCATCCCTGTGAGGGTTAATACCTCTATGGTGACGAACGTACGGGATACAAGATATTCCCATAAATGCATTCATATGCCACATGAATATGCCCAAGGATAGCGTCCTCAAAACAACACATGCAATCATACTAGCGACTATCGTTTCGGGATTTCAGGGGTGTATATAAGACAATTCCTTAGAAGAAGAAATCCAATTTAATTTCAAATTGATCCTAATTCAAAACTCTATAATATTCAATAATAGTGATTTTTTATTACGTGGATTGAAATACAATCAATACTTGGCCAATTTTTATTATTATATTTTTATTCTTTTATAATGGTTCAAAATCAAATCCAGACTGTGTAATAAATATAATTCGTAAAAATTTTGAAGAGCTTAAGCTGATTCTTTAGTTCTGAAAAAGCAAATACTGAAGCCATGGACAGGGTTGTCTATGATTAACTGAGTTTATAGCAATTATTACAATATAATTTTAAAATAATAATCATTTTACTATCTACTCATAGATCTCATCTTCCTTTAAATTCATATTCAAATAATCTTATTCTAACTCAATCAAATTTAGTTTGGAAATATCATTTCCCTAGAAAAGTTTCTTTTAGATAGTCTAAAACTCAATTCATTTTTTTTTTCGCTGAATCCAAATCTGAATATAGAAATGCTGTATCACGTAGCGTTTTTTGAGAATTTTCATATTTTTGTTTTTAATACAAATTTGACTCCCTTTGTCGAAAACATCATTCATTTTTGCCCATTTGCTCATGAAATAAGATTTAAAGATTGTGATGAATAATTATAAAATATAAAAAACATACATAGGACCAATTTTGACTGTTTAATGAAGAAATTTCATTTAAAAAAAACACATTTTTACCCGCATTTTCAAAATCTTTTCTTGAATTTTGCCGTTTATAAATTCAATTATTCTGCAATACAACTATTTTGAACTTAGTTTTATTTAAAAATATTCCCTAGTTTATAGGCTTTCCTATGATATGCTACATGTCAGAAATTATTCAACATATTTATCATAACAAACTTGAGGAAATTAATTAATTATCCCTGGTCTCGAAAAGGGCGACAATGCTGGAAGTATGGAGTTTTTCAGAATTATTCTGCATACAGACGTTGAAGATGGCGATTTTTTAGACCAATGAGTCCAATTTTAGCCATGAAGGCATAATAAATCTGCACAATCTACATAATTGGGAAAAACGAGGCCAAAACCAAATTCAAAGTGATACAAAATTTCTACTTTCAGATTTAGATTCAGCAGAATCCAATTATAAATAAACATTTTTTTCGTTTTAAGGAGATCTTCATTGTTTTATCAGTGTTATCAAAAAAGATAAGCGTATATAAAAAAAATATAAGTAATAAAAACTAATTATTTGTTCTTAAAGGTTCATTCAAGAGCAATATTATGTAAAAATAGGATAATTCAATTATAATTTTGATTTCGAAATGAGTGTTCTAGGAATTTAATTTAATTGTGAATAAAACGAATGAAGTAATTTTTTTAAACAAGTTTAATTATTTTTTTTTTTCTTGTAGAATGTGTTATCTTGTTGATCAAATTCAAATTACTATAGTGATATTCCATTATAACAAGAGAAAGACTGTTTTTTCATTGTTACTCAATACATGTAAATTTGAAATTCTAGCGTTATAGTTATAGTAAAACATACATGTCTCTAGAAACGTGTCTCTATACAAACTTAAAAGGTTAGGATAAGCTTACAAATTTTGATCACTATCTAGTTACTCTAATATAAATAAATTTGAATATAAATAGGTTCATCTCTAGCGTTTTTTACACAGCCACTATGGTTCGAGAGATAAATTCTGATGAAAACTGTAAAGCGAATTCGCCGTTGAATGGACTTAATTCAGATGGTTTTTTATGCGCCGGAGCAATGTTGGAATCCTTTTGTAATAAAAAATAATTACCTAATCCCTCCGAACATCCCTCACTTGAAAGCCTTAATAGAAACGGTTATCTTAGACAGCCATTACACAAAATGGTTTTTGTCATTTTTATCTCTGCTCCGGTCCCCGTTTAAAATTACAATATGTCGTTAAAATTAAATGACAAATGGAATATGAAGCCGCCGCCGTTTCGCCTATCTGATTTTTCTGCTCCCCAGTATTGATTAAAAATATGACCTTATGGAATTTTTTCCGGGGAAAAGCTCGCTTAAAGTCAAGATCTTGATCGCATTTATTATTCCCTTCCAGCGTTGACTTTTCGCATATTTTAATACAATTTTTGCGTTAAAAAGAAAATTATTTTTAATTTTGTGCATAATCGAAACTCAAAGTTGCTTCAATATTTGAATAAACATGCAGTCAATTACAAGGATAGACTTACAAGAGTCATAGTCGATATGGACGTATTAAAGTTTATTAATTCATTAGAGATTTTTTGCGTGGATATAAAAAGTAACAATGGAACGAAGCGAGCGTGAAAAGAAGAGATTGTACTAATAGTGGTGAACCGTTTGGGGTGGCGAAAGGGAGGAAGGAAGCTGAGTGCCATTCAAAACAATATCACAATCTTGTTTCTAGCTCATTTACCTTAATTAGTTATACAAGTTCCCTTGAAAGAGTTAAACGTCAGCTAGGGAGAGAGCGACACGGAAATATTTATGTCCCGGGAACAAATCTCACGTGAATAAAACAATTGGATAAGGGAGGACCGACATTTTTCAACAAATATTTTAACAGTTTCAAGGGTTAAAAACGAGACCGCATAAACGGACGCAAACACTATAAAACAAGCCACATTACCTATTTATAAACAACAACAAAATCATTCTAAAATTTTGCATATTTAAGATTGTATGGATAAATCCAAATCATTTAATGATATCATAATTTGAAAATTTTTGCACCCATTTTACCTATATAATTGTACATTCCGGCCTTAAATAAAAGTCTACAAAGCTGCTTTTTCGTCTATATGTAGTTTACGTTCATTTTTGTTAATAAACTTCGTCTACTTTCGTCACAAAGTAGTAGTAGTAGTAGTTTCGGTAGACGTGGCTAAAGTTATAACGCGGGAATTTGATTGGAATATTGCAACTTTAAAAGCATTGAAATATCACAATACATATAATATTTGTTTAAAGCAACTACAATATAGTTTTAGTCTTGTTAGTATAAGATGATTTATTTACAGGTTGCAAAAATTGTTATAAAATGTCATGATAATCAACTGTAATCATATTTTAGCCATTCATTCATGCAACAACTTATAATAAAATATGACAATATCTTTAATTCTAGAGCATAATTAATCTAATATCTTATTGTTTATATACTGGGATTCTTTTCTAGTTTTCCTTGAATGCGAATTCAAGCGACTTTATACTGAAAAATAAGTTTAATTTAATAAGTTGTACCTAATAAAGTATTCAAAAATCATGTACATACGCCGGAAAAAACATGTTGTTAAAAAGAGTCCGACATAAATTTGGAACAGCAAGTGACCCTAGATCCCTAATCATTAGTCTCATAGACTAAATACTTGGAATACATTCGATATGTAGGCATGTTCTCGAATCTTCCCCGCCCCGCTGTGTGCAGTACCTTTTTAAATATTCAAATTAGTGATTCACACGTAAATATTAGTCTCACAGTTGTTTAGTAATGTTTAGTTACTACGTGTAAGAATTAAACCAATATATGTAGTTTATTTGGTTTTAACTGCTTACGATTAGCCAGATATAAACTCTAATTTCAAAAAACCTAAAATAATAGGGTAGATCATAATTTTTTCCTTTTTTTTAAATAAAAATGGTTGCCATCTTACAGCTGACATTCCTCAAATCTGAACATCGATATTATTTTGTAGATATGCCTAAAATTTTAAGGTTTTCGCATAAATAAATTACTTTTTTTGGGGGAAAATTGTCAAGAAAATGGTCAAAAATATTAAACTTTTAATGAAAAGCCTGTTTTTCAATTTCATTTTATATTTTTATAGATATATCGACTTCTGACACAAATTAATAATCAAAAAATACTTTTATTTCTTGTTGCAGATCAATAGAAAAAAAAAATCGATAAATGCAGCACTTTTCGATATCTCGCAAAAGTTTTGTTTGAAAAAAAGGTAAATTTAGCACTTTAAAATTGTTATAAAATAATGTAAAAATTTTAAAATAGTAAGATTACACTTTAAACTTTTTTTTTGTGCGGTAGATGCGTTCCGTGAAAAAGAAATCGCACAAAAAAAGCTATGACTTGCATACAAAAAGTAATATGTTCCATGGATTTTAAAAACCGCATAACTTTGAAACAGCTGTATAAAATAAGAAATCGCATAAAAAAAGTTAACAAAAAACAGGATAAAAATAAGGCAATTAAAAATAACATTTTAGGTAACATTTAAAGGACGTTTTGCATCATTGGTAAAATTTTAAGGATGTCTGACATCTGAAATCTTAAATGCCAGGTATCCACTAGAGAAGTACTAATTATTTTAATTACAAACTATCATCGCTGTATGATAATTTTCAATATGACTCAAAATTGCTTTAAAATATGTACACTTAACCTTTTTTGTGCGGTTGATGCGTTCCGCGAAAAATCGCACAAAAAAGCTATGAATTACAGAGAAAAAGTAAAGATGCATTCTAGGGATTTTGAAAACCGCATAACTTTGAAACAGCTATATAAAATGTATCCAAAATCGCATAAAAAAAGTTAATAAAAAATGGAAAAAAAAGCAGTTAAAAAATAACATTTTTGGTAACATTTAAAGGACGTCTTGCATCAATGGTAAAATTTTAAGCATGTCTGACATCTGGCATCTCAAATGCCAGACATCCAATAGAGAAATACTAATTATTTTAATTACAAACTATCATCGCTGTATGATAATTTTCAATATGACTCAAAATTGCTCTCTTCTTCGGAAGAAATAGTGTACCCAGTGTCAATGTCATCATTGTTCTGTGTAGATTTTCTCTTTCCAACAATATAATTCATAATTAGTAAAGATGTCACTATAGTCTCTAACTCAAAAAAAACTCAAAAAAATTTGATCTATATTGATGATTTATTTCATATTTTATCCAAAATATATCGATACGTATTCTTTATAAAATTAAAATTAAATCTTTATAAAAAACAACATAACTTCGAAATCGCACAAAAAAAGTCGCTTAAAAAGAGCTGAAAAACGATTCTTTTTCGGGAGTCTAAAGGGATTGCCCTTCTCTTAAGTACGTATTCAGGTCATAATATTTTTATTAGCGACATATTAAATATTCGTTTTAAATTGAACGAAAAACATATTTATTTTTTATTTTTTAAAAAAATGGTTATATATTATTGTTTATTTTCGAGGATTGATTTTTGCTAGAATATATTATATCGAATTGATTCGTCACAACAAATTGCATTAAAGCATAAGCGATTCACGACTCAAACAATATTTAAATAGGAAGGGGGGAGGTACTCGGTCGGATTTGCACCCCGGCAGAGCTTTAAACAAAAAGCTCCACCACCGCTGGGGACAATCAAATCTTAAACGTCATAAATTTTCATTTAACATTCACCGCACCCCAGCCGTGGCACATCGCCACTTTCTACCCAACTTCAATACATGCTCATCAATATCGCTACGCTCCTACATACAAATTAGCATATTTTTTGGATGCATCATTCGAATGTCTTTCAATTGAATAAATGTTTGGATTTAATTTGTAAAACTTGATGCGAAAATTAGTTGCGTTAAATAACATCATAATAAATTTGGAAATATCCACATATTCATTCACGTCAGAAGTTTCGGTATGGAGAAAATTTAGTTCTGTGTGGTTAGTTGGGAACTCGTAATTCTCGGAGGCACTCCATTGTGTGATAAAGGAACTGATGTAACCCCGCGGGAAAATCTTGCAAAAGGAATGATTTACTCACTTCTCATTAAACTTTTACTCGGCTCAACACTCGCTTTGCTCAATAGAACTTGAAATCTTGTGCTAATACACTCGCCAACTTTCATAATTTATTCAGATGAATCTACCTACAATTGTGGCACGCTGAAACCGTCAGATATGCGCTCAAACAACTCCGGATCAAGATTATAATTATTTTATTAAAAAATAGCATATATCAAGCTTTAAGCTATACGTTTTGATTAAATTTTAGTAATTTATTCAGAAGGGTGTCTTTTGTATATAATTTAAGTCGGAATGTGTGCGTAATGAAGCGCTTTTAAAAAGAGTCGCGGATAATTGTGTTGGGAGTTTCGCAGAAAGGAAGCTCCCGATACTAAATCATCTTTAAAATATAGGTTGCAAAGGAAAACATATACTCGGGCTTCTTGGCTTTGTACCAGGGGCCAATTCAAGAATATGCAGAAAATCGGGTCGTAACGCTAGCACTGGCCTCGGACGAGCCAGTTTTAGGACTATTTCGACTCTGGTCCCGCTTCCGCAATATGTTCGTGAATAAAATTGGAGATATGCTTTGCATATGAAACTCATTAAGGGCAAATGAGGGAAGCCAGGGGACCACGATTCGGGAAATCGTGAAAAAATGGGAGATAATAGAAAATAAATAACATTTTTTGCATTGGCGGCGCTTATGGATTTTTAGAACCTATTTATAATAATTAATCCCGTATTTTTAAAATGCACATCAAAAATACTTGTGTTTTTATAATCAATAAGCTCTAACGGTTACAAACAAACCGCGTTTAAATTTCCTCAAAATTTATCGCTTTCTTTATTCAGTGACGGGATCAAGAAGCTGATGGAATAAATATATGTATATTTGTACAGCAAAATTCCTGTTTATATTTAAATCACTAAGTCAATTTTATCTGGAAGAATTATGCAAAATTTCAATAAGATCGATGCATTCGTTTTTGAGTCAAACCCGATTAAATTACGACACTCCTAACCGATCGATCATATTGATTGAATCTTTGGAATTTCCAAAGATTTTTAGAGTTTTGCTTCTAGATTTTCAATTTGATTGACTTGAAACTTTGAGAAAATATTCTTGATATGTCTCAAATTTCTTGAGAAATCTCGCAAAATTTTGATTAACAAAAAATTCATGTAAAACGCATGTGATTGAAATAAAACAACTATAAATATGGTAAATATTTTTTAAAAAAAGCGCGCATTTTACAAATTTCTTACTCCAAATTTAAAATAAAACGGTGTGTAATAAGTTTTTGTTCAACAGAAAATGTGCATAACGTACATAAGATACTTATTTATTATTTTAAAAACAATACAGTCATAAAAAAAATTAAAATAGCCTTTTTTTAAAAAAGTTTTAATCTGAGTATATGAATTTCAAACATTCTAAATTCTCTAAAAACATTACAGATGAATGTTTTTGAAATGTAATTTATTGAAATATGATTATGGTCAATTTAGTTTGATTTTCTGAACGTCAATTGCATTTAAATCTTCTTCAATAAAAAGGAGACATGTTCCTTGGAAAATGATAAAGTTTTCATCCATTTTAACATGTAATACATTTTAAAGGTAAAACACACTAAAACGTATATAGGTGCAACGATCTATGTTTCTATAGTGAAATAATATCTATACTATACACACAAAATTATTTTTGTGCGATTTTTTTTTGTGCGATTTCGAAGTTACGCAGTTTTTTTAAAGCAAAATTTTCTTTTATTTTAAACTTCATAATGAGTACGTATCGAGATATTTTGGATAAAATATAAAATAAATCATCAACACTAACCGATATTTGGGAAAAAAATATAATTTGAGACTGTAAATCATATTGCATCTGCTATCGCTGAATTAAGACTACGCCCTTTATTCTAGATTCGATTTTTGAAAAAATTGATTTCGTTTCTCTGCATTTTTTCAATGTTTTGACTTTTAAAACAATAAAACAATCTCCAAAAGAATTTCCAAAATTCCAACTATGTACCTATTATCCTGTTTTTTTATTATTTTTTTTTTGTGCGATTTTTGATATATTTTATGTAGCTGTTACAAAGTTATGCGGTTTTTAAAATTCATAAATTCATAATGTTCATTCATTCATGTATAATATAATAAATAGCTAAAAATATGAATAGAATTAATATATTAATATAATATTTCTCGAGAAATTCTCGAGAAATAATTATCGAGAAGACACACTAGTTACATATAATCAATACTTCTAATACTTATGGATACAGAATATAAAGAATAAAAGCATATTTAAATATTTCTACTTATTCCACGACCTGCCGCCTATGAGGGCGGAACGAAACGGGCCTGTAATTACAACCGCACAAATAAATTAAAATGTAAAAAAAATGTCTTTCTGGTACCGAAAGTTAACAGCTTCCTTTTGTACTTTAAATGCAAAGAAATATTTTCTTTTATCTAGCTTCTTCATATAATACAAACGCAAGAGAAGGAATAATAAAGAGAGGAATCTCGAACGAAGCAAATAAACATAAATTAGCTCAAGAATCGTTTATACATAATGTATGCGTATTTATTTTCCATACCAAAATTTTCATATAAAAATTAATAAACACAAATTTGCTGCAAAATGTGCTCAAAAATATCCTTATATACTAAATATAGCCACGATACCGGAAGAAAAAATGTAAAGAAGTACAATTTAATTGTTTGCCTTGATAAAATAATGGGGTGGAAGTGAAAAAAGTGGGGCTAATATAATATTTTAGCCGTAAGAAGTGGACAAAAGCATACCTTATTCTTTTGTTCGGTCCACGGCGAAATAGATAGGTGGTGCGGCTTCCTCTCTCCTAAGTTTTCCTTGTTTTCGCCGTTAAAAATTCGAAAACGGGAAAGTTTTTCCTTTTCACCTGAATGTATCATTGTTTCGCAATATTTATATTTTACTTCCTGCAATATATGAGCTCGTTTTTTATCGCGATTTCCTGATACATATTTTTGTTCGGTCGGATGAATAAAAAGCTCCTTCTGTGGCTCGCAGAGAGAGCTTTAATTTTGTATTATTCCACGGTTTTAAAATGCGTACTTTGCGGCGCTAAATGTGCACAATGGGTCTATTAACTCGATCTGTAATTAAATTTGGCATTTTTTGTGCTGAAGAAATCGGAACGAAATCATATGTATGAGCGAGGGGTGGTAATGTGACAGATGGTCAAAATACCCAATACTAGACCATGGGGTTATACTCATCAACAAGCTTTTGGTTTGCATTACACTTCATCCACATATTCCTTTCCATTAAAGTTATTGCTTAAGGGAGTGTTATAAGGACTTTTATTTTTGTCTCAAATTCCAATTCATGCTCTCTCAATTAACAAATGAAGGCGTTTCTTCCTGGTTAATAAAAAAAAAACATATAAAAACCAAAAATATTCCTATTTCTGTAAGAAATATTAAACATTTTCTGAAAAATCGATACAGGGGGCTTTTATTTATTTAAACTTTAAAGTATAAGAATTACATAGCTGAAGAATAAAGTGAAAAATAATAAGATTTTTTAATAACTCTGAAATTGCTATTGTAACATCTGCCTTGATCCAATCTAAATATTTGGATTTTATTCATTGATTGATCTTATTAATTGCAGTCACATACCTTTATTTTATATTTGATCTGTTATGATACGGGAGACTTGTCAGGGGACTGTTTATTTGGATTTCATTGGAATGTAGCACAAAATAAATTAAATTATGTTATTTTGCTGTATACAGGAAATATTCATCTATTATAACAAAATAATTTTTCCAAGCCGTAAATAATGTACGTAATATGGACTAATGAATAATTATTACCAGAGGACTGATGGCTATCAAATTGCGATGCGAATTTCACTTCAAGTCGCTTACATTTCGTTACACGCATTAATGCAATAGTTTAAGATATAGTTCGTGTGGGGCTTAATTTAAAATATATACATGAAGACTGTTCACAAAATGGCTCTGTTAATCTACGCAGATTTAATATTCTGTCTCTCTTTTCTTTTAACGTTGTTGGTTCAGTGGTGACGCGCAGGAGTTTTGAGGAATAATCGGATGGCCTTGGCTGCGGGAAAACATCCTTCCCACGGCCAGATCTCTCTCGCATGATTAATTAAGAAGTTATAACGATCACATGGGAGCGGGGCGCAACCCAAAAACTCTGCATCGAAAGCATATTGCTCAACCTCGTACGCAGCATATATTAATAAATGTAAAAGCAGTTATATTTAACAATTGTGTAATATTATTCAAATAATCAAATAATTTAATTAATTCCTAAAGTTTTTATTTTGATTAACTTTATCTAAAGCAACTATATCGATTTGGTGACACAAGTTTGGTTTGGTTTTCAAGCATTATAAATTCAACCATTTGCTTCATAGCTACAGACAAAGTCTCATATTTCAATTTTTGCCCAAATTCATTCACACTTATTTTGCAACATAATATCTACTTTTTGCAAACAGCATCTTTATTGTTCGGTCCAGCAATACGAAACCTATTTATCTAAAACATCATACGCATGACCATATGTGACTGAATATCCGCAAGCATTTATAACCTGCTGATGAATCAAAGGACGTCCGTGAGATTATAACAAATACATTTAAAAATAAAAATAAATATTTCAGAATTTATTTTATCCATAAAATTTCTGAACAAGCTTAAAGACTTAATTTAAAATCGATATAAATGAATGAAAATTTTCAAAAAATTATTCTAAATTTAAAATTAAAATTTGCTCTCAAATCAAATTTAAGCCATTATAATCAAATATTTTAACCGGTTTTATATATTTTAAATATGGATAAAAATAATCGTATCTACACCTATGTTAACTGGTACTTGCCCCTATATTCATTTAACTCACCCTCATTTTATTCAACAAAACCCCTGTAAAAATTCTTTGGTCTCGTTCATACATACATTGCAAAAAGCTTTCCACTTTATACCGAATAGTTTCGGCTTTCATTCTGTGAGAAGTTTGATAGATAGCAACGTCGAAACTTTTATTACGCTTTTATTAGGCAGCTTTGTAGGATGTCCCAGTAAGTTAAGTATCTGCAACGCTAAGTGAGGACCAAATCCACTCATGACATTTAGTATTCCATCAACAGGATATTCTTGCTGTATTTATTTATTTCCAATTCCATTTTTATCCATGGTAAAATCTATGTATACATAATAAATCTTAAGACATTCTCACCCGAAATATGACCGCATGGTTTATTTTTATGGTCCACATAAGTAAACCATCATTACAAAAATGATTAAATTCATTTTTGTTTATATTTTCGCAATAAGTTTTATGGCTAGAATATACTTTTCATTGGAAATAAATAAATAAGAATGTATATTGATAGGCACCCGTTGATTTGCTATGGTCGTTTGAAATCGCTCCCCTGTACAGGGTGCATTGTGTGTGCATATGGCGAATAAATGACTATTGTATAAGTCCCAGCGGGATATTTCGAATTGCATACTTGACTAATATGTCATGTGTTCGTCGAACATGAGCCTTCAATATTGCCTTGGATCTTAATGTTTGCCAAAAACACTTTGAAATAATTTCGCAAATCGTTAAAACATGAATAAAATCACACTACCTGAAGGTAAAATCATAATACTTGATTCACAAAACTAATTCTAAGTCACAAGATTCAATCTCAAAGACTTCTATTAGTATTAATAAATATTAGAATCATATATTCAAAGAAGATTTATATTAGAATTATCCGTTTTAAACAAATATATTTATATAAAAATAGGGGTAGTTTGGGAAGCCGACGCATAATATGAATTGTAAAGAGGAAAAAAATATTGGAATAGTGGCTATATGGAGTAATAATATATCTAAAGCGTTATTTATTGGATTCGTATAGTTAGCTAAAGGGCTCGGTCATCAGGGACCTGTTCACTATCCTTTTGCATGAAGCCCTCCCCATTTTCATACATGCGTGGCAGAATATTAAGTTCATTGTTCGGCACAATACCACTTGTACATATGTTCGTCCATGGTGGATCAGTTCAAATAATATCTATTTAGAGTCTCATTGTACCTGCTCACCCTCCTTGCGGTCCATGTTGTTTCGACGATGGACGAAAATTTATTCAGAGCACATGTGTCCATATTGCGCTCAAGAAGATAGCATCGATATGGATAATTAATATGAGATATGAAAAATAGTCCTCCAAATATTACATTCCTTCATAGAAACATACGTGATTCTTTGTGTTTTTGTATGTATGATTGTAAAGCTTGGAGATAAATTTAATTGAAATTTGATAAAATAATAAAACGGATGGTAAATGTAATGTTTGAGATGATGCAACGATGACCGCAACATGTGCGGGCATACTCTCTTTGGATCACTCAAGTACGCCCGCAGCATATGCGTGCATAATTATCAAATGTCATACAAAATAGAAATTGTTAATAAGATCATTTTTTTGCATTTAACCCTTTGATTATTGAGCTAAATATAGTTGCCATATTTCATTATAATTTTAATGTTTGAACTAAATAACTATATTTTATAAATAATAAACCCTTGTATATAGGCTATCAAGATGATTTGTGTAGCTTGGTTGATTATCTTGATGAGAAAAGACACTGTAAGACCGAATTAGATTAAAAAATCACATTTATTTCGATTATAAGATTTATTTGACTACATCGAGAGAGAATCCGAGCTATCAACTGCGAAACTTCAATGACGAACCACTTCCTCAAACATAACCACGGTCGGATGTTGTATCCAGTCCTTTATAAAATGGAAGCTTCACGTTGGAACGAAATTATGCAATAATCCAAAATAAATATTTTTGAGTTTGAACTGATTTTTTAAATATTATTCATATAAATTTTCTATAAAAATATTTTTTAAGCAGACACTTCATTGATATGATTTTAATGATCAATTTTATGTAGTATTTTAATTTTTGAAAATGTGTGTATTGTGAATATTAATTTAAAAATCAGCGATCCAAAACCGCTTGAAAAATCAAAATTTTGATTACTTTCCGGTCTTCTTAACACTTTGATTTGTAAGCTCATTTTAAATTAACACTAATGTAGATGATATATTTATATGTCCACCACTTATCGTCCACACAAATCCACTTTTCTCTCAGGACCGAGCAGCGTGAATCAAGTTTGTATATCAATAAATTAACCTTAACACTCTTAATAGCACACAATATCCGAATGATGATTTTCAACCGAATACGAACTAATTCTATTATCTCGCATTCGAGTTCGAACGCATATATGCGCGATTACTCATCAACGGGTTAACAAAGTCATGAATAATTTTAATCCGGTCTTTAAGTTATTAAAAATGGGCAAGAAGTATATCTTACATATAACATAGCATAGTAGAAATTGATTTTTGGACATAAATATATAACTTATGGATTGTACAATAAAAGGACTATTATAAAACATGGGTGGAAATCGATAGAGCTAAATTCTCTTTGAAAATTAAAACAGCAAGGGGGTCCATCCAATGCAATCTGCGACCCATATGTCACCTCTCTCTTAATTTGTGGCTTTGCTCAAATAGAAAAATGCACTTGTGTGATGCATCTCAAAGCGCAATGGGGGAAACCATGAATGCACAACCCCTAAGCATATGATGGTGTGTGCTGGTTTTAATGGCACAGGTGGTACGGTAGAATTTTAAAATACTCATTCTAATAAAAATACATGTTTTATAGAATTTTTAATAATTTATTCGTATAGATCAGACGTATTTCCATTGTAAATCGGAAAAAAATGATGATCAAAGGGTTTTCTTCGACTTAACTACTAATCACAATTAAGCCTATTATATATATTTTATCTTAATTTTTAAATAAATATTATTATGTTCAACTTTCAAGTTGTAATGCATTTATTTTCCAGCCTTATTAATATGAATATTCTTCGATTCAAAGACATTTTAATTGATGATTTGCCATAAATATTATGGTAGTTAAGCATGAATAAGCAAGCACTTCGTGTGTCACTGAACTAATCGAGATATACGCTAACAACATATAAATTTTTCTAACATATGGCATGAAAGCCCGTCCTCTATTGTGATCTGACGTGGTCCTGAAGCACACTTCCCTCGGTGCATACAAAGTTCTCCATATGCGATGTGTTAAACACATTTTCATGAACGTGAATGTTCAATTAAAAGGGATTCGATTCGAGCGAGGGTCGCTAATAGTAAAAAGGCTGGCGATTAATCAAGTTATGTATTTTGTCGGACAGGTCTCAAGATAATTCGTTAACCAGAACGACTCGCATCAGAGCAGAGAAGATTAAATGTTTTCGCTGGTGTATATGCTTCGAAACACAATGACTGATTGTGTTCCTTCGGTGATCTTTGGCCGCATCTGTAAACTTAGATTGGAGCCAGCCTCCAGGGACTCTTCTGACGGACGAGAGACTTCAAGCTTCAGGGTAACAAGCTTTGATTGAATTCTTACGTTCATCGATGCCAGTGTCGTTAAACAGCAGATTAAGCTGATGTAAAGACAACCAAATATATAATTTAAATGCTGACTTAATCATTTTTTCTTCAAAAACATGTATTCAGAGAAATATTTATATCTTTAAACATAAATTTTCTAAAGACAAAAACTAATAATCTTTAATATATAATATGACCTTTAAGCATCCAAAATTTTGCATATTTGACTATCATACAACATCAATCTAATATGAAATGGCTTAAAATTGCATCAAATGTTTGTGGTTTGATCGAATTCATATTTAAATTGTTCGTATCTTTATTATGTTTAACGTAACAGCGAGCCATTCCGATATAAAGTTCCAGCGAATTACTATCGAGACTACAACAATCAAACAACACTTAATTACAATGTCTTCAATTAATCTTTTGAACTTGCTACTTTGTGTTGAAATAACATTTTATCTTGACTTTGTGAAAAAAATCGTCGAAACCGGTTGTTTTGACTCATAATAATTCAAACATTAGAGCTAAAAGCTCGAAAAAATGTAACATCATGTACGATTGAAGCAAGTCATCATTTTTAAAATCTGCTTTTTCTTAGAGCGCTGATTAATAGATAAAATCATATTCTATATCTATGTAAGATTTTTGATTTTGCATTATAATAATAATATAAATGCATTTGGTATTAATAAATAATACGTTAAAATTTTGCTTGATCTTAATTTATTCGTGTATTATATTATACCGAGTACACCAAATCAAGTGTAACCAATTTACAGCATCATAACATAGCTAATTTTTAATATATTCAATTCTAGTCTTTATGTTGAATTGAAACTATAACTGTTTAATGCTTATATAAGCATTTTGGTATTAAAATCTGTGTAATTTCTAATTCGTAAGATGATTTATATCTTGATTTTCAATGAAAATTATTAAAACTAAGCCTACTCTTTGATTCAAAATAAGACATAAATAATGATATCAACTTCAATGAACTTCTGATAGACAATGTGCCCTCTGCAGTACAAAAAAAACATGTTCGTAGTTCACAGTCTTATATTGTATGAAAAGTGGCTCTATATTTTGGAAAGAAAATGCGCATTAACTATTCATAGACACATATAGCATGGAGGGACTGTTTATATCCCACCTTGTAATAAATATTTAAATATGTTGATTAATTGGCTATTAATAATTGTCCTTTTCATAAGGCGTTGTTGTATTGGACATAAATATATACTACCGACAATAAATTTTGGAAACGACCTAAAAACAATCATTTATCGTTACAAATAAATTATTTAATCTTATTTTCAATGATAAATACTTTGCATTTTTATATGTTAAATGTTTCAACGTATTTGATAATAATTATTGATTTAAAAATTTAAACTATTTGAGAGGTGAAAAAACAGAAGATTTAATAAAAATTAAGTGCTTATTAAATAAGGAAGATTATAAAAAAATACTTCAAGAAAATATACTTTGAATATTAGGGCGAAATTTCATATTTCAGCAATATAATGATCCCAAAAGTAGTTCAAAATTTTGTATTAATATTTTAATATACATACAAAATAGATACCAACAGTTCATTATTTTTAAAAAATAAATTGTTAAAAAAAACCAAGATTCGAGATATTTGGAATAAAATAGGAAATAAATCATCAACACTAACCGAAATTGGGAAAAAAAATATAGTTTGGGACTGTGTAAATCGTATTGCATCTGCTATTGCTGAATTACGACCGCGCCCTTTGTATTGGTTTAGATTTTTTTAAAATTGATTTCATTTTTTTTCCAATGTTTCGACTTTTAAAAATACATCCTAAAAAAGGAATTTCCATAATTCCAACTACTTATGGAGTTATAGCTATTTTAGTAAGGCGGCAATTTGGCCAATCCTACCATAATGAAATCTTTTAACACGTTTTTCTCGAAACTACTTTTTTCAACACGGTTGACATCATATTTCAAATTTGAATTAATTAATTTACTTCAAACTGGGTACGAATATTTAATATATAATTTTCTCTTACTCCTACCAGATTTATGTCAAAATTTATTTTTTTACTATTTAAAAAAAATGAAAACTGTGACAAAATAAGGCCAAAAAACGACTTAACTGGTTTTTTTTAAATTGTCACTATTTTGTGATTTTTTAAAAAAAAATTAGGGTATATAGTGACATATTTGCTAATTATGAACTATATTGTTGGAAAGAGAAAATCTACACAGAACAATGATAACATTGGCACTGAGTATACTATTTCTTCCGAAGAAAAAAGCGATTTTAAGTAACATCCAAAAATCGCAACGATAATTATCACAGAGTGATGATAGTTTTTAATTAAAATAATTAGTATTTCTCTAGTGGATATCTGACATTTGAGATGCCAGATGACGAACATCCTTAAAATTTTACTTTTTTTATACGATGTTGGATTTATTTTATATAACTGTTTCAAAGTTATGCGGTTTTTAAAATCCATGGAACGCATCATCACTTTTTCTATGTAAATCATAGCTTTTTTTGTGCGATTTTACACGGAACGCATCTTCCGCACAAAAAAATAGATAAATGAAATAAAAAATAAATGGCAAACAATTAATATCCCAAAGTCATTATACATAAACAACAAAATTCATGACATAAAATCTATTTAAGAACTTGCCCAGGAGATCTTCATCTCGGGAGAAATTCACCTAATTTAAAGTAAATACGTAGTTATAACATAAAATGGATTAATTGCAATTATTATAATGAGATTTCCGATATGAGTAGTTAGATGATTGATCGATTGGGCATCTGGTGGTGCGATTGCAGAGGGGAGCCTGAGAGTCACTTCAATATTCATAACACAGCTTTTTGTGGATTGGCCGTAGTTATCTTACTCCTCCGCAAAGGATTTATAGGAGCTGCAAGGAGTCGATGTCGAGGGTATTTAATAGATCCGCAGATTTGTCAGAGGGCTGAAGCGACAGTGGCGCACGCGTCTCCCATTAGACGCCGTAAATAATTGCGCATTCACCGCAGACGCTCACTATTGTTATCGCATTACCGCTACACGCCTGCCCCCCAAACTACGCCCCTGACACCCTTGTGAACTCTTCACAATTGTATCATCACCCTTCATCCTTTTAATCCTTATACAGCTTATTAGAAAAGCTTTAGTGCATATCGACAATTATCGCATTCATGTTTCATATCTATGCATTCTTTGAAATGTGGCCATAAAATTTAAGATAAACGACACAAATTAATAAATTTTTAATATAAAATAAAAATAGATTTGTAGAGCAAATGCAATTTGTTATTTATTACTATTTATTTTTAAATAGGGGCCACCAACTTTTTAGTCAGATTTATTTGGTCAAAGTCAATAAACGCAGTCTATATCTGGATGCAACCCATTAAACTTGGAAAATCTTCCTAAGAAACATATCCAGACCACTTTTTTGCTTATATGTATATTGATCTTAAGAAGAATAGTTTTTTAGTTTAGTTTAGTTTTAGTTTTAGTTTTATAAACATGCATTAATAAAATAATAAGCAATCATGATCAATTCCTAAAGTTGTTGTTTTAATTAACCTAATCTAAAGCAACTGTAACGCTTTGATGACACACCAGGAAACTGTTTTTGACCATTATAAAAACGCTTTTGAAAAAATGAATTGATTATCTTTTAAAGTCAACGACGAATATGTTCATATTTTGAGGCAAAAGATTTAGCCACTGTGCAAGGAAATGCAATTTTAGCATTCCGGGACACCCCTTGAACCGAAATCTGTACAGCGAAGTTCCTCCGGGGGTCGCGAGTCATTCCGCCACGCGCCGCAGCTGTAACTAATACGCTAAATTGTTTCAGATATCTTGGCTTAGTTTAAAGTTTATGTTGTTATTGGGGATCGGGATAAATAAAGTTATGTGCGCGGAGCAGATAGGAATACCTTCTGATTCCTACTTCGATATCCGAGCGGAATAAACCTTATCGGGGCTCATACGAATCCGCTAATCTGCGCCTCTTAATCATTTCCATTAAATGTGTTCAGTGACCTACTATAATTTCGATTTAATCTCAACAAATTTGTAAAAAGCTTACAACTTTGGGTGTAAAAATTCGTAATGATATTTTGCAAATAGATGAAAGTATTAGCTTCTAAATCATTATTTGCAAATTTACGATTGTTAGGATAGATGAGGTGTTCCAGCGAGGAGGGGTCATTATCTCTCTTATTCTATTTTCACTCTGTGGTAATTTCCAATATAAATCAGCCAAACCCTCACTTTATTACAAGGAAAGAAGAAATCTGTAGCCAAAGTATTATCCTATACGGTCGACATAATAGAAAGATATCGGATGGAAATTTTATACGCGTGCAATAAACCAAAAAAAAATATTTCTATCCAGATAAAATATTTTTCCCTGCGCTTATTAAATTATACCGAAATATTAATATTTAACAGGAAGAAACATCCCTAAAATCTATTATGAAGACTACCTATGTCCCATAATAGATGTTGCATCATAATAAAAAGGATATATGTTATGAAGAGATATATATGCATATCGCGATCATAGATAATTTATTCATATGCAGAAATATATTTTTCCAAATATCCCAAATCAAACCTCCGCTGAAATGAACGCAATTGACATTATAAAATAAACCTCCCGCTTCTACCTCTTTGGATCGCGTTACATTTTCTGCTAATAACTACAAGGCATCCAATCTTTTAGATTTTCGTTACTTTACTGGCAAAAAAGTTATCGCCATAAGACGGGTGGATCCACACCCTTATGCTCGCCATTTAAAAACGTATCGAGATAATAATGGCAGCTCACTTATATTACTAAGACCGCGGCTCGAGTGCGTCATCTATAATATTATACATCTTTTCTCATATTATTTTTATGAATAATTCCATCGATCGAAACAATATTTTCTCGTCGGGTAGCGTTTTTCGAATTTCACACTCGAAATTTACAATGAAAATAAAACGCTTTCAATCAATTTTTTGTTAAACGGAAAACTTGCACAATGTGCATAAGATGCTTATTTCGCATTTTAGAAATAATACAGTCATTAAAAAAATTATCACATCATTTTAAATCTGCCTAAAATGTGCTTATGAAAGTTTTTTAAATTTTATTTGATGGAATATGATCATCATTATTGTAATTGTGTTTAGATGTCAACACACGTTTTACTTATTTGCTTGTTTTATCATTGCTTTAATATATAGCAAGTTTTGGGCACAATATATTATGAAATAAAAAATATGCAATTTAATAAGATTATACTATTTTATTTGGAATGCAATCAATACTTTTTTTTGAAATAAATTATTTCCTTATTCAAAATGTAAACTAAGCAATATTGGAACGATTTTTTTAAAATTGTAATATGACGTCTATTAAATCTGCTCCAGAATATATTGGACGATTTTGTGATTGTTTAATATAACCACGGGAGTCGTACATCCGTCCGGAGAATGCTAATAATCGTTTCGAAGTATAAAAATCTCGGCACTTTAATGTCACCGCGAGCTTCTGCCATATCTTTTTCTCTGCGAAATCCGGTCATTTATCATCCGATTCGCTGCCAACATGAGGGCCTTTCTTAATACTATTATTTTAATATATCTGTATCTTTCGCCAGTCACTTAAAATATGATTGTCCCACTGACTCTTTTGTCGTGGAATTGTATTATTTTTAGATGAAAACGTCTATTATTTCAATTCAATAATACAACGGTGTTAATTATTTTCAATTATATATTTATATTATTGTAAATTTAGCAATATTTATTATTGAATTTTAAAAATCTTTTATATTTGTATTTGAGGATTTTTTTAAAAAAATTGATTAATTCAAATTTGAAAATCATTATGTTTTTAAAAATAATTGCGGCCTATAATGTTTTAAGATCGGTATTATCGAATTTAATAAAATAAGTTTGAAGTTTGGAGTCGAAAGAGCATTGCGAAATCCGGCGAGCATCATCGCGGCTATATCATTATTTTTATTATAAAAGTGTCGTTCGACCCCCGACTCCGGGCGATAAGGGCCCGTTAAATCTGTTATTGGCTCCAATGGGTGGTCGTCTCCACCCCCCGGGCCTGCGATTCGCCGAGAGAGGCGACGCCCCCGAAAGTTCGCGCGGTGGGGCGAGACCGAAGCGGCGCGTATAAAACTGGGCACCCTCGCGTCCGCCGCATTTGACAGTGTTCTCTCGCGCGTCGAGCGCGTCGCACCCGCCCTCCACCTCACTCGCGTGCGCGAACTATGTTAACTTTCAAAGTTCAGTGAGTCCGAGTGAACGATGACAATGGACATCCAAAAGTTGGGGCGCGGGGACCAGTCGACGCCGGACCTGAAGGCGCCCCCGCAGGGCGCCGTCGACGAGCCGGAGGGACTGGACTGCCGGGCGAGGGCGGAGGCGCAGTACGGCGTCTGCCAGGGCAGATCGGCGAAGCGCTCCTTCGACGTCGCCTTCCTGATGATGCCCGACGAGAAGATGAAGCAGAAGCAGCTCGAGAAGCAGCTCCGCATGTCGAAGCACATCTTCGCCGAGGGCCACTACGCGAGCCTCCGGCAGGAGGCGGACGGGTTCAAGAGGGGCCCCGAGCGGGCGCGCGGCTCCCGCGAGACCGACGATCTCAAGGTGACCGATCTGTCGACGTCGACGTGCTACGCGGACAGGTACCGGCGGCGCGACGACAGCGCCTCCCCGAGCGACCAGGACCACAACATCGACGTCGGGACGGACGAGTTCGCGACGAAGAGCGTCCTCAGCGACTCGGACGTCTCCGACATGTCGAGGAGCCGCCCCGACTCGGCGGAGAGCTTCTCGAGGCCCGTGCGCGTCGTCCACGAGTCTCCTTACAGAAACAAGGTATTCGACGACCCGTCCCTCATCTCTCAGGCGAGGTCCGCCTGCGACCTCGACAAGTACTCGCCGAGGTACCCCGACTCGGCCCCGCGGAGCGCCTTCACGAAGGTCTCCAACTCCCACCAGAACGGAGCGCCGGCCGCCTCGCCGGAGCACTCGGAGAGCCCCGACAACCTCAGCTACCAGAACTCGCTGAGTCCCCCCCTGGCGGCTTCGAGCCCTCCCGCGATCAACGCCCTCTTCTCCAAGAGCCCCCCGTTCAAGTCCCTCGTCCCTCCGAACCATCCCTTCCTGTCTTCCTCTCACGCTTTCTTCAAATCTCAGAACCTGCACACATATCAGAGTCACTTCGCCGCGGAACAGAACCACCCGACGAGCCCGGAGAGCCCCCACTTCAGGAAGTCATCGCCGCCCAACTACGCCGCCATGGAGAAGAACGAGAGCGAGAAGCATCTCCATTTTACGCACTCGAACGCCAAGTTCGGACACCTGCTGCCCTTTCGCCCGGAGATGTCCCCCTATCTGCAGACGGGCGGCTCCCCGTACGGCTTTCCCGTGCAGAACTTCCACCACCACGGCGCCGAGTTCCTCAAGTTCCCCCAGCAGACGGAGATGATCCGCAACCCCGCGGCGGCGATCCTCAGCACGCTGCTGCCGCCGACGCTGGCCACGCTGTCGCTGCCGGCCCAGAACGTCTGCGCCAAATGCAACATCAGCTTTCGGATGACTTCGGACCTCGTCTACCACATGCGATCGCACCACAAGAGCGAAGTCGCGTACGACGCCTCGAGGAGGAAGCGCGAAGACAAGCTCAAATGCCCCGTCTGCGCGGAGAGCTTCAGGGAGCGCCACCACCTAACGCGCCACATGACCGCCCACCAAGACAAGGAGGGCGACATCCTCGACCAGCAGATCGACCCCGCCGACTCGAACGCCTCCGGCTTCTGCTCCAAATCGAAAAATCGACCCTATTACGGCCTAACAAACGGCCTGCATCAGAAATGAATCCGATCTTAGAGCGTTAATTTTGTAAATACTGTTAAATATTTATTTCCAATGTTGATTTGAGTCGTATTCAAATTTATCGATGTTAAAATTTTATCATATGACTGTATAGTATTTGAAGTTTTATTAGATAACTCATATTAATTTTTGTAAGCGATCGATTCGCCGTCGAATTGTGAATAGTTAGCGTTCGATTTGTAAATTATATTGTGGAAACGACGAGCTGTGCAATATTATCGTTAAAATTTATATTTTTATGTCATATTTCTCCTCTCACAAAATCATCAACGATCCTATCCATTCTAGCATGCGAACGCATATGTTTTATGTCTGAATGTTTTTGTGAATATAAGAATCTGATTCAATAAATGAAAATTGATCAATACCCCCTTGTCTTTCATTCGCTTGTTCCGACTGCTTTTTTTCAGACATCATCATAATTCTATAGCAAATCTGTTCAAACGTATTTAAAATGAAGCACGGCTGATTCACAATAATTGTGCCGACGGAACAAAATAAGATTGAAAAATGAACGATGAAAATTAAAATTGCTGAAGCTGAATATAAGCATTTATATGCATATTTTAAAGATATATATTATTACAAATTTAATGCATCAAAAATTGCGGAGATGAATTTATGCACAATATGAACTTATGTTTAATAATAAGACAATAAAACTATTTGCGGCTCTCTAGAATATCTATTCCGGATTGTTTAGAAATAATTTAACATCTTAATAGAAATATAACAATCTGAATTTTGATGAGTCGATGTGAAAGTTTGAGCATCTCCTTGGAAAATAGCCGGGAATAATGAAATGATTGATATGTCTATATGTGAGCTAAATGCGACACTATCCGGGGGAGTCGATTCCCACATGCACGCAGAAGAGATTCGCCACGCGAATTTTGGCACGGCGTGCAGCTGGGGTGACCTATAAACAACCCCAATATCAGTTTTCATATTTTCTAAGCGATAAAGAGGAGTTTATGGGAGTCGCCGCTAAATAGATATGTCAAGTGACATTGCAGAGCGCGTGCGACTCGTAGTGAAGCGAATCCGCCGCGACGAATCCTACAAGGCGAGGGTGTCAACCTCCGTCGTTTCCCATGTAATCCAATTATTTGCTTCCATTTGGGATACGGAATCAAACATTTATTCCACATTAATAAAAGTCAATCAAGTATTCGATCGTATCAAAGCGACCGTGTACTCATTTTTGTTGTAGAAGAAAAATTCTCACAAAATTGAGACCCTAGGATGCCTGTTTGTCTGTATTGCATATATTTAAAATATATATTTTTTTATTCTATTATTCTATTTAGAATTTACTGCTAGTCTAAAATGAATTTGAGTTAAAACCAATTTTATCTAAAATCCAAATATGTACAGCAGAAATTCTAGTTATAACTTGGTAATTCTAAATGTAACAAATGCATCCAATTACATTGAATGAATTTTAAAGTATGATTAAATATTATTTACGCATTTGAAATGAATATTTATCAATGGCTAAATTAATTTACGCATTCAATATTATTGCGAAGTTGGAATGATAATTTTTACCATCCATAAAGATGTAACATAAGTATGCCTACGAGAAAAAATAAATTTGATAAAATAATTTATTGGTTGTGAAGGCACTTTATCTTTTGGATACAATGAAAATGCATTCAATAAAAATGATTATGAAAATATGGATGTCGGGACATAATGGGAATAACGCATGCTTCCTTCCAGAAAATTCGTCATGCTACGGCACGTGACCCGGAATCGATTAGCGACGCCATGGAAAAAGGGGATCCAAAATCATATTTAAAACACACTCACATCATTAGCTCAACAACAAATTGCTGCCGTACAATTTGTAAAATATAAATTTGCTCGCATGTCCCGTCGATATTTTCATAACGTTCAGAAGTGATGATATAAGCGGCGCGTTGCAAGTTGAGACGAAGTTAAATAGAATGGGTAAAGGGAGGGCCGGATTCGTTTCATTTCCCGATTCCCGTAATGGTGGTGAGTTGCCTACTCCTGTTATAGGCTCCTCGTTACGGACTACCAACAAACTGACAAAAACCGGAAGGAGAAGACCACCATTGTCGTTTCCATGCATGTGCCACGACCTAACTATACCCCTACATTTATCACACTACCATCGGATTTTAAGCTTCTGCGCTTCTTCAAATGTGCAACGTATGCAAAATATAATATATTTCAACGTACCAACGAAGACGTATTTCAAGAAAACGTACATAACTCCAATATATGTGCCATTTTGAGACGGGCATAAAGATGATTCAGTTAATATTCAGCTGTTGAGATGGACATCTTCAACATTTTATATGAATTTTATTATTTATTCCAAGCCAAAAAACGTCAGCAATACCTTAAATTGATAATATATCCAAATATGTTGTATAATAGATTTAAATACAAGAGTCATCTAGAAAATAAAGTTAAAAGGGTTTCTGAGATCGAGCGAAAAAAATTATTTCGAATTTGACACACCTGGTATATAAAAGGGATCTTAGTGGTCAATTAAATTGGTTTCGCATGTTTGTCGGTCATTTTGTTCAGTCACAGTAAATTCTTCCGATGGAGAGATCGTCGCACGCTACGTGCGATTGACGCGGTTTTCTGTTTTTTGACTTTGCAGAACAAAATCGCTGTAAATATCCTTCGGAAGCTCGTGAAAGTTTACGTTAGTGATGTGATGAGTGTCACGAAATAGATTGGGTTGTTCAGAGAAATCACCTTTACCACCAGACCATCAGTAATTTCTGACGAACTTGTGCAAAAATTGAAGAATAAGTGCGAAATTACTGTCGTGTGACGCTTGCCGACCTTTACGAATAATTTCCTGATATTTCTTGATGTCTTCTCGGTGATATTGTGTCAGAAAAATTTGGTTTTAAGAAATTGTGTGCAAGATGGGTGCCCAGAATGCTCACACCAAAGCACAGTTAAACTCGTATGACCGCCACGCTTGAATATTTGGATCGTTTTGCATAGAAGAAAGAAGCTTTTTTGGATTATATTGTGTTAAGGGATGAAATGTGGATGTGTCACTATTCCCCAGAATCCAAAAGGCAATCAAAAAAGAGCTAGAAGTGGAGATCTATGACACTAAAATACAAAAGTACTACATATTCTGTGACACTGACATATTCTATGACGATTTTAGTATTTTTTTTAAACTGCGAAACTAAGCAAATATTCTAGAAGGAATACTGTTGCTTAATACTAAAAAATAGATCATTTGATTATTTTCTGGAATGTGAAAAGAAATATTTGGGATGGAGTATTTCTAGAAGGAATTTCTAACAATAGTCTTTGGCGAATTGTGTCATGAACATCTCATATTTATAAAAAGATCTGACATTTTATTTATTGAACGATTGAAATTACATTTTGTAATAATATATTAAAAATAAATTTAAAAAAGCATTCAAATGTTTCATTTTAAAAACGATTATCTTTACCGGTACCACTTAAATTTGTGAATTTCAATTAAATACGAACATTTTTCAGTCTTCTATGAACGCTGTAAACTTATTTTCTGGATGACACTTATATTAGTTTTATCGGTCAATACACTATCAATATTTTATTTATTTTTTTAATTTTTAATTTGCGACTATATTTTTAAAACATATATGAAAAACCATATCAAAATAGTAAACTAAAACTAAGGGTTTGTTTGATAGTAAAAATATATAATCATATATCTATGACTTAGTGGCACTAAATTTAAATTATAGTAGTATATTAAGTGAGTGATTGTGATGATTAAAATTTAAAAAAATATCATACAATATAGTAAGTATTATAATCATTTTTTAATACATTAATTGATCTCGATAAGCGTCTACTGCTTAATTTAAGGAAAATCGTGTGTGTAATATTCAGTAGATTTTCGAGCGACTGATGCTCCATTTTGTAAATTGAAATCGGTTTTTCCACAAAAATAAATTTTCGGGACACAAAAAAATTGAAGCGGGTCGGTTTTGAGCACACTGTGAAGGCTTTGCCGCAGGCCATAATTATTAAACTAAATGTAACATGTGTTTTCCGGGCTGCATTGTTACGGTGCTGTAAGCGCGCTTTATGGGGAAGCCCGCCGGAGTCTGCTTTACGCTGCCAACCTTAATTTATTCTCATAATTATTATCGTTATTATTATCATGGAGCAGGACCTAATTATGCTCCTTTTCCACAAACACACCTAACCGACCACCCCATTATACATGCGCGGTAACATATTGAATTTTTACGGCCGCTCATCTCGCTGACCTTCCACAAATGAAAAACCGCTTCCTTCTGTGCGACCACATTAAGGCTCTGAAATTCATTTTCGCGAATCTCATTTTTTAAAATACCCATTTTTAGGTTGTGCCGCACCAATACGAAATGTCTGCGGGCTCTAAACTAAAATGCCCATAAAATAATGCGCTATTCTCATTTGAATCGCACAAATGTATTCGTTTATAGTTTTCCAAAGTCCGATTTGTAAGAGAGATTGCTCAATAAATTTCCAAAAACACGCTCGTAATGTCTCAAAAAAATTTGCGTTTTTACAAAGCTTTACATCCCGAAACTACACAGGAAACCATAAAACCCTTCGTTACTATGTTTAATAAAAATGACCACGTTCGGAAACCCATTTCAAAATTATTGTCCAATTCAATTTACATGTCGAACAGAAAAGAAAACAAAAAGTTGCTTTGGCAAAAACAACGCAAAAGACAATTACGTACATAGTCGAATATTAAATAAATTTGACTTTATATAAATTTAATTTGGGTTTAAAAAGTAGTTAATTTAAGTTTATGTTCCAGGATATTCAAGCAAATTTAATATCCCAAATGAATTGTACAACGCTCATGTAATATAAATATGAACTGCATTATTTACAGTCTTGTGATGCTATTTATTTACAGGGTTTTTCAATAAGGACGCTCAAATTTTAAATGCATATAAAATAGCTTTTATATAAGACATCTACATATTTTATGGTATTAAGTATGGAATATTACATCGTTCAAATGTCCGCCGCGGATTTGCTCGGCAGCACGCATTCAGGAGGTCTAATTTTCGATGATCGCATAAATATAATAAATTTTGATCGCTTCTATTGGAAGATTTTGTAGTTAGGATGTTTTGATATATAAGAGCTTATCAAGTACCACAAAGCTCATATAAAAATATAATTGATGGAATAATGAGGCATGAAATGAATCATCCACAAACAGGTCTTACCTGTAAGATGAACAAAAGGAAGGCCATAAATTATAAAATGGAATTGTAATAAAGGTAGAGCAGCACATAAGCGAGCGCACCCGATAAATATAGGAAGGCTCTTTTATTAATAAAAAAGGTTTCGGCCAACGAGCGGAATAGAAGTATCTACCCTTAAACAATAACTGTTCGGTGCTTTATCACAGTGAATTGTTACGGTGAAACAATATTTCAATTAGGGATAATAGAAGAGGAAATTTACGAATGTGAGAGCAATTGTTTACCTGTATGCCGCTGGCCCAAATACCAACCCCTGCTTTGGGTTTGTTGCCTCGTCATACATTTTCACCCCGGCAGCCCTTTGTTAGGGGCGGAAAAGCTGGAAATTTTATTGTCCACATGTGAAATAGTACGGGGTGGATGCTCACGCGTAAACCGCCGATTGGCCCTCTTTAGACAACCTTCTTCCTAATAAGCCTCAAAATTTTGTCTCTCTCCCATAATAGATTACATGTATCTAGTATACCATACGATACCATTGTTCTGTTTATGTTCAAATAATTCGCTTAGATTTCTCAAATATCACAATAATTAATTACAAATTGAATCATTTGAATATTTATTTTACGTACGCAATACAAATAATACATAATTTTGACATACAATAAAGCCTCATTACTTACTTTTTGTAAGGTCGACGATTGATCTATCGAAGTTATAGTGCCATGAAAACGCTTTACGATTTTGGAGTGAATTAACCTCATAACTTGGTCCATGAAAGGAATAAGATCGTCAACATTGAATGCATGCTGGAAGAATTTATGGGCAAACTTAGTTCAACATGTACGTCTAATCGAGCCAGCTGAAAACAGAGTGGATGCAATAGTAGAACTTGCTAAGTTTATTAAAAAGACGAGTTTTATAGTGCGAATATGAAAGATATTCAAATATTTTACCCCAAAAACACAAATAAACATTAAATCTCGGCTTAATAATTAGTTTATATATTTTCATTTTTAATTAAACATCCAATTCATGGAAATGACATCTGGACTAACTTAAAGTATAGAAGACGGTAAAAAAGATAGAAACGACGGAGGTAATCCAGAAAGTAAGGTTATAACACTCATATAGGATCAAAAAAATGTATTTAATTAAAATTAGGGTAGTCAGGGCTAGGGAATCCAATCCCGGACAGTTTTAGGTGCTCATGAACCCTGGGATTAGTAAACGTAATCCCCAAAAATTCGGGATTGAAATTTTTATCTAACAGAAATCGAACACCTCACCAACACGATGAAGGCTACTAAATCGAGACATTTCCGCCGAAATCTAGACGCTTGGAAATAGTGGCGTAACTACTAATTGGCAAGCTTAGTCGACGTCTAGGTGCAGTAACTGTCTAATCTATGTAAACATATACACAGTGTATATATGTTTTTTAAATTGTTATATTAATTTTTTCCTACCGGTGATGTATTTACTACACTCCGACTCTAATAATGGGAGTATCGATATGAAATATAATAGATACGGGGCTCAGAACTTTTGTACTCCTCCGTAATATAATTATGAATCACGTTAAAGTATTAGAGTATATAAGTATTCATCTGCAGCGACGGAAATAAATTATTTGTCGGGAAATCAGGAATTTTGCGAGTTTTATTCCGTACGACGGTCATGCGATTTTGACATTTGCGTTAGCATTCTGGGCATATCACACACAACTTCTTGTAACCAAGTTTTTTCGACACAATATCACCGAGAAGTCATCAAGAAATGTCAGGAAATTATTCGTGAAGGTTGGCAAGCGTCACACGATGGTCATTTCGCACTTGTTCTTCAATTTTTGCACAAGTTCGTCAGAAATTACTGATGCTCTCACACTCTTTGCTTCGTCGTGCTTCTCTGAACAATCTAATTAATTTCATGACACGTTATCGACTCATCACATCACTACCGTCAACTTCCACGAGCTTCCAACGGATATTCGCGGCAGTATTGTTCTGCAAAGTCAAAAAAACGGGTAACCGCGTGGTACTCGCATAGACGGGCAATAGCGGGAGCGTGCGACGACCTCTCCATCGGAGAAGAATTTACTGTGACTGAACAAAATGGCCAATATATTCAATAAACTCATCGCTATAATTTTTTTTTTTTGCATATATTTGTGATATTTATTGTGAAAGGTTAAAAATTTAGTTATAAAGTGATTAAAAAAAGGGTATGTCCTGGTCAACAGAATTCCAACCCTTATAGTTATCTGGAATTTGAAAAAAATAGCCTTAAATAATAAAAGTGTTGCTGTAGTTTCTATCTCAGAAAAATAATATTTTAAAAAAATGATAATCATTTTTTGATCTTATTTTTTCAGTTTTATTTTATTTTAAATAAGTAAAAATACGTTTTTAACATAAATCCGGTAGAAACGATAGAAGATTATATAGAAAATGTTCGTACCGATTTTTAAATAAGTCAATTGATTAGAACTTGAAATATCATGTCAACCGTGTTGATAAAAGCTTACATATCTAATTATATTTTTCAAGTCCAAATATAATATCTTTTGATTTGTATTGTTTTTTTGTTGTTGATATACATGCTTCTGTGGTGTATAAAAGCTCCAAAAATTATATAATAAAATCTTCTATTCATTATGCGTCACTGATAATGTGAACATTTTTAGTTATTTTAATTTAAAATGTTAAAAAGTCAAAATATTTATTAAAATAGTTATGTAATATAATTAAAATACTTTATTATAAGATGGCTGATTTTAGATTGCTATAAAAGTGATATCTCGTGATCTATTGCCTTATTATAAAGTTATGCAATATTATCATAACTTATTTTCGATATCATAGACATTATTTAAAGATAAAGCTTCGTGAATAACATGGCTGTGTGCTTTTTGACAAATCGCATTGTTCCTATTTAGCATATGAATTAAATTCTGTGAAATATGGTGTACATTAATATGGATATATGCCGGGTTCTTACCCGGTATTAACGTGAAAATAATAATATACTCGTTCCCTTTTCGACCCGAATAATTTCCCAACTGGGAATACGTCCTTCTCGCTCGTCATTTGAATTTGCTTAAGTTTCATATTTATTAATGCGCCTTATGCTGCGACCAAAATTCAAGATTGTGAGCCGAGCTTTGTTTCTTATCGGAGTGAATTTATTTTTAATTCTTATCAAGATCGCTCCTGACGAATGTTATATCAGCCCAAAATTGTTTAAATAAGAAACGAGTCAAAAAAATTATAACATTATATGATAAAATATTCTGCAAAAAATGTTTGAAATGGCATTATAGAAGTTTTAATATTGCATTATATTAGATTTGATTTGATAATTGAACGTGTTATTAATGATAAAAATATGATACAATAATTCGGCGAGACATATTATTTCCAGGTTTACTTCCTTAGGTTTTCTTCCTCCGCCATTCTGTTTCCAGTGGCGTAGTCGCCCAACCATGAGCTTCCCGAAAGACTCTCCCCGGTAATATGTATGAGATTTAGGCGACGAATTAGCATAAAATGTGTCTTGCGTGCCTTGAATCATTTATCATTTTCACCAGCTCCAAATTATTATCATATCTGCAGGAACCTCGTATTTTCACATTCAATAACGTGAAATAATACTTTGTCTCGAGTATAATACGATTTTAAATGTTACAAATTCCCCTTTACGAACATCTTTCGAGACGAAATATTTATCTTGGGGCTATACGAAAGACTTGATATGCATGTCCGAATAAAAATACGCATTATATGATTTAAATGCAAATCCTATTAATTCTATAATGTAAAATGTTGAAATATGTATATTGTCGTTTGAAATATTGCAAATGATCACTGTTTTGCTGAATCGCTATTTGTAGATTGTTTGAATTTGAATAGGCGCAACAAAATATTCGGCGATGAAAAATCTGGTTTGGACAATTGTTCGATAGTTGTAGATTTGGAGTGAAAAGTAGATCTGTATGCATATTTTTGTCAGATCATAAATCGACGTAACGGTGCTATAAATTGAGGGAATTCAAAATGTGAGGATAATTTTGTGATCGCGTCAGGCGGAAATACGTCAGTCAGGGCGCATTTATCCCGGACGACTTCCCGTGCGGACATTCATACGCGGAAAACGTTCTGGACTTGATTTGATTTAGTGATGTTTGCCTCCGATGACAAAAGCCTTTTGATGTTTTCAGCCCCGGTCTGTTTTCGCGATGGATTATGACCATTTTTAAATTCCGGAATCTGTCATCCCGACATATATTTACTGCTCACTTTTATACTCGCCCTTTCGACAAAAATATATTAGCGTGTCCTTTGCTGAAGAGCTTTAATTCATAACGTAACTAACAAAGAACTCCAATCATGAAATTTATGTACGGCCTATGGGTTTATTTTCTTTTTGAAATGGAAAACTCCCCGTATAACATGGACGTTAGATTCCCAAAAATATATGGTTAGGCAGGTTCATGTTATACGAAACTCCATAACTATGATATTTATCAAAAAAAACGATGATCAAGAGTTTTTCATATTAACAAACTTCGTTACAAATAGATGTTCGCACATGAACATCTATTTGTAGCAGACGAAATTATGACTTTTTTAAATTTCATATTTATGTGTGTAACTACGGAAAAACAATTATATTACCTCAATACATTATTTTTTAATGATAACAACTTCTTCTAAAAAGTGAAAGTTTGCAAAAATCATGATTAATTTACATAATTTATGGTCTACAAATGACAGCGCGAATGAAAAAAAGAAAAAAATGCAGCGCTAACTGTTTATGGACCGTCAACACAATTACTGGTATAATTGAAATCAGCGCACCAGTTGTTCATAAGGATAATATAAAATTTATTGAAAAACTATTCATAAATTAGATATTCTTTACAATTCTCTACTGTCGATAAACCCAACTTCAATGACATCTGAGAGGCTTTTTTCAATAGTAAATTAAATGTGAAAACGTTCAATGCACTCTTATTTTTAAAATTTGTATTTTTAAAATGTAAATGAAATTCTGATCTTTTTAAAAAGAAAAGAAGAAAATTATGTAGAAAAATAAGTCACTCCATTTGTATTTTTAAATATTACTAATAAATTTGTACAGCAAAATTCCGGGTTATATTTGAATTGTGTATGTGTATAAAATATCCGAATATTTTACCAATTTCAAATTAATTGTTCGAATAATTGGGATCCCTAGTAACATCTTAAAAAGCTTAAATTTTGTCCTAATAATGGCACTAAATATGATACGTTTGAAAGTAACTACCCCTATGAATAGGGAGTATTAAAATACTTTAAATCAATATGACACATTCCACTTTATCTCATATTATAGTACTGATCGAGAAAAAAATTGCTATTGCATATCCCGACGAAAATGTGTTAATATTAGACGTAATTTTCTTTGGGTGTCTTAATAAACACCATAAAATTATAGCGTTTTCTTATTTATTAAAATTTTCGGAGCCTTTACTCTTTTCTGAAGTTCATTGAATTTAAAGGAACCCAAATGCCATTTTATCCATCAATAATCCTCCATATTTACATCAAAAAACGTCTTTTTTTAACAGATAAGGAATGTTTTACTATTACAATCATGCTATTTTTAAGCATGCTTCCCTAGATCTATCGAATATCGTACTACAAGATTATCTATAATTTTAAAAATATGATGCATCAATTCAACTCTGAAAAAATTCCTATAGATAATGAAATAAAGGGAAAATTATCAAATCAGTGCGGAATCGCCCGGACCGTAACATGTTAACAACGATATAAATTATATCAACGAAGATTTATTCACATCCTAAAACACAATATATTGCCGTAGAAGAGACAGATGTAATTGAACGTGGAACAATCAATTCGTTTTATATTTATTTGTTAAATTAAACAATGTCTGAAATGTCAAAATCAATTATGATGACTTTAATTAGTCAGATAGTAGAATTTAGTATGTTTCGATCGATTTTTTTTTGTTTATATCGAAATCAAAACTGTGGACAAAAGCATGAATGCAAATATGCCTTGATTGCTATACTTGTTACTCGATGAATTGATTATTTTCGGGAAGTATTTCTCGTAAATAACAGTCGTAAAACGATTTCGATGGATGTAAATCTTCCGTTCGGAAATCTTAAAAAATCCTATGGAACTGTTGAACGGAGGACATAAGATTGTATGATGGCAATCTTCAAGCGAGCTAAGTGCACATTGGAAGGTAATATTTTTGTGCAAATTGGCAATCTTTCACACCCCAAAGATTGGATTGTTGTCATCGACGATTATTTATTGGCCACTTTGTGAGATCGCGTCGATGAAACAATCAGATTAAAAGAGGTTGCAATCGTCGCTTGCAGCTATAAAAATTACTCATAAATCGATTTCGGCAATCATCTGTCACATTGCCATCACATGTTATGCCAAATTTATATGTTTGTAAGATACTTTGTATTTCATCCCTGGATTAAAGTCCGCTGTCGGTAGTGTCAAAAATTTTAACACTTCTGTTCATAAAAGTAATTTAAAAAAATAAGAGGCGTAAGTTTTGTACTGTTTCTTTTGCTATACGCTTTGAAACAATCATTGTTCAGTTTATTCTGATCATTTGTGGAGTATACAAAGATAATTGTATTACCAGAAATTGCCAGATTTTTATTGGGTAATTTTTCGTTGCTGGGTAAATCAGGTTGTGGGAGGCCTAAAACACTGGATAGCGACAGCCTATAAGATATGATGAAGACAAATTCAGGTCTTTTCATTGATGAATTAGCTGTGAGATTTGAAACAACTAACTCAACTGTATATCGACATTTATTAATGATCAAATTCTATACTATAACAACACTAGACTAAATTCAGCGAAAAATATCATTAAAAAAATTAGGGACTTTAAATGAGCGTTACGATTACATTAACATTAATCCCCAGATTTTTCACATTTTGATTTTCTCCTCTGTCTCAGATTCACTAGATCTCCAAATTCAATGTGCGAGAATACTCTTTTTGTATCACTCGCTTACGAACGCATATATGCGCGATTACCAATCTACGGGTTAATATAGATCATAATTACAATAAGTAAGTTTCGTATAAATATAATTTTGATAAAGCGCTATTATACGGACTTGTACTTGTGTGAGCATATGAAGAATGGGTAAATTTATGGTAGCGCACATCAATAAATCGTCGATAACGCAAAATATTTTTATTTTGCAAGTCGTTAAGCGAACGTTTGCTCTTTCAAGCATACGAGTGATAATCTGTCGTCGAAGTGAAACAAAGAGCAAAAAGCGGTCCATTGATTTGGGAAGCGTAAATAACGGCGGCATGACTTTAATATGAAAAGCGTTTAAGATAAGGCGCAAAATGCAGAGGAATACATGGCAATATTAGCACACACAGGTAGTGTGCCAAACGATTGGTTTTCCTCTTTCAACTTTTAGCCACAGGGACGTCATAATTCGTAAAAGCGTGTGCACTGATTCGTTACAGCGGCGATAAGATAAAACCTACAGCGCTCCGACAAAATAATGCACGGAGAGCTCTCCCCGAAAAGACAAAACCGCAATTTATAACCATCATTCCAAACAAACTTTCCAACATCGCCTCCTACTTGCATGCTTCATTTGCTTCTAATCACTTTTCATATGGGTACTACCCTTCTTCTCAATGTTGTCCCTTCGACGAATATTATTACTAATTATGCTACAATTTGTTTTAGAATATGCTAAATTATTATCTTAGATATTTAAAAATCTCTTGTCAAAATCATTTTTATGATTTTTTTGAAAATGTACAAGATATAAGAGTTCATATTTTTCAGATTAAGTAACAACACAGAAGTCACCTGAACCCAATTGTATAATATTTAATATAACTATATAATGATTATGTAAAAAAATATAAATTAGCAATGTTTTATCAACATAATTCATCTGGAAATCATTTGTAGTAATCGAAAAAGCTTTAAGATTTATTCTAGTCTAGAATTTGGAAAAAATCGATTTTGTTTTTTTTTATAAATATTTTCAAATTTTATACTATTTAATAAATATTTTTCAAAAAAAATCCAAAGTTCTAATGACTTACGGAGTTATAGATTTTTAGTGACGCAACAACTAAGACGCTTCTACCAGAACGTAATCTTTTAACGCGTTTTAAACGCGTGAAACTACTTTTTTCAACGCGGTTGACATAATATTTAAAGTTTTAATTAAGTGATTTATTTCAAATTTGTAACAAACCTTTTCTATATAATTTTCTTTTGTTCATACCAGATTTAAATCAAAATTTTATTTTTAACTATTCAAAAAAAAATTAAAACTGAGAAAATAAAATCAAAAAATTACTTTTTTTAAAAAGTCACCATTTTGTGAAAATATTTTTTCTTTGAGGTTTGGACTATAGAAACATATTTACTAATAAAAATCTTTTTTTTAAATTTTTATTTTAGATGACTAAAAAGTTTTAAATCGTGTATACCAGGATACGCCCTTTTTTATTAAACATCACCAGCCTAGAACTTGTAAAAACACCCAAAATTTGTGCCTCTAGACTAGAATAATATAGAACTAATTTAAAAATATTAATAAGTATTTGGTGAGCCCAGAACAGGTACAAAAAGAAGAGTTAGATTCCAATTTATTTTAGGAATCTTTCCAAACAATATCAATTTTATTGAAAAAATAACATACAAATTTCAAACATTATAAGTTATTTTCAATTTATTAACCCTCAAATTAAAAATTTTCATTCATATTCCTGCTCTATAAACATAAATACAGTCAACTCTCCTATAGCGTCCACTTTTTTTTGCGTAAATAACAGGTAAAATGTAAATTCAATTCTCTCTCGAACATTTTAGTCACTTGCACTTATTAACACGTACACGTTTTGTATGGATGCTTAATATTCTATAGCGTTTTGCTTCTATAGCGTGATCTTTTTACGCTATAGAAGCGTGATCTTTTTACGCTATAGAAGGGTTGACTGTATAAACTCTTTTTATTGAATGATATCAATTAACTTTCTGAATCATTTGCGTCATCTGCCCTTTTAAAAAGCCTATGATTTAAGCTTGTTTCTGTTAAATAAAAGCTCATTGTGAACTTCCTGATATGAAAACAGGTAATTTGGAAGATCTATTTTGATTTTTCGACTTTTTTCAGCGGATGGATTTGTATAAAAAAAACGAACTTTAGCTTTTTTATAAGTGAATTTATTGATTTGTCAATTTTTTCGCAAATTTCTAGTCCTATTTGAGCGACTTTTATATCTACAAAAATGAAATTGTCAAATAAACTACAGAAACTACATTTTTTTACCTTTTTAAACAAGGAAAACGTCTATAACATACTCTAAGAAATGTTGATTAATCTGTTATTGTAAAACCCAAAGAAAAACTTTTAAGGTTGATGTCATAAATATGTTATTGTTTTTTCTTTATAAAAACATCAAAATTCGAATTGCTGATTCTTCAAGTCAAAAAACGATTTTTTAATCCAAATGATGTTAAAATCAATTAATTGACTTTTGGAAAATATAAGAAACATCAACAGATAATAGAAGACTCATTTAAATGCAATATTTTATATAGAATAAGAAGAAAACCATTGAAATGAAGTCAAATTTATATTAATATTCCAAAAAAATGAAAAGCAGAATTGATACACAAAATTTGTTATCGGTTTTCAGGATGTATTAAAAGTTGTGCAGAGCTCTGAAAATCGTCGCCGCGATTCGAAATAAATGAAACGCCAATTCACACTCTATTAAGTACCTAATACAATCCTTTCATCCAGTTGTTCGTCCCCCGGGAAGATAAGGCCGTTCCAATGTTGTAGTTTTGCTTTTAACGACTTTATTTTTTAGAAGTTTCCCCGAGTTAAATGAACTCGAAATATCTTTGAATTATAAGCGCTGATTGGGCCGCGTCCCGGTCCCATTAGCTCGCTAAAATCCCAAAATCATTAACGTTTTATAAATTATTGCAGTTATTGCCAACTTATCTATCGCCGGTACAGATTCTTGCACTGAAGCAGAAAAGCCTTTAACGAAACCCCTCCATTTGCCTTTTACATATCATGAACATCTTTTTGATTGATCACACCCGATTTCGGATGAAAATTAAATGTGAACGATGTACTTTTAAAGCATATTGTAATGTGTGAGGAAAATATAAACATTGTTTTTATGGCGAATACAAATTATTTGCAGATTTATTGTTGAATGACTTTAAAACAGTGACAGTTTATGATCGAATTTCTTGCACTCAATTATGCAATGGAGACAAGTCTAGGAAAAAATCTCGCAAGTTTTGTGCTGACGTCGGAAATGTCATCATTACAAGTATGAAGTGCATCGGGACGCTGTTATGCATACATTGCAATATTTCTGCAGTACGACGATGATTCAATTAATTGAATCGATTTACATTAATAAAATTCCAGAGGCGAATTAAAACTCTATGTTTAATAATATAAAATCAATGTGCAAATATTATATTTGACAATTTTAATTTAAATGCAATAAAGTAGACAATGTTTATGGAAAAGTTTTCTCAATTTTTTTCAACAGAATTTTCCGTATCTATATTTTTAATATGTGTAAAAATGTCACATTGAATTAAGGATAAAGTATTTTTGTAGTATAAAAATATAGAAAATACCGCCCTGGCGTCACAATGGGGATCAGGAACAATGCGCACTTGAAAATATGACGACAAAATATTATTTCCTAATCGCGTCATTTCCGCAAGAGCGATTCCTGTATTGAATTACAGGGAGAGCAATGTCAAGAGGGGACTAGCAGATTCGTTGTGTTTTAGCTGCGAGGGGCTATTTTATTCTGGATGCTTATGCTCCCTGATGATGGCGATGATGATACGTTTGCACTTGCCAACCCTTTGTCCACTCGCCTCACCCTCTCATCCGAATCATAAAACATTTATTTCATCTCTTAAGCCTATTAAGTTTATGTTAAAAATATACGCCAACCATAATACAAATCATTGTTATCAGCATTTCTACGAATGCATCAATTACGGGCATATTAAATGGATCTTAGCTAAAAATCATCATTAAAAACTAATATTTATCTGATGTAAGTGATCTAAATGAAACACATTTTTAGGAAAATAGTTTGGAATCATCATTTAACAGATTTTCATATCCATCTACAAATTCTTAACATAAAAGAGAATGATTTGAATGAAGAGTTTTAGGTAGGATAAATATCTATACGCAGCATCTTTCAATAAGAATGTTATAATTAATATTTAATGCCATAAAATATTATTTTATATGAAGAAAAAATCGAGTAGATATCTTATACATAACGTGTTTTATTTACATTTAAAAATTGAGCGTCCTTATTGAAAGTCCCCGTATAATAACTCATTTAGTTTCAAGAGATTTTTCCGATCAAAAGTCAAAGAACTAAATATTAGATTAAATATGTTGTTAATTAAATCGTTTTTTTTTTGCATTAGAATTCCCAATCCCTCATCTATGTTAACCCTATAAATGCCGGACGCACACATCTGTGCGTTTTATCGAATCGGCTGTTGAATACCGATATAATCAATATTTTATTTAACGAAAATATTATTACAACAACAATTAATGGATGTTAAATTCAAATTTTGTTAAATAATCAATGAATGATGATTTTGAAATTAAAATGTATGTTTAAAATATTATATTATTGAAATAGATACGTTAATGTAATTTTTAAGCATTTTATTGTCTCTCAAGCGTTTTTATAAAGTGATTTAATTAGGATTCGTTTAAAAACACATCACTCAATAAGTTTGTAGGATTACAAAATAGTCCACAAATTAAGTATATCAAAAGACATTGTATTCAATATTTTGTATCAATGATTGTCCATGAGAAAGCTCTGTTCAAAGTGGGCACCGCATTTGCTCGCACTCGATCAAAAACGACAATGCGTCGACAATTCAAAGCACTGTTTGGAGCTGTTTTATAGCAATATTTTTTTTTTTAATACAATATGTAGCAATGGATAAATCATGCGTTGTTGATGCGTTTAATGAAGTATATTGCAAAAAAAGATCCCAAACAAATAAGAAAATAGTGAAAATGAACAAAATCCTACGAACATATTGAGTGATATGTTTTATTAATATTTCTCCAATGAAGAGATTTGGATGCTCCTAAATCTGAATTATTCTAATTAAAGTGTCTAAAATACCTCGCTAAATTAATACTCCTGCAGGACAAAGTATGAAACACGTAGATGCATGAATAGTTTGATGCCCAGACTAGAAAATTGACATGCATGTACGATATTCGAGTGCTGCAACGACATTGTTTATAGTCGAACCTGTGAGTTAGAATCTAATTCAAACACAAGTTAGGTGGGAAAGTCTTGGTAACTAAATTGGCGATATAAGTTGTCGTTTGGTTTACCGCTACTTGCAAAGCGCCCGGGGCGCCACATCAACTTAGACCAAATACAATACAGTCAACCTCACACCTATTACACTCTACACCTCTAAAATGCAGGGCCGAAATGCTCCAATTAATTATTACGTATATATTAAGGGTGAAATTTCATTTTATGCCCAATTTCAAGCTCGACATTAGCGAAAATATGTACCCCCGAGCGGAAAAATCATTTCATTTTGAAGGGTGTAATTTGTATTCAACCACAAAAATATAATTGATTTATATCGGGCACTTTATAAAAATATAATCATTTATTTTTGATCTACACTGTTTAATTCAAATATAAACCGGAATTTTACAGTATAAATGTATTAGTTAATTTATAGATTTCAAAGAGTGTCGTGCAAAAAGATACCGTACCGTGCCGTTGATGACTGGCAAATCGCAGGAAGATTACGTCTTCCCGCGGCCAAGGTCGACTTCAGTGTAATGTGAAGTGGGGACGCTCTCGGGGACAGAGTCTCTGCGTCGCTTCCTACTCCCACATATTCTCTTCGGGACTAACAGAAACCCTTTCATTTCTCATCAGATATTGTATTTTGTTTGTGGGGAGAAAGGTTAAAACTATGAACCTGTCGGTAGGACATCTTCCCGCAACCAAGGCTATCCAATAACTAACCGTTATGACAATAATCTTGTTAGATGTCGTAGATAGGAAACTATGTAGGAAAATCACTAATAAAATTATACAGTAAAATTCTTGGTTATATTTGAGTCACCCTTGTAATATAAATTTAAAAAAATCTTTTTAAGTAAAATTTTATAATAATTAAAAATATAAGATTTAAGCTAAACAACGATGAGCCAATTGACGATATATCGTATTTTAGCGCTCCAAGTTTTTTTTAAATTACTAGCATAATTTAAAGAATTTATGAACAAAAAGCAATCTTTCGTAAATGTATTTTTAAAGATAAATTTTGAGATTTAGTGAGAATTATTTTTCTTGAATATTTATTGTGCCCGAGTGAAAAAGGAGGCCCTGGGCATAGCTGCTACATCTCTAAACAAATTGTTAAAGTTAAACGAGCCAACCACATTTGCATATTCCAATTTGTTGTTTGACATAACGGGGCGGCCGCCCCGCAACCCTTATACGCCAAGGGAAAATCTTTGAAATTTCACCCCGAAAACCTGTGCACAACAAACAAAGAAATAGCAAATACTGTATAAAACTTTTTTTTTGTAAATATATATTTTTACCAGCGCGAATAGCTTATGGAATTGCGTGTAAGAATTCGTTGTAATATTTTTAATAATTGGCGTATTCATGGCGATGTATTGATTGAATTTGTGATTTCTGACGAAAAATATATTTTATTAGCATAGGCTGAAAATGTGCTTGCATGGATGGAATTATTTTATTTCAGGGTGACACAAAATAAGGTGAAAAGGGGCGTAAAAATGAGTTTGTTGTTTGTTGGAATGCTGTTAAAATCCAATGATAGCTCCGCGGCAGCGTGCAATTACTTGCTAAACACATTGGCTGGCCCCGGGCTACGCAAGCCGCCCCTGTATTCCGGGAGAAAACACATTCGCATTTTAAATTCCCCGCAATGTTTTCCCGAGCAAATTTAAATCGAAATGTATCATGTTGCATGGCTATGTGTTTTAAACGCCATTATAGAAGAAAAATTAAATAACATGCAAAGTTGGGCTTAAATTGACTATGCAAAGTTAATGGGAACTAATTCTTCGATTTATTGAAAAATATCAACATTTTAATTTAGCTGAAGGGGCTTTATTGTTTATTTAAAATGTCCATTTTAAAAAATATTGCAAAAATATGTTAAAGTCCCTTTTATCACATATCAAACTAAGGATACAAACACACTACTAAAAATAATAGATTTTATCGAATCAGTCAGCGTGGATTTTCGGCATCTTCTTCTGCATTTTTTCTGAGGAAAACTTTTTCGCTTTTCGCGAATATAAAAGTGATCAAAAAAGTTTCATCTTCACATATTTTTCATGAAGAATTTTCATTGCATAATTATTCAAATTCAATAAGACTGGTAGCATCGTTTGTATTAGAATTTATTGAAAGAGGTGGCAAGAGAGGCTTCCTGCCGATTCTACCAAATATATTCTGCTCATTCATTCATGAATCCGAACGAATGTTTCAAATTCTTCCTCGGAAAGACGTAAGAGAAGCTTGTCGAAACGATCAATTATTATAATCATATATCTGTATTTTATTAAAAAATATATTTTTTTGAGTTATTGCAAGCAACAAAACTTATTCTGTTTAATCTATATAAAAATTGTTGTTGATTGTATATTGAAATTTAGATAATCTTCAAATAGTGTTCGATACAAATTGCTATTATACAGAATCTTTCAATAAGAACGCTCAATGTTTAAATGTAAATAAAATAAGTTGTATGTAAGATATTGCCATATTTTTTATTTAGTTTTAAATAAAATTTTATGGCATTAAGTAAAAAATATAATATTATTCAAATATTTTTTGCAGCTTTATTTGCTGACACGTATTCAGGAGGTCAAATTTTTAACACATAAATCTGACTGAATCTGTTGAATGTTGTTATTATTTTCAATGACTTTCAACAGAAAGGCGCCAACTTGAGGCACAATGCAGTGAAAACAGATAGAAATATTAACTAGACATTCGTAGAAGGATCGATTTGAGAAAGAATAATTCGAAAAAGGCAATAAATAATGCCGAAATGTGGGTCAAATGGGTGCCGCACGAACTGTCAGAATGCTAAAATAGAGACGCTTGGAAGTGTTTTCTTCGTTGTTAAATTCAAATACATAACAATAGAAGAAATTTTCATGAAAGTTTCTTCCCGAGTCTCCCGATAAGTACAGTAGACTCTCGATTATCCGGGCTAATGCTGGGGAGGAAGGGCACGGATAATCCAAATAATCAAATTTCCACTTGGTTTCGAATTTCACGATACAAATTTTAATTTCATAATTTTAATACTTATTAATTATTAAGAAAAACGCTCACATTTAAGCAAATAAGTGGCCATTAGTAGTTAATACTAAACATTACAAAAATATATATATACAATTATATTTTTAAAAAAATCAGTAATTTTTAACCTCGCATAATATGCTTTCTTAACTTTTTCTTTACCATGATGTATTTACTACAACTCGACTCTAATAATGGGAATATCGATATGAAATATAATAGATGCGGGGTTCAGAATTTTTGAAAATTTCATATTGTGTATCAAATACATATCATAGTAGCGCGACTGTTTTTAACGTGGTATGGGAAAGATTACACTCCATTGTACGGTTGTTTTGAGAACCAAGATATTTAAAACATGAAAATCGACTTTCATTTTGGTAGTTAAGACACAAGAATCCTTATTGCTTTGAAGTGTTTTATTTCTTTAATCTTAACCTGTGTATAGAACACCTCATGTATTCTATTCGGGAGTTGCCTCATTATCCGAGTATCACCAAATTATTTTAATATTGTGTTTGTTTTGTTGTGTGCGTTTCATAATCATATAAGAAAAAAAAATATTCAAAAATATATATACACTCAAACCTTTTTTGTGCGATTTTTTTTTTGTGGGATTTCGAAGTTATGCGGTTTTTTAAAGCATTTTTTTTTTATTTTATAAAGAGTACGTATCGAGATATTTTGGATTAAATAGTAAATAAATCATCAACACTAACCGAAACTTGGAAAAAAATTATAATTTAGGACTGTGTAAATCATATTGCATCTGCTATCGTTGAATTACGACCACGCCCTTTATTCTGGTATAGATTTTTGCAAATGCAAAAAATGATTTTGTTTTATTGCATTTTTCCGATGTTTCTACTTTTAAAAATACATTCTCCAAAGACATTTCCAAAATTCCAACTACTTATGGAGTTATAGCTATTTTAGTGACGCCGCGACTTCTCTCTCTTAAATCTTTTAACGCGTTTAACTCGAAAATATTTTTTTCAACATGAATGACATCATATCTCAAGTTTTAATTAATTAATTTACTTTAAACTGGGTACCAGACATCTTTACTAATTATGAATTATATTGTTGGAAAGAGAAAATCTACACAGAACAATGATGACATTTACACTGGGTATATATATTTCTTCCAACGAAGAGAGCGATTTTGAGTCATTACGAAAATTGTGATACAGCGATGATAGTTTGTAATTAAAATAATTAGTATTTCTCTAGTGGATGTCTGGCATTTGAGATGCCAGATGTCAGACTTGCTTAAAATTTTACCATTGATGCAAATTGTCCTTTAAATGTTACCAAAAAAATTATTTTTAACTGCCTTATTTTTCCCCGTTTTTTTATTAACTTTTTTTATGCGATTTTGGATACATTTTATATAGCTGTTTAAAAGTTATGCGGTTTTCAAAATCCCTAGAATGCATCTTTACTTTTTCTCATAAGTCATAGCTTTTTTGTGCGATTTTTCGCGGAACGTATCTACCGCACAAAAAAAGGTTAAGTGTATATATTTTAAGAATTTACAAATTTTGAAAAAATGGGTGATATATTTGAATATCCGATTAGAACCCTGTGATGTTATCTATGGATGGATTTTTTAACATTTAACTTTCAACAATAATGCACATAATTTAATGAATTATTTTAAATAGCCTACAATTATTATAGTTCAATTATTAATATTTATTTATAGTATTATTTAGCAAATGTAATGTGTCAACGACTCGATCATTGTAACCGCACTACGAGCCTTAGATGTAGGATTGGCGTGATAAATCAGTGACTAAATGATGCATACAAAATTTTAACTCGGCCATATACAAAACGGGTGGGTATGTACATGATTTAAGTACGTCAAAAATAAAGATAGAATGGAGAAGAATGCAAATTTTGACATATTAATATGGACCAAAAAATACATCAACGTCTCATTTTAAATCAACGAATACATGGAATTGCGCTATTGATTATCGGTTGAATTTATTGCCGATTTAATTATGGTTTATTTTAAAATATCGTTTATTTGAGAAGATTGTAGGTAGCATTTGTGGTTCGCTTTTGTGAGTTGTTTTTTTAGCTATCCCCTCAAAGGTTATGGCTTCTCGCCTATGTCTTTTTATATTTCTGCCAAATCAGATTGTCGGCGGAATATATTACATAAATTGAGAATATTGAACATTATTGCTATCGACTGGCACTTTTTGTTTACGGGAATATGGAAACTAAACATCAATAATTTGTGCCCTTAGAAAAATGTTTTCCTCGAGGATCGGCCATTATGGGCGCACATTTTTCAATAAAAAAGATTCACACGCGAGCAATAAAGGCAGCAAGTTGCCATTATGTCGGACATTTTTCCGAATGGAAACGTTGGAATCTGCACTTTTGTCGGAGGCAATGATATTATTTACATATGCGAAGAAAAAAGAACACAAACGAGACCTCGTCATAAAATAAATCAGACATTATTGGTTTTTAGGCTGCCGAGCGAAACTCTGAGAAAAATATGTAATGCAAACAAAAAAATAATCATAAAAAAGCGCCAATTTATCACGAGTTCAAGCGAAATATCAATGCGAGAAGAGCTATTGTATATTCAAGTTCCATATTCGAATGTCCTCGAAGATGAAGGGGTTTTGCGCAAATAAACAACAGGGAAGGTCGATGTAATGTTTAAACCACAAATCATGGAGACTGGCCTGTCGGATACCCACAATATTGTATATCTACTAAGTAAGCTTGCCGTATCGACTGGGATTTAATAAATTAAGTGCTCTATGATGGATGACTTGTTTTCTCCCCAACTTGCATATACCATATTTTTTTGCTTATCGGACACACATATTTGTATAGGTACATATTTATCTCCATATTTACTTAAATTAACTTAAATAATATTATACTCCAACGAACCTAAAGTACATGACTAAAAGTTGAATATCAAAATTAATTCTATCAAAAAATATTATTGTACCTCTTTTTATGCACAAAATATATGCAATATTTGATAAAAAACATATAATATCTCAAAATGAAATGCATTTGATTATTATCACTTAGAACATTAAAAATATGATATCTCGAATATAAATTCTGAACTTTTTGGGGGATATTTTTCTACCGTCGGACCGTGATGTTGCTGGATGAATGGATGGGAATAGACAGGCGTCGAATAGAAATATTCTATTCCCTAAAAAACTATTTATTTCACACGAGAGAGAGATCTGGCTGCAGGAAGGACGACCTCCCGCAGCCAAGGCTAACCGACGACTCTCCCGACTCCCGCCTCCTGCGCGTCACTACCCAACCGGCAACGGTGCACGCGCAAGAAGCGATCCATCGGTATGCAGGTGCAATCTCTCCATAGGGCCACAAGAGATGGCGCTGTTAAAATAACACTTTGACCTGAAGAGAGACGGAAGATATCGCTGTTAATAATAATAATTCTAGATGATTCTAGTATGTTAATATTGTGTAGGATTTACTATTAGGGCGTAACACATGAGCGTTCGAAATTCATAGGTGTGAATTAAATCGCCATAAATTTTACAAAACCAAAATTTATTCAATCAACTTTTAACTTTGAACTTTTAGAATCAATAAATTCTTCAAGTCATTGAATTGCCTTGACTTATTTCCGGAATTATTCCTTAATAAGTACTTCAAGCGACGAAATAAGTCAAAATTTATTGTAAAGCAGCAAATAAGGTGAACGGGGTAACATTTCGGTATTTAAAGCATTTCATTTGAAACTGACTGATTGGTTGAAACAGTATGGACCCAATGTCTATTTTTTAAATTTGACTGTTTAATCTTTAGTTTTTGATGCATGTTTTCAATTTCCCTCTTTGGTTTTAAGAAGTCTTTTCGTCGTCTTAAGGCCGAATCTTCATATGATATGAATTTCATATTCCGCAATTATCTCTTTAATTTTGTGCTTCTTTTATCAAAATGATAAAAATTTTGATAGATTAAAGACTAAAGACTATGGCAAATATGTTTCCACAGCCTAATATAGATAAGAGAGTTTGAATATTAAATATATGATTAGGTTGAGAAGCGGTCGATGGTGTCGGGCATATGTGACAGCTCATTTTAGCGCGACAATGCATCACAAATTTAATCTCACAAATGGAGCCGTACCTCATATGAAGACCGCACTAGCCGGGGGCGACCGTTTTGCTAAATGCTTTTTATTTGTTCGAGATTGAAATATATAGCCAATACACGCGATGGAATGGCGCTCAAATGTGATTGAAAATTAGTCCAACCTTCACACCTCGAATCTTGCAAATCATAAATACTCATTTTAGTTTGAACGAAAAAATTAAATGCATTAGATTCTCTCCAGGCAAAAGTTAAACTTCTTAGCTTCTAGGGAAAGTTGATTGTATGCCTTGATTTTCTCATCATTTGTTAAAGGAATTTTTTCGTTAAAAGGTTGCGATAAACGTTGTGTAATATATAATAAAATAAGCGCGCGTTTGGGTGGTTTTATGCTACGTATAGACTCTTGGTTTTAAAATCTTGGATGCATTTTTGTTCTCAAACTTGTTGTGTGCAAAACGTGGATAAAAAAATCCCAGAATGAAAACTTTAATCGAATTGATGTTAATATTTGGAACGCAATCGAAACCAAAACCGAAATAAAAAAATAACGGTTCGAATCCCTGATACATACTTTACAACCCAAGCATATTATTAATAGTAATAAAAAAGAAACCCTTAGGTAATTTAAATATGAAATGTTTTTGTTTATTATATTATTTAAAAAAGTTTTTATACATTTAGAATTCAAGCCAATTTAAGTACTAGTTCAAAGCATAATACGAAATTTCTTTAAAAACCTAAAAAATTTACAGGCATTTTAACGCCACTAAAATGATCGCTTTTATAAAATAATTTTGATCCTGTTTGTAATATGAAAAATGTGTATAGAATCTCGCAGACGAATGCTGGGTGCCATGATAAAGGTTTTAGTTGAATAGAAAGTTATACCGAATGGTGAATTGTTTGTTTGAAATATGCTAGAGTTCTATTGGAGCAAAACAAGCACATGTATCATATTGTGTCTGGAATTTGGTTCGGATTGTGCATATTGTTGAGAAATACACTCTGTCTTATTGCTCTCGTCTTATAATCTGTCTAAAAGGAAAAACTTGTTCGTATTTCGTCTGCGCAAACAAATGGCACACTATTTCTTCGACACCCGTCCCGATTTGCTATTTCGCTATCGATGATTCACAATCGTTTTGTTAAATTCAAATAAGAAGAGACAAATTACTCACTCAATCAAATTAATAGCTACTTGTCTATTCGTCTTTTGGGGTCCGCACTTTTATTAGTGCATTTAGACCTGAATCTAATATAATCCGAGTTTTATGGCGTTTTTATATTAATGGAGAAGGTTCTAAAAACATATCAAAAACACCATAAAATTAATTCATATAAGGGTTGTTGGGGATCATCTGCTATATATATGCCACAGTAGGTTCATACACTTTCAAAAATCAATCTATATACAAAGAAAATCCGCTCGATTCTGGTTCTATTAATTTTTTTTAGTATTTAAATTATTCAAAATATTTAATGAATCTTCTAGTATATAACATACTGTCGCCATTATTACTATAATTAATGTAAAACAAGGAAGTTTCCATGCTGCAGCCTAGTGAAATGCTTCAATGCATTGACCGCAACTGAAGCTACCTTAAGGATATAATTTTATAAATACAATAAACAAAATCTTTAAAGGTTTTTCTATAACATTAAAAAAATAATTACACTAATTTCGCTTATTCTGTTGGTCTTATATATTTTTTAAATAAAGTATTTTACCTGCCGCATTTTGTATTAGGAAAGTGGAATAAATTTATTATAAGGTGAAGCAACAATATATTTTTTAAGAAATAATAATCAAATCCAAAGCAAATCGAATAGATTAAAATTAAAGAGAGATTAACTCCTGATTTTTATCTCGGATAATAGTGTGTGGGTGCGCATTGTCGTGTTGAAGAGTTAACTTCTTCTGGTTGATCTTTAGCTTCAATTGTTGATACTAAATCTCAACAGTAATCGTTTCATCTGGTTTTAATAACGCAAAGTTGATTATACTATAATATTCTGCTGGATGTGATTTAAGTGTTAATTTTGGCTTAAAAGTGTTATAAATGTTGTTTTTTTTGGCAAAACGTATTGTTTAAATTCATAAAATGTAAAGTAACAGCTTGTCAGCTGAAAATAATGTATACCCTACCCTGCATATTCTATTCACATTACTAATATAATATTTTTTAAATTCATCTATACTTAATAGTGTGGCAAGGACCTAATACAATTGGCAATTTTATTCCAGTTTAAAAATGATTTAATATTTGATATGTCTAAAGTCTAAAATTTGACATTTTATCCCTATAATACAATTAACCCTTCTGTAGCGTCTACTTCTATAGAGATGATGCACAAAAGTAGGCTAACTGAATACAGCAAGACATGTTTTCTACGTAATTTGCATATCATAAATTAGAGCCAAAAAGCAGTGCTTTATCATTTCTGGTATTCCTAATACACATAAACCTTTTTTTGCGGTAAATGCGTTCCGCGTAAAATTGTACAAAAAAGCTATGACTTACATAAAAAAAAGTAAAGATGCGTTCCATGAACTTTAAAAACCGCATAACTTTGAAACAGCTATATGAAATATATCCAAAATCGCACAAAAAAAAGTTAATACAAAAACAGGAAAACAATAAGGCAATTAAAAAATAACATTTGAAGGGCGCCTTGCATCATTGATAAAATTTCAGTCGAGCCATTTTTGCCCTTATTTTGTCACAGTTTTTTTTTTTAAATAGTTAAAAAATGAATTTGAAAAGTAAATTAATTAATTAAAATTTGAGATATGATGTCAACCGCGTTGAAAAAAATAGTTTTGATAAAAACGCGTTAAAAGATTTCATTATGGTAGGACCGGCCATGTTGCCACCTCACTAAAATAACTATAGCTTTGTAAGTAGTTGGAATTTTGGAAATTCCTTTGAAGAATGTATTTCTATAACAGTTGAAACATTGAGAAATGACAAAAAAATCGAAATCAATTTTTTCGAAAATCTAATCCAGAATAAAGGCGGATAAATAACAGATGCAATATGATTTACACATTCCCAAATTATATATTTTTTTCAAATTTCGGTTAGTGTTGATAATTTATTTTCTATTTTATCCATAATATCTCGATACGAACTCTTAATGAAATTTAAAAAAATGTTTAAAAAAAACCGCATAACTTTGAAATCGCACAGAAAAAAGTCGCACAAAAATAAGTTTGAGTGTATAGATTTAGGCGATTCATTAGAAAGGCTTTTCAAAAGAAAAATGCGATATTTCCATCATTTTATAGGGAATTTTTTTGTTGCGCGAATCCATAAACTTTTTTAGATGTATTATATTTGGGGTAGCAGAACCGAAGGCGATGGAAAAATCGAAATGAGTTTTTTCGGAGGCAATTTCATATACAATCTTGGTTTACGTCCTCGACCGGGCAGGGTCAATTTTTCATTTTGTGAGCGAGCGCCGTTTGATAAGAAGCAATATGGAATACCGTACGCCACATACATATGCAAGAAGCAAAGCGCTTTTCATAAATAGTGGGCGGCAAGATCAGTATTAGGGGTCACCTCGTATACGGGCGCCCGCCCTTATGCTGCTGCGGCCCTGCCTCCACACCCTCCACATAAATCAAACTACCCACCTCGCCCAAACCCTACTCTTCTTCAATATCAACTACGTCAAATCACACTTCAATTATTCCACTCTCGAAAAACATTAAATAATACCAATACAAAATATCAAATATTTCATTGAATTTTAAATTTAAAAAATCATTAAACTCATTTAAATTTGATTTATTAGAACTATTTTTTATAAAATTCATAATAAAAAAATACTAAATTCGTTTTTGACACATCAAAAAAGCAAGTTCCAAATATTAGGATAACCCGAAAGTATTCGTAAATTTTGAGGCCTGTTGTTTGAATTCAATTTGTATTTGATACACTGATGGATCTTTATATTTTATTTGTAGAACTATTAATAAACATGATATTTGTGCCACAGATATGTTTTAACGTTAAGGATACAATTTATAGAACCCCAAACTAACGAAATACGAAGATACTAATATTGGTTGCAGAAATTTCCGTATTTGTTCAACAGAAAGAAGACGTTACTGTTTCATGATAATCCGCGCCCTTATAAACCAAAATTGACTCTGGATAAAATACGTAAATTAACTCTTAAAATCCCTGTGTACATTGTAATGTACAATAATTTTAAATGCTTTTTGCAGACTACTTTACATATGATTGTGTTTGGAACCTTTTGTATATTGTGGTGCACATCTTATTCATTCAGTTTGTATTGCCAGTGCTGCCATTAAAGATGCAAAAATTAAGATGTATGAGAATTTATCAAGCAAATGGAAAAAAAATATTATTTTGATATGATCTTAAACAAATACATTTTATCGGATAAACTCCTCCAATTCCTCCACGATTTTTAAGGTTATTCACTGTAATTCGAGATTAAAATTTGTGCACAGTCAAATGTAAACACGGTTTCGAGATTAGCTTGATTTGTCAATTTACTTGTAATAATTCAAAAAATAGTCATTATGATATAACATAATTAATTTTTATGCAAATTAGAAATTATATTTTTTTAATATAAATTCTTTAGAGCCTTCAAATCACATGCCATTACATAAAGATATTTGGGGCAGAATTTTAGATGCAAATATAATATTTCTTAGGTTGAATCACTAAATAACGAAGACAAAGATGATATTGATAATAATTTAATTTGAAAAACATTATATTTTTCAAGTAAAAAAATCTTTGTCATATATTTAATATTTTGTAATATTATATAATGAAGTTTTGTAATTGTAATACATCGTATTTATAAATCTGTTTATCAATTATCTAAATAAAATAATATTTTACAACGTTTCAGCTCATTTGTACATTACAATGTACACACTGTAATTTTCTGGAAAACTTCCCAAGCTCTTAACCTCATGCAATTAAATTTATAAAAATCCCTCTTTGCTTTAAAAATAATAATATTTAGGCAGTTTTAGAGAATATTAGTATAATAGTATTCATAAAGATCTATGTAATTTTAATATGATACACTTTTGGTCACGTTTTTATCAAATAAACATATTTACAACTCTTTTTTCAAGTTTTAATGCGCATATTGTTTCCAAATAATTTTAAATATAACCGATTCGATTGATAAAAGCCAGCAAATCATCTCCTGTATTTCTCTTCCCGTTTTCCTAAAATGGACATCCATTTATGGTAATGCTCTCGAGGCTTATTGTATTTATAGTCGACGAGAATATATGAGACATAAATTTTATTACCAACTTGCATAAGTTCATTCCATGTAAATATGTGCGGCTGGACAGAGGTTGAAATATGGTTTGGTTCACACACCAAAAGGTGCTTTCTAGGAAACTTCATGTGGAAACTAAATGATAGCATGTGCACAAACATAATCAAACTAAGTTATGGTCACTATTTCACGAGCAAAGATTAGCGCGTCCCTATAAATATTATATTCATTTCAAGCGCAAAAATATTATTTTTGGTATACGAATCCCTATTTTGTTGTATGTGTACTGTCCTTATTTTCAGAGTGTCGAGAATTGATTTTGGAAAAATGGCCCCTTGAGACTCGATCGCTGGACGCTCTGTGTATTATTTTACATATTGGTTACGGAGGGAGTGAACCGTTCGAGATAGCCTTAAGCTAAACCTTCGGTCGGGAAATATTTTTCCAAAATCATATTGGATATTCAGGATAAGAGCGTATTCTCCTTATGGTAAAATGTCGAAGATTATGGAAACGCGCAAGCGTCAAACGTTTCAAAATTATTTTTCCTATGCTTTAAGAATACTGTTGAATTTTTAGAGTGCAAGTATGATAAATAAGCCGATTAATCGTGTTTCATATTGCGGATGCGTTTCATTCCGCCTATCAAATTTTATTCGAAACATTTCTTCTCCCTTTCATCCCCTTTCTCTGCGGGCTCCGGTTAATAGATTACAATGCCAAATTAAGCGAAACGGTTTGCCCTGCCCTCGTGTCGCTGTGTAATTTAATACGCGAATGTAGACCCTTTGGGCGATGCTCAAAGGGAACATTTTCGGGATGAGCCGAATATATATCAAGGTGTTGCTTCATATTTCTAGTACTTATACGCCTTCTTGTGTAGTTACCTTAACTGTCGTTTACGTTCTATCTTCTATCTCTTTGCCTTACCGAGAAATCCTTTACTTCTCGCGATTTGAGAGCGAACGTAGTGTTTTCGGAGACTTGAAAAAATTGCACATTAGCACTGATTTATTAGGGATATCGAAAAGAATTCGCGTATTATGAGATCTTATGCTGTAAATTATTTTATTTATAAAACTATTATTAAATACAATTTTTATGCAACAATTTGCAGACCCGAAACTAACTGAATTCACATTCGACTTTGCACGCCGTTTTTTTATTATAAATAATTTATTCATATTATGCAATGTCAATACATTTGATATATGCGGTCTAAATAGAAAACTCAATTGGAAATCGGAGATTTTTAACCATAAAAGATTAATGGTTGTCAATTAATTTTAACAACCTCGCTTATATTGAATTGATTCTCGATATTACCTCAGTAGCGGTTGAGATCTTACAAATAGTGGTTATGCTGTCCATGTGAGTACATATTTGTATTGTTACAAATATCTTTATAATATATTTCACAATTTTAAATTTGAAATTTTATTATAACAATCGTTGTTGTTGCAAATCATACATTAAAAAGGTAATTTGCTTCACTTTATTTGACGGAATTATGGAATATTTTTTTATTAAGAATTCCTTATTTCATTTTCTCTTCATGCTTTTCTCTTTTCCATCAAATATGATTATTTTCCATACAATACGAACGATATTTATTATTAATAAACACCAATAATATCACTTAAATCAAGGTTAACACATCAAGTAGTATAAGTGCAAACAATAAGTTGGCAAAGTTTTATCGCAATCGAATGAACGGTATGGCAACGCATTAAATACGGACAAATAAACATTGATTTTTATATATTAAACTATGTTTATGTTACTCGCAAAATTTTTAGCAATAAGTGGACGAAGTTTTATTAGAATCTGAATAATTGTATGGCAGCGCATTTCAAACGAACAAAACCCAATTCATTTTTGTATATTTTAAGATATGTCATATATTTATATCATGTCCTTTATAATCAATTGATAATAACTTTTGTAATAATTTCAATTAAAATATTGATTGGAAATTTGTAGTAGCAACTTCCGACTGGGATGTTATATTAAAAATATTAGGTAGACCTAAAAGTATTCTCGTATTAAATAAAATATGTTTAAATGCATCAATAAAAAAGATTTTATATGCAATATTATAAAATATAATTCCGTTCGTTATCCAAAATATCTTTCCATTACTTTGGCAGTATTTCGATGCCTTTTTTGTAAAAAAAACTTTCCGGTTTCGAAAAAAAAACGATTTTAAATGTATTTCCACTTCAGTTGCATTTTAGAATTTTTTTCCCTCAGGAACCTAAATAGGTATAAATCCGTCAAGGTGAAATCAAGTGAATAAGGAAGATGTTATAACTCTTCCTAGTTCAATTCCTGTATTTTATCCAGAGTCAATTTTGCTTTATAAGGGCGCACATTATCATGAAACGGTATCGTTTTCTATTGAATAAATACAGACGTTTTTCTTTTAATTTTTGATACAAAGCTTCTAATTATTGACAATAAACTTGTGCTGTTATATTTTTTTCCGGTTTCATTCAAAAAGGGACTGTTTTTTATAGTTTTTGCTTCATTCCTTAAGCTTCTATTGCCCGATTTAAATTTCTGGAACTAATACATTAATATTGACATCTTCCAACTGTTATCATTTCATCATAAATATCTTAACAATATAAAAATCTGTTATATAAAAATAATATTTAATAATAGTTTTATAAATAAAATAATTTACAAAGATGTTTCCGTCGAATATTTTTCGATAGCCCTGATATTTTATATATAAGCAATATATTACATCATTTTTTTAAAAATCTGATAAGTGTCCTCATGTCATGTTGCAAGAGGTCCTTTTCGTGCGGTGGTATCCAGTGCACACCGTACAAAGGACAAGTAGAGAATATTCAAGCAGTCCTGAAACAGATGACAGTCACGTTCGCACTTTAAGGAAAAGACACCGCCGCAAGATAAGAAAAGAACACCCTGTGGAAATAAAGTGCCCCCTCCACCTGGCCTTACATTTTACAGCATCCACTAAATTACAGAATTGTGAGTGTTTCAAGAATTTCCTTCGGCTTCAAACCTTTCCATGGAAACTGCTTACTTTCATTTTCTTATTTTGAAATTTCCTTAAATTCAAATTTGTGAAAAAATCTATATTATTACTTGGAAAACTTTAAAATTTGATCTAAATCGATTTATATTACATTTTTCTCCATAATTTATCTATACGATAAATTAACAGCCAAATATCATAGCTTTAATAATACAAAATCAACACAACTTTCTGATTGAAATACAAATAAAACTATTGAGAATCACTGGTAAATGTATTTTATACAATATAAATAGAACAGGTGTAAGTCTTAGTATGTTCAGAGGCGTCATTCATTTAACGTGAAAGTTAACTGCGTAACGTGACGCAGATAATGAATATTATTCTTGTACGTGATCGAAATAAACTTGATATATAACTACAATCATTAAGGCATAACAGCGCTTTGAGAAAAACGTACACCCTTCATAAATTCTTGCATCATTTTTATAAAACGCGGATTAATACCGCATACGTCATTATTTTTATAAAAATGTATTGAAAAAGCACCACAAATACGTTGTGATTTTTTTTTCAGCATAAATCATTTTTATGTTTTTCTTATCGGTGATGAATTTCGCAGGATACAATTCACGGTCGGGATATTTTGTGCGGTATGGAAGTATAAGGGTGGAAGGTACATACATTAAGTTTTATGACACCTTATTTTCTTCGGGAAGCCGAACTTCGGTAAGGACGATCAGATTCACGATTCCAGCATCAGATTCGTTGCGTCATCCCGTCAGATAAAGTTCATCCATAAATAATGTTCGTTAAATTTGCATAATATCGTTTCTCCTTGTATTATCCATAACGCTAGTTGGAAACGAATTTTGGGGAGTGCCACTGCTGTAATCTGGATCTATTTAAACATGTTTATTTTTAATTTAGATGATATTATTACATATTAATTTGAAAAATCACGACGATACAATTTTGCGTTATTTTTGTATTTATGTCTCCGATTAAACATTTTAGATCTATCATATACATAAGAAAATCAATCTATGGAGTTTTAAGACTTTTAAGAATAAATTCTCAGAAGAAATTTCCAAAATTCCAATTATTTTCGGAATTATAGCTATTTTAGTGATCCTAGCAGAATTACTTTTTTAAACGCAGTTGACATGTTATAGCTCCTACCAGATTTATATCAAAATTTGGTTTTTAAATATTTAAAAAAAAATTAAAACCATAAACTGCCAAAAAAATTTTTTTTTAAAAGTCGCCATTTTGTGAAAAAAAATATTTTTGGAATATGAACTATAGCGAAATTTTAATTAAATAGAAATCATAATATTTTTTAAATTGTAGATGACTAGAAAAATTTAAATTGTGTCAATATTTAACCTCACCTTTTTTTCGATAAGAGCGCCCAATTTTCAAAAAAAATAAAATAAGTTGTGTACATTATTAACTCAATTTTAATTTTATTTAAAATAATATTTTATGGCATTAAATAAAAAGTATAACATAATTTAAATATTTGCAGCGGCTTTGCTTGGTGACAAGTATTCAGAAGGTTTAATTTTCAATGTGCAGACCGATGCTTCTACCAGACCAAAATCCGCACCAAACATCAACTTTCTCCGCATGCATTTGGTGCTGGTGTATCTCATATAAATTGGTATTGTTCCAAATCTGGCTACGATCAAAACATCTTTTTGTGCGACTTTTTTTGTGCGATTTCGAAGTTATGCGGTTTTTTAAAGCAATTTTTATTTTTTTAAATTTTATAAAGAGTGCGTATCAGGATATTTTGGATAAAAATAGGTAATAAATCATCAACATTAACCAAAATTTCTAAAAAAAATATAATTTGGGACAGGGTAAATCATATTGCATCTGCTATCGCTGAATTACGGCCACGCCCTTTATTCTGGTTTAGATTTTTTTAAATATTGATCGTACGAATCTTTTCTATGTAACCTTCTATTATTCCTTCCAGATTTATATATAAATTTATTAAAAAAAATTAAAACTGTGACAAGATAAGGCCAAAAAATGGCTTGACTGAATATTTTTTTAAACAATCACAATTTTGTGTTTTTTTTATTTTTTAATTAGGGACTATAGTGACATCTTTTCTAATTATGAATTATATTGTATTAGTATTTATCTAGTGCAGCGGTTCTTATATATATTTTGACCAAGAAATGCTTGTTTGGACGTCTGTCATTTGAGATCCCAGATGTCAGATATCCTTAAAATTTTACCAATGATGCAAGACGTCCTTTAAATGTTTCCAAAAATGTTATTTTTTAATTGCCCGATTATTTTCCTGTTTTTTTATGCGATTTTAAATATATTTTTATATAGCTGTTTCAAAGTTATGCGGTTTTTAAAATTCAAGGAAGTCATAGCTTTTTTTGTACGATTTCTTTTTGTGCGATTTTCCGCGGAACGCATCTACCGCACAAAAAATGATGTAAGTGTATTTTGCTTGTTCATATGTCCATTTATCCAAAAATCGTCACCAAAGATGATTTTTGGCGAAACTATTCTCGATGGAAGCATTGAATTTAAAAATAAAATAGATTGATTCGCACACGTTTTTCAACGCTATAATATTTTATAATAATTTGTCATAAAATATTAAATAATTTACAATAAATTCGATAGATTTTACTAATAGCCGCTGTAATCTAACAAATTTTGAGAAAATACTTGAGATACTAATTGACAGCTTAATCGCAAGACTACCTACATATTAAATTCTGGTTTTCAGTCTTATTATGAATTGATCATTAGCTTTGGCATTGTTTATAAATAAGAATAAACATAGTTCATTTTGCTTACATTCTAGTGATACCAAAGTAGGTGTTTCTTGAACCGTGTCTCGATATAAACTGATTGTTAAAAGATTTGCCTAATTTTTTTTGACAATTCTTCAATTCTCTTGATTTATCCCAATTGATTTTTGTGGCTTCAAAATTAATATATAAATAAAAATATTTTTGATTTCATTAGTGAGAATGCCGTACGTCAATCGCTTCGGAATAATCTATGCAGGTTTCCTCCTGCTATTCATTGGCAAACATACTTCATTGCTTCTATTTCTATGACTGTCTCTTCTCTTGGAAAACTTTCCACAGCCATTAAAAGAAATATTTTATGAAAAAGCTTCCCCAATAAACATAATAAATAAATACTATTTTATGTCAGATGTGTTTTCAATCCGGATTAATATTTAAAATATATAAATCTAAACAAAATTGCGATACACACAGCACCCAAAAAAATATTTTCTTTAATATAAATCAATATTTGATTCAAGTTGGAATAGGCTTAAAAGGCATCGTATCCTGAATATTAAAAATAGAGAGAGGGAATGAAATGCATATAAGAGGATGAATCGGTACCGTATCGCAGTATTTTATAGGGAAAGTCGTGAGTAGATTACCAGGCGGTAGTTTCGACCCACCCCAGCCAAGTCGCGTTAAGAAGTCATAAACATGTTTTTATGCAATAAAAGAGAATGATATATTATTTTTTATTTGCACAATCAAAAAATATTATTTCCTCCGCCGGCGGGCGCAACTTTGATTTATCGCCGCGAAGAATAATGTTTATTGGCAAACGACTATTTATTGCATCGATTCTGATCTGCTGATTTATAAAATATATTTATTTCGCGTTCACCTTCCCGGGAGAAGTTTCTTCGCCGCGGGAACAACTACCTTTTTATCATCAAACGTCAAAAAGAGCAATAAAATAATTCCGAGTCGTAAATTTCATCGATATATTGCGTCACTCAATCAGAGTACAAAAAAAAAACACTGTCGTTTATAAAGAAATAAAAATATATCACCACTACATTCGATGTGAAACGCCATCTCTTCATTCCGCTAATGAATCGTTACAATGATTCTTTTTCTTTCAAAACTCACCTAAACTTTGTAAAAACAACGAAAAACAAATCTATAAGAAAAAAAATACAGCATGTATGCAAATTAATAGAAAATTATATAAAAATTGTCGTGGAAAATGTTCTATAAATTATTTTTTTATGCGTTTTGAAGTTATGCGGTTTTCAAAAATAATGGAATCTAACCCTCATTTTTCTATAGACCACAAACCTTTTTTTCATGCGAATACGCATAAAAAAATAAAAGTCATCCACATTTAGAACATCAAAATGTAAAAATAGTGTTTCTTCCACCCAACACGACATATTTAATTCAGCCACTAGATAAGGACATCATTTCCACTTTTAAAAAGTATTATATTATGAAATTAGAGCAGTGTTTCTCAACCAGTGCACCGCGAGCATATTACAAGTGCACCGCGAAAAAATTGGTAAAAACGAAAAATTCTGTAAAACAGTGAAAACCGAAAAAGTCGTTGGCGAAATTATGAAAGTCAACGAAAGAGTTAATGTAATTTTGAATTAGCCAAATCAATTACGCGTATGTTAACCGTTTAACGTAGACTTTGGGTATTCTACGCCTCGCAGCCGCAGTCTGTTCAAAGTGGAGTAAATAAACATGCTGTCGAGAAACAATCGTCTTTGAAATCCAGCAACATCACCCTGTGGAATCCTTCTCGTCAACATTACGGGAGACGCGGCAGTCGCAAGCCGTCAGAAGCTCTATGAACGGAGGTAACTGGGACTGGTCGACAGAAGCAAGACGAAGATAACTGGGCCCCGGTATTCAGCTGAGAGTTCTCGCTTACGTTGCAATGGATACATTTATTACCAAACGAAATCGTGAATCAGACCAAAATATTAATGACACAGGGAGTACAAGTGAAACAAGTAGTGACGATATTACTAGACATCATACGTCTCATACAAAAGAAAATGTATCCAGTAAAATCAGAAAAAATAATCGACAATATTCTGAAGAATATTTTTGTTTCGGTTTTACGTATTTTTACGCATTATGTATTTAACTCAAAGTATGAGTATATTTGAAAACTTCGGTATTTCGGATTGATATTGCGCTATTCGAAAGACTTACCTAAAACAAAGAATTTAAACATCCATTAGACAAATTAAATGATAGCTCAAATTTATCTTGTAAATCTTATTATTCTTACCTGAGAGCTCTTACTGCATGAATTTTGAAGTCCTGGACACCTTTGCAATTTGGCTCACCAGCAGTTCTTTTGAAACACACTGTACAATTTTTCACAACGTCCATTTAAACTTAATACTATTGATTGATCAAGGCTGGTCGATTTCGTAATCAAACAATTGCGGATTGCTTTTATATTAAACACGATTTCATACCTGAAATTAAATATTTGACACATTTTAGTCCAATTATTTAGCTGATGATATATTTTTAAAATGATATATGATGATTTCCTTTAATCTAAGGAAAAATTGATGCTCAATGAAGCTTTTAGCTATGAAATGCTGAATGAATCACTTCCGAATATCGTATTTTACATATACATTTGAATGTTAGTCGTGACTTTAAAAAAATGATACAAAAATCGGACCTAAATCCTACATCTTAAAATAGACATCTTGATTTTTCAATCCACTATGAGTATTATTTCCGATCTGTGTTCTTGAAATCTCAATGCAATTGTTCAACATTAAACATTTCGATAATAAGCCTAATAATCGTATTACAATATACTTAAAAACTATGACTACTTGCCTCAATATTTTAGCTGCATGACGATCAGGATACAGTCTGGAACACGGATCACATTCGGGAACGGCACAACACTGTGTATTAAAAAATATCACTTTAACATACGCACATGCACATCCTAACCTGTGAAAATAAAATATAGCTCTGCACCGAATATTGTTGCATAGCATAAACTCGACGCCTAAGCTGGACGGACAAATTGAAACGCATTTATGACAAATTATTAATATTTATAAGAAAAACTATTTTTTAAAAATCATGGGATTAAATAAGCTGCTGCGATATATTCCCAAAAATATTATTTTTCAAAAAAAATCACCATCCTTTTCGTTGCATAAATATATTATTTTTTAATGAATTTCAAATTTGATAAAAATATTTTTGGGAATATATCAAAAGAGCTCATCTCAGAGAGAATCTCATGCATTCTTTCAATAGTTTTTCATAATAATTTTCATTTAGTATTAATACATTTATATTCGTACGTTCAGTTGAGCCGTCGAATTAAGCTAGGCGACAATCAGTGCGTGTTCGGTTCTTAGGTTATACGGTTTGGCTTAATCGTCAGAGGGATATATCTTAATAAATAAAGTGCAGTGTTGTTCCAGAATGCGTCCCGTACTCCAGGATCTATCCTGAACGTCATGCAGCGTCGATACTCAGGCAAGTGTTCTTAGTTTTTTAAGTGTTTTGTACTGCGACTTATAGTAAATTGGAGGTCCTTGATGTCTATTTTAAGATGTAGGATTTAAAGCCGATAGATTATGTTTTTTTTAAAGCCACGATAAACTTTTGATTTTATTGTCACAATAGACTCTTACATAGAGTGCGGAATAAGATGTCGATGGTTGAATACAGTAGGATGGTTTCAATGGGTATCTGATGAGCTGTGCGCCTGGTCGTGGCGGAATCTTCAAATCGTCATGCAGTCTGACCGCTGAGGAAAGATTCATAATCATCATCATCATCATCAGTCTGTGTTCGTCCACCGTTGAACGCATGAGTCTTCATCCCTCTCGATCCTCCGCTTTCCGCGTCCAGCTTCATCCTGCTTTCGATGTCATCAGTCTTAAAGGGGTCCGACACTTTTCTTCCCCATCGACCGTCGTTTCTTCGACACATTTGTCTCCCCCATTGCCACTTAAGTGTGTCAATTCTTTCAGTAGCGTCTACTACTCGAGTTTTTCTTCGGATATCCTCGTTTCTGATTCTATATTATAAAGACACTCCAAGCATAGATCTCTCTATGGCACGCTGGGAAAACTTTATTCTGTGTAAAATGCCTGATATTAGATTCCACGTCTTCGTGTGTTAACACTGGGATGATGCGTTGGTTAAATGCTGCCATCCCAGTGGTATTCGTCTGTCAATTTCTGTTGAGATGTATTACTTGTCCCAGATAAGTGTATTCATTTTTAATCTCAATTTGTGTTCCCCCAATGTATATCGCCCCGAAGGTCTGAGAATTGTGACTATTTATCATGGCTTCGATTTTATCCATGTTCATTTTCAGACAAATTTTACTTGACACTTCGTTTAGGTCTTGGAGCATGTCTTGAAGCTTTTCAGACGATTCGGCTATTAATACTATGTCACAATTTCTCCACTTGTGTGTTGTCAATACTGTGTCGGCACTTTTTCCAAGATAGCAGTTTAAACACATCTTCCAAAGCGTGTTTAAACACAACTGCCAAAAATTTTTGTCCGTCCATGTGCAAAACACCACCATGTAGACATGTAGACGTAGAGAACGTTCTAGTCCCAAAGAAAGAAGTCTAAAGTCAGTTTCGTTTTGGAAAAAATACGGACCGATGATTTCATCTCAAATTCGTTTATTTTGCTTATTTACACAACCATTCATTCAAAATGGGTCTCGTTGCTAAAAATGATTTTTTAGCAAAATATTATTCGAACGAAGCACTAATTTTGAAAATAAATTTTGATATTTTGCACACGTTGTTCAACGCTATAATCTTCTATATGCCGTTTAATATCAAACAATTAGAATTAAATTTGATGGATGTTGCTTTAACAACGTGCCCTGTCAAATTTTGAGCATCCCTATTGAAAGACCCAATAGAAGACAATTGGAAATCACAATCATAAAAACATTATACAATAACAAAATTGATATCAACGTTGAGTGCAAATAATCAACGGCTTGCGACCAATCGACGGTGGAGCCATCCCGTGACATAAATATGAGTCACACTTTTGTTCTGAATTTATCGTTTAATCATGCATACAGTATACATTGGTGTGAATGAATATTTTTTAAATGTCGGTGGATATAAGAGGAGGGTAAGCTGTTGTTTGGATGTTTATTCGAAGTCCATCTAGTTATGAGGCGGCGCCACACGATATTGTTGGAGAATTTGAATCTCTCGGGGATAATAAGGGAGGGAGCATAAATTTGGAACGTTCCTAGCGGCAATATTGGTTAATAAAGCAATAATCGTTTCTGGCAATAAATGCTGGCGCTCTCCAAGTTTTCCACCGCACAAAAACTGAAACAAACAACATTGTGAACTTTGAATTGCATTATTGCGCCGTTACGACTAAGAACATGTAATACTCCGCCGACTGAATTATATTCTCACACCATCTTTCATTTTTTACCCTCCAATTTTAATACAGAAGCTGTAAAATATTTCGAGCAAGAGTTTCTGCATTCGCTGGATGAGATGACCGCGCTTTTCATTTTATGATACAGAATATTCGTACACAATCACCTCTGACTTAATTAAAGATGTTCATTTTTGGCGATGTAGCTTTCAGTATGCATGTATTGTAGAATATTTTCAAAGTAGAATACTATATTATAGTTTAGTTTCAATACAATATCAACAAGGTTGAAATGGCGATGAAAAGTTAATTCCATAGAGAACTTTTCTAGGCGAAGACGTTTATCTGTCATGGATGGTTTTATTGAAAAAGATTAAATTAACGCTATTATAATTATTATTGCAAATCGGTTATTCATGTGCAGTTTTTTATTAACCGTTTCAGTATTTACATTTTAGTTTTAGAAAATCAAGATAAGTCTGGATAGCCTGGAGCTATCTGTATAAACCGCACATTGATGCCTTCAAAGTTAACATAATGATCGTCATTCAGTAAATTCAGCCAGATTTATGCGACAAAGTCATCGAAAATTGAACCTACCGAATACGTGCTACCAAGCAAAACCGTGGTGGATATTTGAACGACAATATATTTCATACCTCTCTCTCTCTCTATATATATACTTCATATCTCAGACGCAACTCTTTTAACTCGTATTTAAATTTAAAAATCTAAACTAATCTACCTTAATAAAAAAATAGTTATTTTAATTTTTTTTAAGACTTTCACACAAATTTAAACTTGCACAAACGAAGCTATGGCTAACATAGAAAAAGTGAAGATGCGTTCCATGAATTTAAAAAATCGCATAACTTTGAAACTGCTATTTAAAATATATCCAAAATCGCATAAAAAAAGGTTAATAAAAAATTATTATTCATAATGACATAAGTGACATCTTTTCTAATATTATCATAATAATCCTAACTCAAAAAATAAATAACAAAATGGCAACGGTTTAAAAAAAATTCAGTCAAGTCATTTTTTGATCTTATTTTGTCAGTTTTAATTTTTTTTAAATAGTTAAAAAATAAATTTGAATATAAATCTGGTAGAAATGATAGAGAATTATATAGAAAAGATTCGTACTCAGTTTGAAGTAAATTAATTAATTAAAACATAAGATATGATGTCAACCATGTTGAAAAAAGTAGTTTCGAGACCGGCCTAGTTGCTGCCTCACTAAAATAGCTATAGCTCCGTAAGTCGTTGGAATTATGGAAATTCCTTTGTAGAATGTATTTTTAAAAGTCGAAACATTGGAAAAATGCAAAAAAATAAATCATTTTTTTCAAAAATCTAAACTAGAATAAAAGGCGTGGTCGTAATTCAGCGATAGCAGATGCAATTTATGATTTACACAGTCCCAAATTAGTGTTAATTTATTTCCTATTAAAAACTAAATATCAATATGAACTTTTTATTAAATAAAAAAAAGAAAAAAACCTCATAACTTCGAAATCGCACAAAAAGAGATTAAAGTGTATATTAAAAAAAATTGGATTAGATAATCAAAATACATGAATGACATGAATCTGACTACACTTAAACAACTATTTTCTACAAAAGTGAAATGTAAATTTACGCAATGCATAACCAAGTAAGCATTATACATTTGCCATCAGGCTTTAGTTAGAATCGACTTTAGTTAGAGTAGAATATTATAATAAAATCAAATTCGGTACACATGTCATCGAAAAAATAATGAAAAAATACAGCATCAAATCCAAATCTAGTTGATGACTGTATTCAGCCTTAATTTAAAAATATAATAATATAACTATTTAAAATTTGCCCAAGAAGAAAAACACATTATTTTTCAAAGGTAATACAGAGTGCGACAAGGAAACTTACTTATTTGAAACGCTCGCCCTAAAGCAATAGTTATTCATAGAAGAGCGAAATGGCGCTCATTTATAAGAACAAAATCTAATGTTTTCTATTATATAAGTTTAGTAACGATCATGCAATAGACTGACTTTAAATAATTAATTAACAAGAAAATATTGTTTGATTTCTTTAAAATATGTCTGTATCTAGAGATCATTTATTAAAATCGTATTTTAAAATCATTCTAGCAGGAAAAATAGCATGAAATCTTACAAAACAAATATCTTTCATAACTACCTACCGTTTCCCCACAGGTTTTCGAGTTTTACAATTCCTCTTTTGAAAAATTCTTCTAATTTTGAGTAGAAATATATATAAATATGATTTTCGACTTAAGTTGCGTTTCGAAAACGTTTATCCTTTAGAAAATGTGCCACAGATCGTCAATCCAAGCTTCGAAATCGGAAAAGGGTTTTTGTCTCAACAACCCATTTTTCATCCTCAGTCACAATGCGGTGCAAAAAGGAATGAACTTTTTCATTTTAAATGCTCTTAATTGAGAATCTGTTTCCACTGTGGCTCTCAAATATGTCGTCATCAAAATTTAAAGGTTTTCCAGTTGTGGGGACGAATTTTAAACATCGGTTACCCAATTTATAATTTGAAAATCAATTTTTGTTATTAATATTACTGACTTAAAAAAATGCTGTCTTCACCGTATATTGATACAAACCGAACTCAAACAGGCGTCTATCAAAATCGGCAAGAATTTATCGATACCCCTAATAAATACGCTTTCAGTTGTCTATATCAACCATTAATGAAATCACAATCATGAAATTTTAATTCACATTCAAAATAATTTGAAATTGTTGCTTAGCGCTCTCTTTTGTCTTATTTCACGTTTTTATTTTCAATTAAGAAGATATTCATTGATAACAAAAAGTCATGTGTCACAAAAAGTGCTTTTATAAATTGTGTTAAGTAATTGATTCTATTTTATTCAAAGTGACATGAATAATATCAAATTATACCCTAATTTTTTGATAAATTTAAACAAATATATTATACAGTGACATCTCTTTATAAAAATTCTCAGCTATCAATATCATTTTATAAAAATACAATAGATGGGACTAATTTCAATTTAATTTATTTTAAATTTCAATTTTAAAATTATTTTATAAAAAAAAACATATATCAATTAAAAAATTATTATTTAGTATGAAATGAATTATTTATAAAAATATAAAAATAAAATATGCAAAAAATCATAGTGACATCTACTTATTTTGTCAAAATGTGTTTTAAATATATTTTATCAAAAATGTACATAGATGTCTCTTGATGCATTTCAAAAGGCAGCATGGTATTTTAAATCTCGAATTTGATTTTATTTCGGTCTCAGTATCCTTATACTTAGCAGAGATGACACTATATAAATAATGTCTTCGTACCTTAAAATATAAACCCAGGAGCGCGAGCTAGTTAATGAGTAATAAGTCTATTCAAAGAAAAACGTGGTTATTGGTTTCAAATAAACCTAAGCGTATTTATATTCTAGCATGAGTTTCATTGATTGTTTCAGTTTTATTGTAGAAAATATCGAAAAATTTAATTATTTCCAATTGCTCTTTATTAATGAATTGTTTGTTTGAATTACTGATTTTTTAAAAATTGTTTTCTTTTATATTAAACTTGTTTAAAATTTCTTTAATATCAATTATACAGACAGGATGATATGATGTCATACTATACTTTTTGAATGCACTCCATTTATGTGCATTGCTTACCGCATCAAATAAAAAATCTTAATTACCTGTTTGTGTTTTTAATTTTCTTAATTATTTTTATAATTTTTTAAGAGGCCATTAATGTCTGTAGCGTCTGCTTTTGTAGAGTATTCATAATAAATTACGTTTTTTTTTAAGACTTTTTCCTTAAATTTTGATTAAACGTTAACAAAAACTAAATTTTAAATTTCGAAATCTTAATCGAAAAGCTTCTAGTTATAATTCATATAATTGCAATTTATTTTGAAAGATTAATAAACACATCTTTAGAGTATTTTATCATACTATACAATAGTTTTGTAGCTTAAATATGAAGATCAAATATTCCGAAAATGTATATATTATGTATTTTCTCTCTATTAAGCTAATGTTGAGCTTTTTATCCTCTTTAACATAGGTAAACACATTTTCTTCGAGTTTATTTATTCTTACGCTGAACTCAACAAAAACAATTTAATTTTTCGTTGCCTTTTATATCGTCTTAAGCTCATCAAACTGAAAAGTTGAATATTTAAAATCATGTTTTCTTCCACGTGGATATGATTCAATACAATGAATGGATAGTAAATAGACCTTAGTCATGCAATGGATTGCATGTGATAGCACTATGATGATATAAATTAAGTTTAAAGCTTATCAACCATATGTCACTAATCATTAGTCTCACAGACTACAAATTCTGCCCCGCCCGGCTCAGTGCTTTTCTAAATAAGCAAATTAGTGACCCACACATACTCACTACATGTACACATCAATCTAATGATCTAGGATTAAAAACAGTCAAAAATGTTTGACCCACATTGGTGTAATAAAATTTTAAAAAATGTATTTTTTTCTATTCGTCCCTTCAAGCTTCGAAACAGTGGCGTAACTACTAATTGGCGAGGGGCAGTAACTGTCTAATCTATGTATACGTATATACAGTACATATGTGTTTTCCAAATTGTTACATTAACCTTTCCCACCGGTGATGTATTTACTACACCTCAACTCTAATAATGGGAATATCGATATGAAATATAATATATAAAGAGTTCAATTTTTGTGTATTTATCCGTAATATACTTACGAATCACATCAAAGTATTATAGTATATAAGTATTCATCTGCAGCGACGGAAATAAATAATTTGTCGGGAAATCGGGAATTTTATCATTCACATTGCTATACGAAAATGGGGGCTCACGCGGTCATCAACTCGAACTAGCATTTAAATATCCGATGACGATACCTCCAACGAGTGTGGAGGCTGAGCGTGCATTTTCGCAAAAATTTTGCAAATTGCCTGGCTTCGAAAATCAGATCCAGACTAAATGACGAAACACTTGATGCTTTAATGTTACTTCGGGCATATTTTCAAAATAATATTTGAATTTTTTAGTGTTTTATTTATCAAGCTATTTATTTGATTATATTATTACAAAATATGAATTGCAATAACATATTCCAATAGTAAACATTTTGATGAAATATATTTTTTTTTACCAATTTGTCTTATCATTTAAATGTTTATATTATGTAATTATGTTAAAAATGATATGATTTACAAAGTTCATTATTTTATGATGAGTTTTTTTATGATACTTGTTTTTTTTTGCAAAGTACTAAGCGTTTCCAAACTTATTGTCAGTAATGTTTATGAAACATATAGTAGATGGATGTGATTTTTAGTTGGTTCTTTTGCTTTTGTGTGATCGTCTGAGGTATTCAGATTGCGACCCCCTCAGTAAATTGGTAGCCTGTGACTTAGAATACGATAATTGATAACTCTGAAGCGTTTTATGGTTCAGGACCACCTGTCGTTTATTTGCTGTTGCTTCTCGCTCTTTCTTTGTTGAGTTCGTTCATAGCAACAAATTGATTATGTGCATTGGATTAACTTACAATAATTTTGGATTGAATCGAAGAGCCGAAGAAATTGAGTAAGGGGCTCTTCACACCCTGTTTTAGATAAGAGTAAAGCTCTTAAATGGGTGTTTGGTTATCGACGCAGCAACCCTAATTAAGTGTCGGCCGGTTGGTAAAAAGGAGCAGATGCATCCTCAGGTCTCGTGCCGTCAATTTACAAATTACCATTCATATTTTTTGTGGTGCTTGCTCTGTGGCCACAAATTACGGAAATGAGCCGCCACTCGAATATGTTCCTTCGTCGGCTATTGTTGTACGCCGCTTTTGCCCAATTGTCATTCAGCTTATTGTTGTGGAGCAGACGCTCATCCTTTCAACCGGAACTGACAATTCAAGCGAACGACAGATGTTACTAAGTCAGATTCCATCTCTACTTCCACTATGAATCCTCTTGGAAATCCGTCAACGCAGAGCTGGATCGACACTGCACAAATATTCAATTGAATCTCATCAAATACTGTCTAACGCTTCAAATTTAATTCTACCGTTTGGATGATATTTTTTGTTGTTATAGAAAATCAATGGCTTTATTACTGTGAAACATCGCCAAACACTAGATTGAAGTACCATCGAGGCACTCATTTGTTTTGTCAGCGGTCTGAGAAGCGGACCGGTTGGACACACAGATCTTGTGGCCACTCCGTCCCCTTTTTGCGACATTTTCTGTGATTCATGCAGTTAATTTATGACCTCTCCATGTTCTCAAATTCTCATATCCTCTCGCTGTTGAAAAAAATTGACGGATTTCTTTTTGACTTAAACACGGTTGATTTACTTCATTTTGTGTGAATTAAATCCAAGCATAAGACGATAGCACTATTACGTTTGAACTCCATTGCAAATGTCAGTTTATCTTATATTTTCAAGACTTTTGCGTTAAACGATGAGTAAATGCATTCTTATTATGTTATTAAAAATAATTTTGTAACATTCGATCTGTTGAACTTAATATATACAATAAGAATAATAGGATGATAAGACGTAGCATTAAATAAATAAATGGTGAATCTGGATATTCCACAAGATTAAGTTAATGCAGTGAATATATTATTTCATAAGAAATATGATCGTTAGGATTTATAAGCCTACCGACTCATTAGTTTCCTGTCAATTTTATATAAACTATTCATATGTATAATATATTATTTTTCAGCCATAAATTTCTCTTCTTACTCGAAAAAAAACAGGAATATATGATTAATGGTTTTGTATGAAATTCACTTAATTTATAATCATGTATTTTTGGGTAAAATTTGGATGAAATCCATTTGGGTCTGTTATAAATTTAATAAAAATTATCATCGAAATTTTATTGTAATATTTTATCTATCGTATTTAACTCTTTATAACAAAATTATAATGTTTGCATTATCTCCCATAGTTCTTTTTGTAAAATAACCACGAGATGTGCTCGTTATATCAAGCGTGTGTTGACGCACGTAACACAAACTTGTAGCAGCGTCAATGCTTGTACACATACATTTTAGATGGCTTTTCATTTGTAATATAATATTTTAGCTATTTTTGTGGGCTTTTAATGTTGTAAATTCTGTGGATTGTGACCTTGACATTGACTTGTGCAGATGCTCATTCCCGCATCCATTGGGTCAGACATAATTAATGATTGTTCTCCAAAAGCACGGAGGCTCGTAAGGCAATCTCGATGAACTAGCAAAGAAAATACATTCGCTGGCTCAAAGATGATGCGAATTTGGGTTCCGAAGTGTCGGAGCTGGAGGGCCGGTACCGTGTGAATCTGACACAATGGCCTGTCTAGTGGTTGCCACACAGATATAAAGAGTAATGTGTGGTGCATAACGGCCTCAGCTTCCGGCCTAATCTGCGCCTGCTTCCATTAATTCTACTCTATCGACTACAATGCTCTCCTATACAATCAAAATCCACATTCGCCAAATGCCTCCATTTTGCAACATAATCTATTCTTTTATTATTTTCTAATTTTAGGCCAAAATCCATTTTGATTCGTTTTTCGAAACAGCATACAATAGCTGAAGAATATTTTCAAATTTGATGAAAATGATCTAAATACAGAGAATGAGAGTAATCAGCCCAATGAAATAGATGCAGCGAAAGTCGATATTAATTTTTATGGATTCAACTCCTGGTTCTTTTTGGTATGCGCTCACAGATTATTTAGAAAAAAAAAACTACGAAAAAATGATTAAAAAATACCAAATAATGGGTCCACCAGATCAAATTCTCTTCAATTTAGGCCATTATATTAGGTCATACCGAATGAACGTTCGGAATCCGTCCAAATCAGGACATTTTGGTACTCATGGCACCAGTTTTTATATGTCAGTGTCATAAACCTCCGCCGTCAGCTCTTTTTGGATTATTTTTTTGTATTCCAGGGTGTAATATGTGTTGTTTGGTCCCGCATGTTTGTCAGCCATTTTGTTCCGTTACCGCAAATTCTTCACCCATCACCCATCTCACACATAGCTCGTCATTGCCTCGTCATAAATATCAATACGGACTTCTCTGAACAACCTAACCTACTTCGTGACAAGTTGTCGACTCATCACATCACTACCATAAACTTATAATATTGTTCTGCAAAGTCAAAAAACTGATGAATGCGATGATTTCGCACTGAGGGGCGATGGCGGGGGCGCGCGACAACCTCTCCATCGGAATAATTTACTGTGATTGAACAAAATGGTCGACAAACACGCGAGACCAAACTGACAGTTAGGATGCGCCAACTATGAAACAAATATCCTCCGGCCTCGGGAGCCCTAATAACCCTACTTTTTAGATAACTCGTATTTCTATATGCTTTTGAACTCGTCCAAAAAAATAAGCTAATATTTGTTTTGACTACAGTACTTTTATCAATTTAGATTAATAGAATTATGTAAAATATTATACATTCTCAATCAATCAAATATCAATTTCATAAATAGTATTTGCTTAAATTTACATTTAAGAAGACTTTTTGGTAAAGAAATAGATGGACTATGGTACAAAATCACTGTTCTGGGCAGCTGTCGAAAAAAATGGATAATGATGTGGTTAACCAATATTTTAGCTTTGTATTGATATCGAATAACTTTTTTGGACGGCGCTTTTGTGTACAAAAGCACAATATTTTTGAAGGCACAATGCCTACTTGAAGTTCGGCCAAAATTTAGTCGGTCGCTTGAGGAATTAAAAATGCAAGTTAAACACTGGATGCATTATTTCTCACGAATTAATTTATACACAATTAAGTGAGTTTCTTAATATAATAGAATTATCAATTAAACATATGAATTGTAAAGATACACATTTTCTCACAAAATTGCTATTGTTCCGGTTTTTTAAGTAATTACAGCATGTAGCAACTTATGTCGTATCTGACGTGCCTAACCAAAATTTTGGCCGCCCTATCTGTCTCGATCTTGAAAAATACAGATATCCATCCGACTGATGTGTAATTAAATTTTTCGCATATAATCTCAACTCATTGATAGCGCAGACCGTGTTCTTACATTGTATCCGAAACTATTTTTTATAAAACCATCAAAGATTTTGGCTTGAGCAAATTTAGGATATTGCTGCTCAAACCGTGTACATTAAAAATTAAAAAGTACACTTCAAATGGAGGGAATTATATTACAGCTTCATGCTAATAACAACAGTTGTATATGTGTATGTATGTTGCAACCAGAGTTTCGAATCGATCAAACATTATATACCAAAAGCTAGCAGCATAAATTGAAGATCATCTAACGCATGTGAATAATTTAATAGTTGTATTCTGGCGTGTTTTCGGACTATCATTATGATAGTCTGGCGACTGAGTGCTGTTGGGTTTGGAAGGCAAAGGGTTTGAAATCTTGGGAAAATTCAACATACAATTGGGCCTGTTTTTATGCGATAGATACGTTCCACGGGGATTCGCATATAAAAAATCCGCATAAAAAAGGGATAGGTTCTGCTATTTTTAAAAACCGCATAACTTCAAATCAATGTGATGAAATGTAGTAAAAATCGCACAAAAAAGTTAAGGTTCATTTATTCATATACAATATTGATTCACGCAGCGCGGTCCTCAGAAAAAAGTGGATTCTATGGACTTTGACTTAATCTTGACTGTTTTTTGGAATGGAATGTTGATGTCATTATCAGAATATCACCATACTTCTTTTAGTATTATATTCGTTTTGTTAGCTGGACCGCAAATATATTAATTATAGACCGCAAGTTTGACACCTCTGACGTAGTTGACCAATATCATATAAATAATTGATTAATAGTATAATTTTTAAAACTGGAAATATATAATATTACAATTTATTAATAGAAATGATGTTGATTTGATGCTTATTTACTGCAAGTTTGGGAGTCCCAGCATGTGTATAACATTAGTAAACATTAGTCTTAGTCTGGGTACAAAGCAAATAGAAAGAAATAAGCTTAAAAGTATATATTATATCTTCTTAATATATAAAAATGAATCTTTGTTTGTTCGTATGTAATACGCTGCTATACCGTTCATCAAATTGCGAAAAAACTTCATCCACTCATTGTTAAATATTGCGCAAATAACATAGGTATAGTCTGATATATAAAAAATAATATTTGTTTGTCCGTATTTAATGCGCTACCATAACTTTCATCCAATTGCAATAAAACTTTGTCAACTTATTGTTTACACTTGCAGAAATAACATAAGCATAGTAAAATTTTTGTTTGTGTCAGGACAGTTTACAGGATACAGGAACATATAAATAACTATTTTTTAACACTTTATAAAACAATTACCAATGATTCAACAGTGACATTATTAGGAGAGTAACTCACAATTATTGTGTGTGGTCTGAAATTATTATCACGTACCTTACACGTTATTGTAGATTAAGGCACAAATATCCACAAGGCACAAATACATTCTATAAGAAATATAATAAATTTAAATGCCAATTATCTTTAAATATTTAACCGAAAACGAGATCATTAATGAAAAGTAAAGCTGAATCAGTTTAAAGCTAACACTGGAATTAATCTTGTTTCTTTATTGTGTAAACAAGTATTTTCGAATATACTTCAGGGATCCCCAAGCTCTTTTAATAGTTATTGATTTGATGTAAAATAACACATTTATTTCATTCGGGAAACGATTTTTTAAACATTGAGTAAGTGCAAAATTTTCATTGTTATCGTCGGTACAATAAACACAACCGAATTTCAGCGGTCAATATATTTTAAATAATATTTTTTGTTATTCGCCAACATGATCCAATTCATTATTCTATTATATATGTAACAACGATTACGTAATAAATCCAAGATCAGTTCAAACTACAAATAAAATCGTTAAAAAATACCAAATAATGGACCCACCAGATCAAATTCTCTTAAATGTAGGCCATTATATTAGGACATATCGAATGAACGTTCGGAATCCGTCCAAATCAAGACATTTTTGTAGTTGTTGCACCAGTTTTTTTTATGTCAGTGTCCTAAACCTCCACCGTCAGCTCTTTTTGGACTATTTTTTTTTTGTATTCCAGGCTGTAGTGTGTGTTGTTTGGTCCCGCGTGTTTGTCAGCCATTTTGTTCCGTTACCGCAAATTTTTCACCCATCTCACACATAGCTTCTTGTTATCAAGTTTTTCTGATACAATATCACCAAGGAGATTTTGAGAAATATCAGGGAATTCTTCGTAAATGTTGTTAAGCGTCACACGGCGGTCATTTCGCACTTTTTCTTCAATTTTTGCATAAGTTCGTCAGAAATATCTGATGGTCTCGCACTCCTTGCCTCGTCATAAATATCAAAACGGACTTCTCTGAACAACCTAACCTACTTCGTGACAAGTTGTCGATTCATCACATCACTACCATAAATTTAAACGAGATCGAGATGGATATTCGCGACGGAAAAAAACGAATGACCACGTGGATAGAATTTCATAACCGAACAAAATGGCTGACAAACACGTGGGATCCATCAAACAGATCGTTAGGATATCCCCTATACGCCAAGTGCGCCAAACTTTGAAACAAAAAATTCTCCGACCTCGGGAGTCCATAAGAATAAGAATTTGTAGGAATTTTTTTTTCGGTAACACTTCATATGGTTTTTTACAGTATGAAAAAATCTTAATTTTTTCAGTTTAAAAAAGCATTATGCTGAATTAAATAAATTTGTTAAAGATGTACAAAATATACACGATTCTAATTTAGGATTCGTTTCCAACTTTGATTTTCGAAATTGAATAATTTAAGCACAAAAGCTTCGTGTTTCCGAACTGGTGCACAGGTAGCTAGAGAATGTGCCCGCGGGCACACGTTGAGGACGTCTGAAAGATTGTACATCATAAAGCTTTCGGATAGTCGTTAATAAGTTCATTTAGGCAATTTTATTTTACGGATGTGAGTCATTATTCTTTTTGCCAGGGAGTTTTTTTCCTTGCTATATCAAAGAGGATCTCTGTAATTAATTTTCGATAATAATACATTCAAAATTGTGTACATGCATTTGAATCAATTTTTTTTACTGTTAAATTTTACATAAAATTACATCAATTGGAATATTTTTTATATTTGCATCAAATCCACTTTGAAATTATATTTATTGATGCAGGAGTAGAAAATATCTTTATTTTGATCGATAAAATTATTTAATAAATTTTAGAATAAAATAGACGAGCTTTTAAAGCTAACGTGCATTACGAAAAACAAGGCTTCGATAAATTTACAATTTATTTATAAAAGAATCATTAAAGTTATTAATTAAGTGACAAATTTACGCTGTAGCCGGGGGGCCACGTTGTTCAGACGCGGAAATTGCACCCTCTCACCTTCTATGGACGTGTATGTGCACATCCAATTACTCGGTTTTCTATGAGACGGATAAATAATGCATTGATTGAGGAATTCTCCGATCAAACTTGGTTATGGATTGATTCAAATTCTTAATTATAATTTTAACATACGCTTGGATATTTGAAAGTAATTTCGCTGATGATTAATTTGTACAATTTTCAAAAGTATCTCATTTCTATCAGCGTTTTATTGATAGAAATGTAATTTATTCACGAACCATTTATGGCTCGCGAACCGAGAATTGATCATTGCATATACAGACCCTTATTTTGCTTAATTTCTGCACATCTGTCTTCTTTTTATTGCCATTAACAAATGAGTATTTTCCTATAGCATGCTATAACGTTTAATATGACCGGAAAGATATGCTAATTCATCGTAAATCCATCATCCGACTTCAAAAACGCCCCGGGCATTAATTTGGTGGTGATTTTTCGGAAGTCTAAAGCACTTCCTTTGAACTTTTTTGATCTACTTCTCTCCCGGCTCCCGATTTCCGGCCCAATTATTCCTTCGCTAGATAAATTTGATTTTTATAATCGAATCGGCGCTTTCGATGCTAATCCGATTCAGTTTCATTTTATGATGTGTGTATACTAATTTAATAAGACGAATAGTTAATTCTGGCAAATGGGAAGGGCCAATGTCCTTTGGTACTATGAGACGGTCGTAAAACGTCTCGACTGCTTTCATCCCCTATTTGCTACTACCGATACGCATTTATTCCCATTATTCTTTTGTGCCTCAACATCGTATATTTACGAGCTTTTATAACTTTTTACAAAAATATTGACATGTGAAAAATGTATATTGATGGCAATAAAGAACTATCTTCAATGCCTCCAAAGAGGTTATTTATTTTATTACTATGGAAAAAATATACATTTTCCGAGTCGTCCGATGAAATTGGTTGCGTAATTGAAGTAACAATTTATTCTCCAAAGTTTATTTGATGATCAAAACTCTCGTACAGATACTCGGCCAATAAACTGCGGGAAAGAGCTTTTTTTTATTCCTGGATAAACGAAGTTCGTCGTAAAAACTTACACACACACGCGAAAACAACTGGATATCAGTAGTTCTTGGCGTATGATCTTCAAACTAATTGGAATATTTATGGCATTTATTTATATTTGTTTTTACAAATTTAATACTTATATTTCAGCCTTTAAATTTAAAAAAAATCATATTTTTATATATTCATACAATTTTAGTACTATCTTAATTCGATTGTTGTAAGTCATTTATAATTAAGACTATATTTAAAATTCCATTTAATTTTACTTTATTATATCAAAAACGTTTTTGTAATGCTCAAAAACAGTTCTCTGGTGTATTTGTTAAAGCGATATAGTTGCTTCAGATTTAGTTAATTAAAACAATAACTTTAGGAATCAATCAAATTATTTGATTATTTGAATAATATTACATGATTGTTAATTAAACCTGCTTATTTTTTATTAATATATGTTAACATCAAAAATTTTGCAAATAAGACCTAGACAACTTTCATAGGACGACTTGCCATACTTACTAATAACACTTTTCTAAGCGTTAACATTTAACAGCCCGTTCTCGCGTTTATGCGCGTTTAAAAATTAATAACTTTAGCTTAAAAATTACGACGCACGAACTTGATATAGATTTAAATTTATTTCTAAGGATGACAGTACACATATATATTTCAGTACTTTAATCATATATAAATATCACCGATCAGCAAAATACAGTAAACTACATAATAAAATGTATTGCTAACCATACATAATTTTTATATTTTTGCAATACTTAAACCTTTTTTTATGCCGTAGATGCATTCCACGGAAAATCGCATAAAAAGAAATCCTTCAAAAAAAGCTATAGCTTGCATTGAAAAAGTGAAGATGCGTTCCATGGATTTTAAAAACCGCATAACTTTGAAACAGCTATATAAAATATATCCAAAGTCGCATAAAAAAAGTTAATAGATTAAAACAGAAAAACAATAACGCAATTAAAAAATAATATTTTTAACACTAGAGAAATACTAATACAATATAATTAATAATTAGAAAAGATGTCACTAATTAAAAAGTCTGTTGAAAAAAAGTTAGTCAAGTCATTTTATGGCCTTATTTTGTCAGTTTTCATTTTTTTTTAAATAAATTTTGATATAAATCTGGGAGGAATAATATAGGGTTATATAGAATAGATTCGTATCCAATTAGAAGTTAATTAATTAATTAAAACTTGAGATATGATGTCAACAGTGTTGAAAAAAGTAGTTTAGAGAAAAAAACGCGTTAAAAGATTTAATTATTGAGAACCGACCAAGTTGCCCCGTCACTAAAATAGCTATAACTCCGTAAGTAGTTGGAATTTTAGAAATTCCTTTGGATAGTGTACTTTTCGTTTGAATACAAAAAAAAAACAAAATCAATATTTTCAATAATTTAAACCAAAAAGAAGGGCGTGGTCGTAATTCAGCGATAGCAGATGCAATATGATTTGCACACCTTCAATTTTTTTTTTTTTTTCAAAATTCGATTAGGTTTGATGATTTATATCCTATTTGATCCATTATATCTCGATACGTACTCTTTTTGAAATTTAAAAAAATAAAAAATTGATTTAAAAAAACCGCACAACTTCGAAATCGCACAAAAAAATCGCACAAAAAGTTAAAATATTTTTGTAATAAAAATATTAAATACTGGATGCATTAGAATTAATGTTTTAGAATTTAAAGATTTGTAAATTAAAATTTAACATGCTATGGAAGTATAGAAAAAAATATTCCCAATCAAATTGGCAATAGATAACATCGTTAAGAAATAAATTATGTTGGTCCTTATCAGATGTAGGACGCTTTATAGCTTTATTTTTGAGGCTTTCGCACAGTTATATTTGATAGCATCAGTCTAGAAAATAATAATATATATGTATGTTGCGAGGTTGGGGAAGCGATTGTCTGATGTCTAACCCTTCCTATAAAGTTTTATCCCCGAGTGAAGGTCAGATGGCAGTCGATAACCTTTCGTTTATCTTGTAGACATTCAGCACAAATTAACCCCAACCCAGAGCGTGGTTTTTTTGCAAGGACGTAATTGATTTCCTCCAAGTCTGATACGCGTATTTTACGGCTAGAAAAATAGACGGAGAGGGAACTGCCGAAGACAAACAGAGTGGATGGCCGGAGTAAAGTATTGAAGATGGTCCAGTCTATATTATGTAACCATGGAGACGCAGTCGCCGTCTGGGCGTCTCTGGGCCCCATAAAGCATCGCGGCGCCTCTGCCTTCCAGGAGAGCATTCTCAATTTTCATATTTATATTAGAACAACTATTTTATATAGCTTTCCTAAATTATCTTACTAAAATGTATATTAAAAAACTTTTTTAAAAACATAATTTTAATGTACTGAAGACATACACTACCGACAATAAGTTTGGAAACGCTTAATACTTATTATAACTCATGATTAAAAAAATAAATATATACGTTCCATTAAGCATATCTTACTTAGCACAATTACATTATTTAAATATTTAAATGATGGCATAAATTGGTTTAAAAAAATTATAGGCACATCTGTCCATAAGACATTTTTCAATCATCATTTTTTTTTTAATTTTGGGCTTCTTCAGTCATCCATAAAATCCATATGTATACAATTTAATGCACACACAATAGTTGATCAAATTTTATATAATTTGGCAGTCATCTGAAAAGAAAACGATTTAATTTGGACGATAACATAATGAAGTTGTACTCATTCGTGGTAGATATTGGACGGCCAGATCTTCCTGTCCTACAAAATCTCAGTCTCTTGATGTTTTTATGGCATAATACAGCTGCTTGATGGAGATCTTTGTAATTTTAGAAATTTTCTTGATTGAAAGGCTTTTATTTTGTAGTTAAACAATAAAAATATCAATTGCAATTCTTAATTTGTCTAATTTTGACGTTTTATTTTTTTTGTTCCAAAGGGTAGTTGCAACACAAATAGAAGTATTAATGAAAAATTTGCTACATATTAAGAACTATACTAGTTAATTATTGACCATGAGCAGATTGGCTTATCAGAAAACGATCAATAATACATATATGCTAGTAAATGTTATTTAAAATAATACTATGCCAATCATAATGGCTAATAAATGGAATCCCTTTCGATCATTTTTTTTACACAATACTGTTGATTTGTTAGTTTATCTTTACTGATAAAATCCAATACTATACTTATCTTTTTCAACATGATTTAACCAATTCATATTTACAAATTAACACTTTCCTTGACCCTGATTTTATATAAGGTATTTTTTCAGTCTTAATCTTATGTTTGCTTGATTTTATCAGGCTTTGTTTTATCATTAGAATAATTTTTCAAAATAAAAATATCTAGTGATACAGATTAGTAAGAAATAGAGACTGGAATACAATATCGCCAATAACTATATAATAATAAAGGCTACAACGGGTCAGCAGACAATGAAAACTGATGTGTGTGTATTAAATTTGTTTTCATATAGACTTTATGGATGACTGAAAAAAAACCAAAATTAAAAAAATAAACAAATATATTAAATTTTTTTGACATAAACACATTTAAAAAATGATGATTAGAAAATATCTTTTTCTTTCCAACAAATTTATCATTTAAATATTTATTATATATACAGTTTATTCATAATTATTTTTTCGTACACTTGGGTCTGTTTTTATGCGGATTGTGCGATTTTAAAAAAATAATGGAACCTATCCATCATTTTTCTATATAGAACCAAGCTTTTTTATGCGAATACGCATAAAAAAGTCACGATCTGCATAAAAAATGAATGGCTAAATTTTAGTGCGAATTTTAACCCTTTGAGTAGTGAGCCAATTTAAAATCATGATAAACTTAGATCCTATATTTGTAGGCCCGCCACTTGATGAATTTAAGTTAACGATCTATATAATCGTACGATGTACGCAAGATACTCTCTCCGTCTCTGTTTCTCTCCAAATTTAACGTGTAAGATACTCTACGTCTCTGTCTGTCTTCGAGCTCAACGTGTAAGAATTCTCTTTCTGAATCATTGGAATTCGGACACAATTACATTTTTAAAAAAACGATTTCAAAACAGAAAGATAACGAATTAATGTATGCTGACTAGACTGTAAAATAAACTAATAAAGCAATTCCAAGATTAATATGTAGTGTTTCTATTTAAATGATTTTTTTATAAACTTTTTTTATGCGATTTTTGGTACAATCTATCACAATGATTTGAAGTTATGCAGTTTTTAAAAATAATGCGACTTATCCCTCAGTTATCTATGTATTTCAAGTCTTTTTATGCGATTTTTTTATATGCGACTCCCCGTGGAACGTATCTATCGCATAAAAACAGATTCAAGTGTATATCAATTAATGAATTTGGAATCAGTTTTCACACTTTTTATATCTTCCGTCTCTCTTTGGCCACAATGGGTTAATAAAGAAATTATATAAGACTAGATACTTTCTATTTTATGCCTGTCCACCCATATCTATTCGTCTAACTACATAATAGCTCGAAAGCAGAACCCGCATGCGAGCACAACCATCTCGATGAGCATGTCTTGACGGGACTCCTTAAGAGCCCTCCCCGCTCCTACGCTTCATTGGTGTCAGAAGTGTAAATTGACACATTGCGTCTAAAGAGAGATGGAAGATATCGCTGTTAATCTGGCGAATCAAATCTACACAGATTAACAGTGCCATTGCATGTGAATGATATACATTGTATAGGTGATTTTTTTAAATCATATATTTGTTCATTCATTTACTTATTCAAGCCTAAAAATACAAGCAATTTTAGAAATTCATTGTAATTTTAATAATGACCTGAATGTGTCCCTATTTTTTATAGCCACTTGTTGCTCCAAATTATTCATTGATTTTAATATAAATTGAACACTACTATTTTCCTGGTTGATTAAAGAAGACATTGTTAATATGATTAAAAGTGGCTTATGCTCATCACAAAGGAACGAATTAGATTTTAAACTCAAGCTAATATATTATTTCATAGAATTTGATTTAAAAAAATATAAGATAAGATTTGCTTATCCGGTCCTGTGCTGTATTCCACGCTTATTGGCTGTCTACCCTTAGCACGGTAGGCTGAAGGCTATCACAATGCGGTCGCGTTCTACCATTTTCCGTCTGCCGGTTCAATGTAACCTAACGTACTACCCTTTTATATTGTCTTCACATCCATAACCGATACACGTTTTCTTTTCTCACCGAAAGTATCGACTGACTGCAGACAGATGCCGCGATCCGTCGCAAAACGGAAAAGCTTTTAGTGCTTTTTCTACGCTTGCAAAAAATAGATAAACGCTCGCAATCGTAAATATTCTGCGCCTGTAGAAAAATATTTTTGATTTATAAGAAGCACTCGAAACTACCGAAAACTTAAAACTATATCCTTATATATTACATCCGAGCCGGGCGCGTTGTTTCGCAACCTTTGCGATTGTTTCGGAGCAACTCATTCCATTCGCTCGATAGTTTTCCGAGAACACCCATTCGATACGCAATACTTCATCCTGAAAATTCTGCACATAAATTTGCACCATATTAGAACACGCATATAATGCAAATGACGATGATGAAATTAGCATCGATAAATTCAAAAGCGCCTTTCGAAATGAGCGCTTACCTCATGGCACCCCCTTAGCGCGCGCGAGGACCTTGCTTTCCCGAAACAGAATACGCGATGCTAATTTCAATAAAACCTCGTATTTATGTGAATTTATGACATTGCTTCTGTTTTAGTCATGGAACTCGTGGGTGTCTTTGGGGAGATCTCTTTGTTTAACTCGGTGGGCGCAGTCCTTTTTGAGCTGATCCTTTTATATTTTAATCAAGCGATGCAAGACATATCTTACGTTACAGCGCCGTTTCCTCACATGGAATTTTTGAGCTCTAATAAACAAATTTCAGGTCGAAATAATATGTTGATAAAGACTTGAATACATTTATTAACATTCTTCAAATGCTAATTTATCGCATATATGTAAAGGGTCCTTCAATAGAGAAGCTCAAGGTTTGTTAAGTTATAGTGACTATGTTGTAATATTATTTTGAAAATTGCCCGAACTAACATTAAAGCATCGAGTGTTTTGTCATTTAGTCTGGATCTTGTTGTGAAATTCCTTTATGTTGAGACACGGACTAAAACTCGCAAAATTCCTGATTTCCCGGCAAATTATTTATTTCCGTCGCTGCAGATAAATACTTATATACTATAATACTTTGATGAGATTCGTAATTATATTACGGAGGACTACAAAAATTCTGAACCCCGTATCTATTATATTTCATATCGATATTCCCATTATTAGAGTCGAGGTGTAGTAAATACATCACCGGTAGTGAAAGGTTAATATAACAATTTGAAAAACATATATGTATACATCGATTAGAAAGTTACTGCTTCTAGGCATCTTAGGCAATTTTATGGAAAAACTGAAGGTTTACTTTATATAATATACATAACAGATAAATGATGATTAAAAATTTTCTTGGTGATAAACGAATTGGAATCTTTAAACGCGTTTTTCTCAAAACTGCACGTTGCAAATCAATTGTAACGATATCTTAAAATTTGTTAGACGAATTTCTTTGAAATTCGATTGACTTATTCAGTACATATGTAGACATTTTTTAAACTAGTATAATTCTGATTGTTCATGGCGTTTATTTTTTTTATGTAAAATAAGTTGTGAAAAAATACCAAAACTCACAAAAAAATATTCAACAAGATGCAAAAAATTTACCTTTTAATATTTTTTAACAATCCTAGCATAAAAAATAGCTCACACTTTTTGGATTAAAATGCCATTTAAATTGTTCATTTTTGATAAGTAAAATTCCTTCTATTATGGCAAACGAAAAAGACCTTTTTCAACTATGGGTTTCTAAGATTCCGTGTATTTAAGCAATAAGATATGATTTCAATCTGAAATCTATATAAAGTATGAATAAATATGCGGTTAAAATTTCGTAGTTGTATATTTATTCAATTTGTCAAAAAAAAAGCGTCAAAAAAATGTTAAAATAATCGTACCATTTTAATATTTTGACATTTTTTTTATAACCAAGGTCTAATTTTTTTTTAAACAAAATAAAATGGCGGCTTCATAAGGCATTCCAATGGACGTTTTTTGCAGAATGTCAAAAAATGCTGCATTTGTCGTATTTTTTCTATTGATCTGAAACAGAAAATCAAAGCATTTTTCGATTATTAATGTGTATAAAAATTAAAAAAATATAAAAAACTAAAAAAAATTATAAAATAGATTTTTCATAAAATATTTCATATTTTTGACCATTTTCTCAACAATTTTTACCCCAAAAAAATAATTTATTTACGCAAAAACCTTAAAACTTTAAGAATATCTACTAAATAATATTATAAGAGCAGCAGTTTTTGAAAATATAGTTTCGATATAATCGCGTTTAAAAATTTGATACATCAAAACTATCAATTTTAATGACTTACCAATCAATCTACTATTTCAGGCACATATAATAAACCTTCAGCTTCCTAAAAAAGTCGATTATCTTTGAGTAAATTTGCAGTAGGTACCAATAATCATATTTTAAAAATTAAGCTGTAACCTTCATTAAATACCCCAGCAGTAATATTGGCTGAGATTTTATTAGATTAGATCAGAAGCAGGTACTTTGGAGCTAGACGCCAAACCGTCACATTAAAAGTTTCATTAGGATTTTGGGTATGGCCACCCAAGCATCTTTAAAATAATTCGTCCTTGGATAAACTTTTATAAATCGGTAGAAGATGCAGCTTTATCCTCAAGTTTTCGATTTTTTTAAAGCTACCACTTGCACCAGCTGTCGACTCCAGTCAGGCAGATCCCATGATTCCTCTTTTTCGTTGAAAAAATATGAAAATAAATAGCCACTATTCTTTTTTTTCTGTTTCTTTGAATACTCAAACTATAATATATTTTGAGTTTTTTGAGAATTTCATCCGTTAACTTAATTTTTCCCGAAAGTTTTTTTTTCTTTTCTTGTGTTTTAGACAGGTAAGTATTATCACACACACAGTCATCTCAGACTGATGAGAATATGTGATTCCAATATATATTGTGTGCACTATATGTCACACAATGCATGCCACGATAAACATTCTGCACCAGCGATTTGAGGGCATGGTTGAACTGATCGCCGATTTAACTCCTTTAGACTTCTTCCTTTGGGCTAACTTAAATCGCAGGTTTATGCGTATAAACCCCAAACAATTAATGCCTTCAAAGTTAACACATTGATCACTATCCAACAAATTCCAAAGTCCAAATACAAAAAATGAGTAGGTATCGTACACATAACATGATTTATTTACATATAAACATCGAGCGTCATTAATAAAAGACCCAATATAAATAAGACATTTTTGCTCGCATTGGAAAAGGAAACCCAGAAAGACGACTAATTCTGGATCATCATACTTACAAGCCAAAGTCCATTGCGGTTTCGATCAAATAAACAATGTTATATTTTCCACAGTTGATTGCACGTTGTTGCGTATGAATTGTCATTCTCCATATTGAACTCGAACAACTCAGACAGAATGTCGCGAATGGATTCATCCGAAGGAAATGATTTCACCTTTGCGGTATAATTTGCCTTGTGCATTATTAAAATGCGATGCAGTTAACTTATAAGAACTGCGGGTGCATAAGAAATCTGATAAATCCAAATCCCGCGATACAGGAAACACAAGAGGACGTATATCCTTATTTTGACAAGAAAACCTGATATTAACATTTCAATATGGATACTCTTGCACATCACGACCTTCGGTACTCCACGAACCCAAGAATGAAGCTCATAAGCAAGGCCGACGATTGCTGACAACGATGTGACAGTCTCATAAGCCAATGAGATCATCCAGAATGAGCTATTCACAAGATATTTAAAAAAAAAACATATTTTATCATTGACCATTCACATATTGGTTGTAAGTTGTTTACATGCAAAATACAATATGAATACATTCTTATCAATGTATTTTAATATTACGTTTCATTCTTAAGGATTGTGACTCCTCTCAAATAAATAACCATTCATGCCCTTACTCTTGGATTAGTAATCATATTTTTGTGTTACACTGACACCGCACAATACATGAGGATAATTGACAACGTCTTGGGTCATAAATTTTAGAAAGATACTGAGTAAGGCGGGGCGAGGAACATTGTTCAGAGTCTTTAGTCTCTCAGACTAATGATTAGTGATCTAGGTTTAATCTCTTATATTTATGCCGTATTACCTCGTATAATGACTTCTTTTGTTGGAGTGCTAAAGCCAAATTTTACTATTTACTTTGTCGGTGTTAAAATATCCATCATAATGTTCATTTGTCAATGTCAATATAAAAATGTGATTTTAATTAAAATGATTCAAGACAAAATAAATCACCTTGCAATTGATATATTTTAAACCTTTCCACTCTGGAAAGTTTCAATGCGATTAAAAATAAATACTTTGTAATGGTAGTCCTAAAGTACCCGACCCAAACAAAGAAAACACAAAAAAATGCTAAAAAATATTTTTATTTCTGTGAAATATCGCCAAACACTCGGTTAAACCAACATCACGACTAGGAAATCCAATCCCGAGATCCCGGACAGTTTTAGGTGCTCATGAATCCCGGGAGTAGTAAACATAGTCCCGAAAAACCTTTCCCTACCGGTGATGTATTTACTACACCTCGACTCTAATAATGGGAATATCGATATGAAATATAATAGATACGGGATTCAGAATTTTTGTATTCCTCCGTAATATAATAACGAACCACATCAACCTATTATATTATGTAAGTATTCATCTGCAGCGACGGAAATAAATAATTTGTCGGGAAATCTGGAACTTTGCGAGTTTTAGTCCGTGTCTCAACATAAAGGAATTTCACAACAAGATCCAGACTAAATGACGAAACACTCTGAATTTTTTAGTGTTTTATTTAACTATTTTTTAATTGTATTATTAAATTTTCTTAAATAAATAAAATTCTTTCGCCTTCAAATTATTTTTTATATTAAAAAAATGGACTTATTAGTAATTTTTGATCAAATTTATAAATTTAATTTTTTTAACTATTGAAAATCCCGATCCCGGGATCCCGGGACTAATCCCGGGATCGAAATTTTGGCTCGACATTGGATTCCCTAATCACGACGCTGTTTTTGTTCCATTGTGAGCAAACGCGGCACTCATCTTGCGCACGGCTTTCTCATGTGCAAATTTTCAATAAATATGCAATATACAGCACTTTTTGAAATGCCTACCGTATTTATTTGCTGCATGATAATCATCCAATACCATTTTATTGATTTTCTTCAATATAAAACGATGATCAATATTATCCATATTTATTAATGGCTGCTAAACAAATACTAAACAACGCAGCGTCTTTAAACTAGAATTTAAGATTTATAAGATATGTATTTTTTATTATAGTATTTTTTTAAAAACAACAACCAAAATCTATATAACAGGTCGGATACTTCTGGGACTACTCTCATAGAAAATGGAGTATTTATTGTTTTTAATAAGTTTTAGTTCATATGAAATAGTTTGATTAATTCTCATAACTTGGGTTCAAAAATCACAGTTTATTTATAAATAATCGTCGTACTATCATTTGTCACGCACAATGTTTGTTTTTAATGTCAGTTGTTTGTGGTTTTGTTACAAATACGAATCGATGTAAATCCAAATTGTAACAATTTTGTCTCTTTTGAAAATAAAATTATAGAAACAATAAGCCACATTGTCCGCAAATATTTGTAACATGACGTTACAGAAATACAAATTCGTAAAAGGAGTAAACTTTATGCTTTGTAGGATAAATGGAAACAATGGAAAATAAAGCAACAGTTAGTGCCCACGCTGCTATGGAATTAACTCATATCATATTCATTATTTCTTGCCATCCACTATTAAAAATTCAATGCAAAATGGCATTTTTTAGATAATTTAAGGCATTAACTATCATATAATATAACCCTTGTATCACACGGTCGTTAGCTTTCCAAAAATCTGTTTTGGTAAAAGATCGCTATAAATTTCGATGAAGTAATCCTTGAATATCCTCTATATTTTTATAGTTAAAGCCTTCCCCTCTTACAGATTTCATCTTATATATATCGGGGTATAACTGTGTTGTATATAAAATATGAATGTATATAATATTACTTCAGATGATAAAAACTAATTTCTTCCCCTCATCTTTAAAAACTTCCCATCGGAACGGCGTAATCCACTTATTCAATATTTACGATGCTTTCTTATACATCCAAGCATCTCACTTTTGACAGAAATGTTCAGGAATTCAGACAAAAAGATAATCTCCCAAATGGGGACCGCACCACGAATCGAAGCTATTGTGCGTCTGAAGGTGAAATACCTGAGATTTACATAGGACACTTTTTTTCGAAATTAATGCTTTGAATAAGGATTTATGGATGTGAACTGTGAAATTTCTAAACGATTTGAAAATATGCAAATTTCATTTGCATTCTATACAAACGGTTACTTTGTAATACCGTATCTTAAAAATATAGGCCTTATTTTAATTATGTTTTTGCAACCCAAATCAAAATAGTAACACCACCAGATTTTTATAAATATTTTACATAAACGTATTTTTATATCTTCGTAAAAGACCACCCAAAGACCATCCAGTTTGAATTGTCAACAGATTTTAATGATTATCAAACAGTATGACCATCATTTGAGGAATAAATTCATTTAAATACATTTTTTTTTTCAAAATGTTACAGCTATAAAAATATATATGTGGTTGTAAATTTTCCTATAATTTCATTTAAAAATGTTATCTATAAATATTTTTACACATTTAAAAGTGTGGTTGGCGACCACACCTCGTTAATTAAAACACAGAATGTTTGAGCTACGAGTCCGATTGCTAAACCACAAATTTATGAACGTTCTACGTGTACATTTTTAGGTATTTACTTTGTTAAAAAATATGTTTATTTATCGCAGGGGAGATTTGGTGACGTGAAAGACTGAGAATAGCTTTCTTTGGAAGATAATTGAAAAGCACACACAATTTGCAATTCGATAATAAACTTTATAGATACTTTTCTCTCAAGACCGCGCAATGTAAGTCAAGCTTGTATATCAATAAATTAAACTTAACACTCTTGATAGCACACAATATTCATTCATTTCTTCATTGGCTATGTGGATCATTATTAACCTGTCAAACGTAACATACAATGGGTGCGCACATTTTTGTTAGGACGTATATATACGTCTCGCCCGCCGGGCGTGAGTTCATATATTTTTTTTAAACAATGCTTAGAATTTATAAAAAAATCATTGAAACATATATTTTTTATTTATTTAGATATATAAACATATAAAGAAATCAACAAATACAAAAAATAAACAAACGCACATAGAGAAAGTGGAAACATAGAGTTTAAAAAAATAAAATACATCCATACATAAATTCACAACCAGTATATAGATTCTTTCCCTTTTTTGTAATAAACTCGACATTTCCTGGCTTTAGTTCCCTTTCATTTGTTGTTTGAAAATGCCTTTCAACCAAGCGTGAGAGTTTAAGTATAATACTGTTTATTGATGTCATAGGTTGGCTTTTTAGTATGTTGTCTGAATTGAGCACCAATACGTCTTTTTTGTCCTTCTATTTTAAAACTATAAGTGTGCCTTTGAATCTAACCTTATGCTACTAGTCACTATTAAGTACACGTCCACTCCAACACAATAGCGAAGTGCAACCAATTTGCTTCCCATTTTAAATTCATGTCAAAACATGTATCGAAAACTCACACATTCGTCAAAGCAAAAAAAGTCCCGGCTGCTTTGGGTCTCAAAATATATATCGAGGACGTATATATACGTCCTAACCAATTTCGATGCAGTTTACGTTGGACGTATATATACGTCCCGCCCACTTAACAGGTTAATATTAAATATTTAGGGTATTTCAATAAGAACGTTCAATTTTTAAATGTAAATAAAATAAGTTATATGTAAGATAACTACTCATTTTTTAAAATTTATAATTTAAAAAATTGGCATTAAGTACCCTAAATATTTAATATTAAAATATAATTTTGTTCAAATATCAACCGCGACTTTGCTCGGTGACACGTATTTTGTAGGTCCAATTTTCGCTTGCGCATAATGTTCATCATTAAATTCTAAAAAAATTGAGCGTAAATCTCTAGAAATATCCTATTTATGCAAATCTTTGGTATTGAAGTATTTTTTGACATTTAATATTTAGGAGATGGTATTAATAAAATTATGATTTTTAATATGATATCCCATGAAATAATAAAATGATGGTCACACGAATAATAACATCCTACATTACATAATTTTGGTTTCGCGGAAATAGCCTTCGGCGATAGTTACATCTACTTTGGACATCGTCTTTGTCCCTCTTGCTTCGAGCACCGTTGGTCAGAAGAGTAGATTGGTCAAGTTGAGGTGCGGGAATTATGCGGTAAGACAAATTGCCGTCTGGACTCGGGGTAACCAAACCAGAACCTTCATGCAGAATGGCATTTTTGTAGTCTGATGACGATGATCGATAACAGGAACGCCGCGAAAGCGGAAGAAATGCATTCTCGACTAGCCAAAAACAATTTTCGATTGAGAATAACGCAAGATGAACTTATTACCATGTTTCGAGATTCCGACGAGAGAACAGGACCAAAATGCATTATGGAGATCGGCTAATGTTAGATATATCCAAATGTTTATCAACACGGAATTATTTATTTCCTTTCGAAGACTTTGATCGCATTTTGTTCCATCGTCTTACTACCAGCAACTAATTGCATATTGCACCGATGCTCCTCGTGTTTACCGACCTTATATACAGAGGAATTCTTTGAGATTGGCATTCTACCTTTGTTTTTAGGGAATCTTGGAAACATCGGCAATGTGATTATTTTCACAGCAAGAGCTGAACTCTTATGACTCATTGAGTGCAGTTTCAATGACGCTGAATCAAATTTTTGATCCGCATTTCATTAACAAAGCTCCACGCATATGAAAATATTTATAAATACATATCGTATACAGATGTATTATTGAATAAGTTTCGGCACAATTTGTATAATATTTGATATTCAATAGCCAGATTGTCATAAAAGAAAACAGATGTGATTCTTTTGCCCAATGTACACAAATATAAAATGCGGTCGTTCAAACATCGCCAAGAGGACGCTCTCTTTAGATTGGATTTATTTGAAAGCTCGAACAATCGAGCTTTTATTTTCGAGTCGAGAAAATCTGTCTTTTTTCGGCCCACTTTTATAAGCAATTTTATGGATGAAGAACATTAATAAAGTTGCGGAGACCACCTCACAGTGGCGGATGCTCTTGTAATCTGAACCGCGCCAACCGGGTTCTGGACCTTAACACTATATTACTATACTATTGACCCAAAATATCAAATTTAATTCCGACAGATTTAATTTGCCTTTTTTATGCGGACATTCTTTGATCTTTGCGTGTTTATATATCGTTTTCTTATTCATACTCTGCTTAAATCACTGAAATGTCCCTCATGTTCTTCGTAAAGACACCATTGCCCATAATTGACATATGGCAGTTCGTCAAGATCGAGGTGACTTTCCAGGGACTATAATTTAAAAATAATGTTTTTATATGATTTAATGACATTAAATACAAATATTCATTCTGCAAGATATAACAAGTCAATTGTTATCAGCGAAAATGCCATAATTTACCAATTCTCATTCGAGCGCTATAGATAATATTTATTGTTAATAAATTAGGACAAAAATTATTATAAATGTTTAATATCTGCAATCAAACTACTAAGGTGCTCGCTGAATAATTACATATTTTGATAAATATGCCATGTTTAAAAAAACACAAGTGAAATATAAATGATGACCTGAGCAAGTCCTCACTTTCTAATAGTCACTTATTGATCCATATTATAAAAAGACTAGAAAATAATTATGCAGGGTTATCAACGATTTGAAAATAACAGAACACAGTAACATTTTGTATAGTAATCCCTTCTATAGCCTCGAAATAAGGATCATGCTATACAAACAGAACGCTATAGAAAATTAGGCACCCATACCTAATTTGTTTGCTAATTAATTCAAATAACTAGCAGCTAACGCAAGGAGGCATTGAATTACTTTTTGCCTGTTACTTACGTTAAAGATGCCGCAATCAAAGTGGACGTTATATGAGGGTTGACAGTATTTTTATAATATTATCATTTAGCAAAATAGATCTTTCTTGATCATTTTTATCGTGAGATGATATGAGACTCATCTACCTAGCTTATTAAATTCTACTACGAGGGTCATCATTTACAACATTTATGTAGGATCGAAAAATGCTTCTATTCAATTGAAATTCACACGATACTTCATAGAGGTCGAGATATTTTTTGTAGTAAGGCAAAAGTTTTTGTATGCCAGTGTCATAAAACTCCACCGCTAGCTCTTTTTGGATTCTGTGGTGTAGTGATACAGTACAGTCCAGAAAAGCTTCTTCCTCCCTTCCAAAAAGAGCCAATAATTTTGATGATGCTCCAGTGTAAGCATTCTGGGTAGCCATCTCGCACACAACTTCTTATAATCAAGTTTTTTTGACACAATATCACCGAGGAGACTTTCAGAAATGTCAGAAAATTCTTACTGAAGGTCGTCAAGCTTCACACAACAGTCATTTCCCACTTGTTCTTCAATTATTTCAAGTTCGTCAAAAATCACTGATAATCGTCGTGAATATCAGTACCTTCTCTGAACAACTTAACCCAAATTAACTCCTCGAAACAATGCCGTTAAAGGCGGTAGCACGCGATGACTTCTCTATCGGAAGAATTTACTGTGACTGAACAAAATTTATGTTTGTTACTTTCATTTTAAGACGGGAAAAGTGTTTATCTTTACAAAAGCACACCGCATGGTTTCAATCCTCTTTCAATCCCATTGGCTACACTTCCATATATATTCGTCAATGTCATCGTTAACCCTTTTATACATCATTTCTAACTGGCTAATACACTTTTAATATTCTATAGCAATCTATTAAATGTCGATGCTTCATTTAAAGATTGTTAATTTCGATAAATAATTCTGCCCAATCGCTTGAAACTCTCCTTCTTCTAAGCTTTTTTAGCAGTTTCTGTGATATATAAATGAATCATAATCAAATCAAAGTGTTTTTCTATGGTATTTTTGCGATGCAGTGGCTGCAGTTATTAACCTCGTTTGATGAATGATTAAAATAATTTATCTCGTCCACATCTGAATACACACCAAGTCGGCGATTACGAATCCCGAGCTAAGCTTGCATGGAGGTACTTACGGTCCTCTTTCGTTCTCATTATGGGTGTCCAAAATTGAGTTGTTGCAGTTTTTTATGGTGTTGGTTTTTTAGTTCTTATTTGTCCCGAGGGTCTCGATGGTCCTGTTGGTCCCGAGCACCTTGCGACCTTAGGCGGAAACATCAACGGGAACGAAAGAGACAACCGCTGGGGTGTTAATAAGTTGTTTGTTTACGTTCACGTCGTTGATCTTCCCTTTCTCTTGCTTTTTACGCTTTATTTTATTACCAGCGATGCTCCAATACTTCCAAATTAGTTCATCCGAGTACCATTTAACTTTTAAATACTGGAACGTGACTCTACTCTTCGATTATGTCGCAACGATGCATTGTCATATGCGCTAGCAATATAAATAAATCTTCTGATTGTATGCCAAACCAGGTCATCATCATTCAAAATGCGCCTCCACTTTTTAAACGACGCCGCAGAAAATGATCCAAAGGACTTAAGTCTGATTGGTATGCACGGTGGCTCAGTTCTTACAATCCACATTGATTAATGAAAGCTTTCCTCGCCATTTTTTAGATTTGATAGCTTTTGAAATACTTTTGAAAACAAGTTGATATTCTTAAGGGTCTATTTTAGTCTAAAATTTTGAAAAAATCGATTTTGTGTTTTTGCAAATTTTAGACTATTAAAAATATATCTTCCAAAAACAGTAGTTTTTTTTTCTATAGTAGGAACTATATCTACATCTTTATTAAAATAATCTTTTTTCTTTTTGTATTTTAGATGGCTAGAAGGATTTAAACTATGTCAACCAAGACACGCCATTTTTTACCACTTACACTTTACCATCCTATAACTTTTTCAAATTTTTTTTTTTTACATTTTGTAAAAATCAATAAATACTTGATAAAAACGTATTTCAAAAATGTGTTTTTTTAATATTTTTTATCGAATTTAAACACCCAAAATTTGTATCGACTAGAATACCCCCTTAAGATAAATGTCACATTAATAATAGACATGTCCAGTTTGTCATAAATAATGAGCGACATCTTCCATCTCTCTTCAGGTGTAATGTGTTATTTTAACAGCGCCATCTGTTGTGGCCCTGCGGAGACATTGCACCTGCATACCGACGGATCGCTTCTTGCGCGTGCACCGTTGCCGGTTGGGTAGTGACGCGCAGGAGGCGGGAGTCGGTTAGCTTTGGCTGCGGGAGGTCATCCCTCCTGCGACCCGATAGAAGAACAGGCCATCCCGACGAGCAGGTGGGGGCGGGAAGCTCCCCGGGGAATCTGCCCCCGAAAACGCCCCCGCCTCCACGTTACGGTTTCAAGATTATCTAAATTAGCATCTTAAAAGACTCTTCAATGATATTTCGAATAACATTTTCATAATTTTTGCGATCGTCAACATTACACGATTGGGGCATGGACATCATATCACGTTTCTCCGAAGTTTCTGATAGCTTTCATGATATTAATTGTTTCTACCGATCCCGCATGGCATCTTATGTATAATTATTACTAAAACGTTACTAATTACTATTAATTAATTTTTTACATAAACGAAAAATGAAAATGTTTTAATCTTTAAAAAGCATCCATACTTCCTATCCAGATGGTATTCTTATGTGCTCACATACTGCCTTCAATATAAAATGAATATATGACATAGAAATTGACAAGGTCATATTCCTGCAGTGGATTGCATGTGTCAACCCTTCTATAACGTCGCGATAAGGACCACGATATAGAAACATAGGCATCCATACAGAATTTGCATGTTTTTAATTATCAAACAAGACACCATAAACAGCATGAACGCTATAAAATGATTGACTGTATTTATTTATAAAAAATAATATTTAATTAAAAAAAATGTTTGATAGTAGTTAAGAGTGGATTTATACGTACTTGGGAATTGTTTTGGAGCTACGTTTATATATTTAAAATACGATGCGAATGTTGGAAAGCATTGGTTTATGCTGAAAAGCCAAATGTGAAATAATAAGAGAGGCCCGCCGACTTTAAGCCCGACTAGAGGTGCTTAATTAAAGTCCGATTCGGTTTGGCCGCTCACACCGTTAGAGACGGGTGGTCCTCTTTATATTATATTTATATATGCCAACTTTAAATTAACACCCACCCAATACGCACATCAACAAACAATGCGTCTTTACCATAGATTTTAGAGAATAACACCCAATTAAAGAAGCAACTCTCTCCTACTCCGCGCGCGGAGCTTTCGACCGCTTACCCCCCTCGTTTTGAAACAATAACCAAATCCGATTATGTATTTGGTGTATTTAAAATAAAATAAATCAAGATGCGAATTTTGAAGGTATGTGCGAAATATTTCGATGATTCGAGCGCCTAATCCTTTCTGTTGGCATACAAAAAATGAGGATGATTATGACCGTGTGAGCGTCGCATTCTAGTTGATGGAACAGGAGTTTGATCAAATTATTCACATTCCATTAGTTAATTCTGCGAAATCAAGGTTATCGATTCAGCAATAAAAGTCATTTAAACGAGCAAAATATACCATAGCTTCACCAAGATTTGTATATTTTACCATTGAAAATATCATAGTTTAATTTCTTATATATTTACTAAAATGATTTACAACCCGTACTATTAACTTCATTAACTATTTCGAATGAATTGTTTGAAAATAATATAAGATTAATCGTATAATCAGCAATACTTAATTATGCAGTACTCCATTCTAGAAACGTTTTGCGCATTACGTGATTATTATTCTCGCCAAAACCGTCTTGCCAAGTCAACTATTCAATGATTTGTAGCAAAATAAACAAATTAGCGTTGTGGACACATTGCGTTTGAAGAAATGACACCGATTGCATCTTGCACGTGCAACGTAAGCGGGAATCGTGAGGAGTCATCGGGTAGCCTTGATTGCGGGAGGACATCCTTCCCGCAGCCGAATCTCTTTCTTGTGGTTAATAAAGAAGTTATCTAAGACAAGAGACTTTCTATTCGATTTCCACTTCTAATCCATCCGTCCAGTTACATTACGGCCACTACGTTATCTACGCTTCATTGGTGTCAGAAATGGGATCTACACAGGCATGAATAGCATAATAGATTTGCTTACATATAACTAAATTATTATAGTCGTTTTATGCATTGGACTTTTGGGGCTTTTGGTATTGGTATTGGTTTTGTAGGAATCGAAATTCTCCACCCCAGTGTCGAGAAAGTATTTAAACGCATGCCATAAAATATTTCATCAATTCGGAGATGAAATATTCACACGCAGGTGATGTTCAGATAAAATATGTAATAAGATGTTGGGTCGGCCGGTTGATAAAGTGAAGAAACACGACTACGCAATTTGTAGGTAGCGCACGAAGAATGCGGCGCACAAAGATAATGGAAATTGGCCGAAGTTACTTTATAACTTCCAAAAAGATGAAACGAGCCCTCATTTTAATCATAAACGCACAAGGCGAGCACGCGACGAACCTCCTTCTAAATTCCTACCATTTTTTGCATTCCGGACTACTTATCCACAATTAACGCTAAGGATCCTTCTCTTCGTATCAAAATTTGCAAGTAAAAGGGTTATCGACACATAAACGCTTCATTTGCATACTTTGGGTGCGTAAGAACGTCGTCGCTTCGAATTTTAGAAGAGCCTTCGATCGGCGCCCGACTCTCTATTTACATTCGATACGTTTGAGATTCAATCGAGGACAATTATCATCGCCGAAAAATAACCACACAGGTCGTTGCGAATGCGAAGAATGCAAAAAAGCGAGTAAATTGGAGGAATGTTTTTATGGATACGGCAAAGGGAGGTGTAGACGAAGAAAGAGGTGAAAAGGAGGTGAGCCATCAAACGGACTGATATTTTTCGGGTTCAATTATGCGATGGCGATAATAACACGTTCCGCGGCGCGCCGCTCCCGAGTGGCCAGTCGTTCATCATCAGGTAGTTGTTGGAGATCCTCAGGCCGCCCTTTGCTGGAAGCCGCTTCGATGCCAGCCAGCGATCTTCAAATGTCCACCTCCTTATTTCACTAAGAAACAAATTAGCACTGCCTGCCAAAATAACTAACCAGCTCGCCCGTCCGCGCTCTTGTTTATGCGCTTCACACGCTGGACTTTCAATCTATTCGAGTAAACATTTCGGAAGGACAAAGAGTCCAAAATCTGATCCGAGGCAGTAGCCGATAGATCAAAAAGCTCGAGGGTGAATTTCCTATGCAGTTTTTTGCCGTTGAACGCAGACCGAGCACAGCAATCGGTCGGGTGCCTAGACAGACGCCCGAGGCGACGATGACTTGGTTGGGACATCGAATCAAATCATGCACTCCAAAATAAGCTTCCCATGGACCATAAATTTTAAAACTTAATTGAAAATATCAATATCATTACTCACGGCTTACTCGACATTACAATCTGATTTTGCACTCGTGTGGATTTACTCGCGTGGGCCTTAAAAAAATATGGTGAGTCCAGGGGACCTCATGTTTGGCAAGTGCTATACATCGCATATAGACTGAAAATTTGCACATGAGAAAGCTGTGCGCAAGATGGGTACTTCATTTGCTTACAATAGAAAAAAAACAGCGTCGTGATGATCTTTCAATCGAGTGTTTGACGATGTTACACAGCAACAACGCTGAGTTTTTGCATCAATTCATAATCATGGATAAAACATAAACTCATTATAAAAATCTAGACTCGTGCGCAACCTCATTTGGTACGAGTCACTTGTATAATTTAGCCTCAGGAGAGTTTTCGTGATGGTACAGATCATCATATCACCGAAAATGTCGCAAAAAGACCTCTGTTAGTATGTATGTCCAACCGGTCCGCTTTTCAGATCACTGTGACACAATGAATGAGCGCCTCGCGATCGAGTGAAGCGATAACGAAGAAAAGAGGGATTAAACAACTTAGTATATAAAATACGATATATCCTGAAATTAAGTGTACTGTGACAATAACGGGCTGTGTTTTTTAAGGGTTGGCCATGCTGAATGGTAGACGGGGATCTTCTGACAAAGCGAAAGTAGTATGTAAATTTACATTGTAGTTGCGTGAAAGATATCAGTGAGAAATCCCGCCAAATGCGAGCTGATCAATAACGCTGGCGAATTTCTTGCGCGAATTAAATTGGAAGGTGAGGATTTACTGAGCTTGTTCCCCATTCCCCATTTTCCAAACAATTCAAAAGCTCAATTTCGGGCAATAAAATCATGGCCTCAACGTTTTAAGACCAAAAAGGCGTAATTTTGATCGAATTTCTGTCTCGGGGAGAGATCATCAGTGCACAACGATATTGTGAGACCCTAAAAAAAACGCAACATTCAAAACTTACTTGTTGCACAACAACGCACATCCCCATTTAGTCACCAAAGTGCTCTTGAACTTATTTGGTTGGGATGTTTTGAACCACCGCCGTATTCCCTTGACTTGACGCCTTCATTATCATCAATTCCTCCCTGAAAGAACACATGGGTGGAATTAAATTTTCAACCGATGAGCAGGTGCAGAAAGAGGTTATGAAGTGGGTGAAGGAGCTGGCGGGATAATTCTTCAAGGATAAAGAACTTTGTACCACGGCTCTCCAGATGCATTAAACGGGATGTCGATTATGTTTTTCAAATACACTTTTTCTAAAAAATACATAAAAATTTAGTACACTTACTTTCGGGATATGCCTCGCAGAATCCAAATTATAAAGGAAAATGTATTTAAACAATAGTTTCTGAATTAACCGTTAATATAAAATATGTTATTTCGATGCACATTTTATATTCAATTCAATTCCAGCGTTGGAGAAGCGTTGCTCGCCTTATATTAAAAAATACGTTATTTACATAAAGATGAAGGAATTCCCTGAGATAATTGATTTGCAAGTTAACTTGATTATCGAAAATCTTACGAGAACATTATAAATTACGTATCAAATAAATCTTTTCGCAATGCTTTTCTTCGAACTGTCGGTGAGTTCTCGGCGGTTTCTGCGCCTACATGAGAGGCGTACCACAAAATTAAAATATTGAAGGCTCTCATGACAACATTGTAGCTGCCCGAGATCAAATTTATACATTTTATAGACGAATTCGTTTCGGAATTACGGGCTTCCATCGCGAAGACTGTCTGTAATTGCCTCGCCGAAATAATGAAAAAATACTTTCGGCTGTAATTTATCTAGAAGACAATCTCGATTACGCTCTTTGGCGATGATGAATTACTTCATTAATTTTCAGGTGTTTTGGATTCAGCAATCCTTGAGCCCTCGTTTATCATCCTATGAAGGATGCGAATCTTCCCGCGATCTCTGGAATCTATCTACCGCAAATTGGTAAAAGCATTTTTTTCGAAATGGAATTTGTACGCCGAATAGTGGCAACTTTCCCATGAATTCCGATTTTTTTCAATCAATTAGACGTGGGACGATTTTGGTGATTGGACGTCGGGAGCTCGAGCAATTGATAGTAATTAATTTATTGTCTTCAATTACGACGCAAAGATGGCATAAGAACCGCGTAATTCTTTGAGAATATACGTAAATTGTCCACAATGAGGAGTTTACCTACGCGAGACATTACTAAATATTTGTTAGGCGACATGATTTACGATTGTGAATATTTGAAATACACATTCGCTGTTATTTTCTTATCAATCGTTTAAAAATGATAAGTGTATCGATATACTTATCGTTCAGCATCATTTTTTTGTTTTCAAAATTCCATCTTTACATAATATACAATCGTATTGTACCGAATGATTCATAATTAATACAGATCAAATTTACAAATATTTTTCAAATTTATTAAACTAAAAAAGGATAAATATTTTTATCGCTTGATTATATATAGCGAAAAAAAATATTTATTAAATTTTCGTCTATGTTATGGCATCTTCGGATATAACATAGGCAAAATGACTGTCACATTAATAAATAAATCTTGTATCGTATACACAAATCAAAAATTAAGCAAACATTATCACACAATAGTTTAAATAATATAAATAGCTTGTGTTATTTTTTCAAAAAATGGCGAAACAAAAAGGACGTGAAAGATCACTTGATATTTCATCAAAAGCACAGACTGAGACATTAATTGAATACAAACTTGGCCGAAATGAGTTGTCATCGTGATGGTTCGCGACCACGGGGAAGAAGATCTGTCATTCTTCGTCGATGTTTACGGAGACGAGTGTGAAAGAAACTGAACACTCCGTCGACGGCGTCGACTGACGCTCGAGAAGGTGGGCGACTCGACAACGATAGTATTTTTAAAAAATCTCCACCATTTAACTTCTCCATTGAACTACAAATGCTTTGAAAATCTTCATCAACGACGTCGATATTGAAAATATTTACAATTTAGCGTCAGAAGGCGAGCAACATACAATAAGGACGCCCAAAGTTTGTTAGAATATAACGGCCATGTTATTAAAGCAATACCTATAAATTTTATTGAGAATTGTTCAATAATAAATGGCAAATTATAATAAAAGATTCAAATTTTATTTCAAAAATCAGCGTTCCATCCGAGAAACGTTTTGCCAAAACGTTTCATCCATTTTTGGGTGTTTGGATGTGTGAACAAGCAAAATTGTTAGATGATAAGCAACTTCTAATAGCCCAAACTGAATTATATGGATACTGACGACATGTGATTCCAATAGAACGGCGTTACGTGTCACACCACGCATATCACGATGGACATTCTGCACGAGCGATTTGATGATTGACCACCGATTCAACGCTTTGGAACTATCTTAAATCAAAGATCCAAAAATTGAGGGAACATCTCACACAAAACTTGTTTTATATTTATATTTAAAAATCGACCATTCTTATTGCGTTTATATTAGGTTGAAACATAAATATCGTCGTATTTTTTTAATTAAATTAAACTGTCTTCCGCCGTTCTGTCGACTTTTTAATCTCATTAGAATATAAAGCTTTCGGGTTTCGATGCAAATAACGTGTCTAGTGCTATTGGGACCCAAACGTCGTATTTGGAAACCATTCTAATGCGATTCAAATGCCTCACCACCATTCAAATTGATTGATAATCATCTTAACCCCTAAAGGAGTACTATCGGAGGGTCTGCGATCCTTCTCCGCTTATTCAGAAAGAGCACTCTTGTACATTGAGCTCGGAGACAGACAGAGACAAAAAGAGAACGTAGCGCAGCTCGGGAGATAGAGACGGAGAGTTTCCCCGCATACATCGCACGATTGTTAGCCCAAATTTATCGACTAATAATGATTTCGATTTCAAGTATGTTATTTGTTTATGCAAAGAAATTATCGAATACTTTGTGCTATCGACAATGTTTATTTATTTAATTGCTTCGTGAATATACACTTTTTCTCTGACATTTTAAAAATTCACAAGGGCTCAGTATAATTCTACCGCTGACGATAAACTGAAAAATATGTCGAAAGAAACCCTCCTTTGTATAATACCAAAGCAACATTAAGCATAGATGTTAATACAATTGCTTAAAAATGATATTTCATAGTCTATTTGTTATGCATCAACTTAATACATTTTATTTATTTGTATTTATTAAATTTGAATTCATTCATCTATGCTTTATAAATAATATTACGTTGTCATATATACATTGATATGTCATTTAATTTTTTGATTTGCATCCTTTGTCGGTTTTCGAAAAGGAAGAAATTTATTTAATTCATGATGTGTTTCAACTATACGACGAGTTCAATATCCAGCTTTTGTAATCGTGGTATATTTTTATCACAAATCGTGTTTGTTTTTGACAAGGAAAACATCGCAAATATAACAGAAACCATCAGGATCATAATTTGTATAATTGCTTTGTTAAAAATATTAGCTTTGAAGACTTAAAGATTTGTTCCAAAAATATCGAATGAGATTACATTGCGAAACGTCTAATAACATTGTCTTTTTGTATGCATTAAATCAGTGTTGATCAACTTATTCCTACTTATTAGTGGACATTCAAGCTTAGCAATAAATGGGAAATAATACGCTAAATAATGAATCATCAATAATTAAAAATTAAATAATATTTTTCATGTGGTATGCTTATTTTACAATAAGAAATAAAATATTCTAAATTATAAAATATACGAAAAGCGAGCCTGATATCAAATATTTAGATTTATAACATCAACTTCAACGATTTCATAATTAATTATATATAATTTCAATTGAATTTATACGTTTATGTAACCATAATGTAAAAAAAAAATATTTAACTGCAATCCTAAATATTTTGCAGTTGCGTTAAATCATGTTACTGTGAAATGGATGAGTGGTTTAGAACAGCAGTTCTTACATATTTTTAGTCCACGGACCCCTCTAGAACAAAATTTATTTTGCGGACCCTCATCCTAATCCAAGATATTAAGATTTATAATAAAAACATAAAATGAATGAAAACAGTAGTAAAAATAATTTTAAAAAGTACAAACTGTCACCTCTCTGTTTGACTGCCTCCCGATTGTCTACCTCTCTCCCGTGGGCGGAACTCAACCGCTTCACTTCACCTGGAGACCAATATGCGCCAACATGATGCATCTGCTAAACGTCTTGCAAAACAAATTGCGTACACAAACAATTCTTGTATTAATGCAAAAATATTCACGAAAGTGCGTACAACAATTATCCAAAATTTCATCGCAGTCGGATAAATGGTATAGGAACGTATACATGACAAACGGACAACGGACCACAGACATTTATTTATATATATATAGATTTAAAAAACCCAAGAGCCTTCAAGGAAATCGATAAGTTTACTTTGCCGCTATAATATATTTGAAACAAAAAGGCATGGATGACACAATGTCTTTTCCTAGACTAATTTGTCAATTGTTTAGTTAGTTTAAAATATTATTGATTCTTGATTCTTCCTCCACACTTAGTGGAATCCCATTCAAGTATAAAATTATTTATTTGCCAACACCCCAAAAATTCTACAGCGAGTAATTGAAGGTATACAAAAATTTCTGACTTTGAAAAAAAATTGGAATATGTTTAACATCTTTCATGTAACCAGTATCATTGTACAATTTACTTAGAAAAAATAATCTGGATGTTGATTGTGAAACTTTTAGGAAATTAGCATTTGATTGAGATTGAGGAAGAATGAATTACCTAATAAAAATATGCTTAACACGTTGAACGCCATGTCAAAAATTAAATTTGGTCGTATTTGTGACAAATTTGTCCAATGAAACTTTTCCATTTAAACTCATATTTTATTGAAAAATTAAATTGTGTCTAAAAAAACTAAAGTGCATTAATGTACTTTATTGAAGCATGTTTTGCATCAATAAAGATCATTTGGTCAATCTGAGCAATAGATTCTTACTCTAGCGGTTTTATTTCTGGCGTAATTTCACTAGATGTTATACCCGAGCCTTATTTTGATTTTGGTTGGATTTGATGCAAAGATATTCAACGAGTGCTTTCCTGAAATCAACTATGAAAACGTTTTTATTTTTCGCAGTTATTTTATGCAAAATATGACCATTTACCATTGCATTGTTTAACATTAATTCGATAGCCAATTTTTTGCACCACTTGAAGTTCTTATATAATATGATGTATATAATATTATTCTATTAGACCCGCGTGCTTCAAACATGATCGATACACGAGAAAGCTCTATAAATTAACTTGATTTTTATCGATGTCTATATAAATCTTAAAATATCTATTATATTAAATAAAATCATTGTAAATCTATTTTACAAAAAATGATATTGGCAATCAAGTCAACAAGAAATCTTTCATAATATTTTTTTTTGTATGAAATTCGATTTACCCCGATATAAGTCGAGGAGTCCGGTAATCATTTCGTGAACCTCGGGGGGTCCGCGGATCTCAGTTTGAAAATCGCTGTGATAGGTAGTTCTAATTTTTAAGTTAAGAAGGCACATCTGCGGGCGGTGGGTAGGATCGAAAAGGTTAACATAGAGCGAGTCGGGGACGGAGGGTCGGTCGGAAAAGCTGCGGCGTGGGTGGGAAAAGCCGGGGGGCGGCGGCTCCCCGGCTGGGGTGCGGGAGGGAGGGCCCTCGCGTCCGTCGGCAGTCGGCAGTCGTCCGCCGACCGCCGCTCGGCGCGCACGTCGCGCTCGCGGCCCGTCCGACGCCCCGCGACATGGACGCGGAGGCGGCAGTCGAGTCGTAGGATGAGGCCGGGCGCCTGAGATGCAGCGCCGGCCGCTGTCGGCGGTGGCTGTGGCGGCGGTCGCCCTCGCCCTCGCCCTCGCCCTCCTCTCCGTCCCGGGGCCCGCCGCCGCTGGCGCCGCGGGAAACGAAAGAGAGTGCGCGGCGATGCGCTGCGCGGCAATGCACTGCGTGCACCAGCAGGTCGCGCTCGTCGCGCTCGTCGCGCGCCTGCGTTCGATGGCCCCCGACCATCGCGCGACCACCTTCCAGGTGCGCCGCGTGCTGCACGCCCCCGGGAACTCCTCCCTGCGCCCCAACGACACGCTGCGCCTCCAGCTGCCGCAGACCCGCCGGCTGCGCGTCGACGGCGTCTACCTCCTCCTGGCCAAGAGCGTCTCGGACGCGGCCGCCCTCCGCCTGCTCGCGTTGCCCCTCCCGGTGCGCTGCCAGACCTCGAGGTTCCGAAGCGACCTGAAGAGGTTCCTCAAGAACCCCGGTAAGTCACCGACGCGTATCGTCATTATCGTGCGCTATCTGTCGCGGAAACTCCGCCGGCGATAAAAACGTACAATCGAAATAAATATGCACGATAACATCGCCGAGAGCGTGCCCGACGACGGCTCGCGCTCCCCGCCGAACTCGGAGTCGGGGAGGATTTCCCCGTCCGCCCTCGTCCTCCTCGACTGCGACTCTCTCCCGGATCGAAGTCCGGGACGAAACTCGGCGCGTTCGAGATCGAGCACGCGAAATCGGCGTCTAAATCAGATAAGGTATCTCTGGAGGCGATCCCGCTTCCGTTCGGACGGAGCGCCGTCGCGGAGGGACTCGGGATCGGCTCTGCTTTAACTCCGTGACGGGTCCGTAAACAGCGGCGTGCGCGCATATCGCGAACGAATCCCGAAGGCAAATAAATAAGGCCGGAATGGGTTTCGGGAAAAGGCCTCGAGTGCGCGCACGCAGTTGGCGCGTGTGCGTGCCCGATATGGCGCGCGCGTGCAGGTCCAGCTGCGCTCTCCTTTCTGCCTCATCAGCTGTGGCCGCCGTTCGCGCTCGCCTGCCCGCTTCCCGTCTCGCTGCATCGCCCATGAAAATCCGGATTTCCATCTCCCGGTCCGCCGTGGACGTCGTCCCGTACATTTGTTATCATATTTAAAACGATCCCTCAGAGATGGATCGCGGGAAACATCTTTCGGCGTTCAGATTCAAAATAATCTACCACACAACAATCAAGTTACAACGTCTTACTAACGATTGACGTGCACGTGCAATGAGTACGCCCGGATCATTAATTTGCTTATTTAAAAAAGTACCAGAGCGGGGAAGGTTGCGAACTTGCATACACATCGAATGAATTCCGAATCTGTAGTCTGTGGGACTAATGATTAGTGATCTAAAGTTAATTGTGTTTATTAAAGAAATATATCAATATATCGACCCGATTCGATTCCGTATATTTCATCAACGGATGTTTTTCATATGAATGCTGAAAATTGGACCACCTTTTCAGCGGGTTTTCCCCGGTATCTATATGAATATAAGATTGAGTCGGTTCGAAGCAGGAGAGTGAGAACGCATCTCGGCGGCATACCTGTCGCGGTGTCGTGTGTCTATTGTGGCGCAGGTACTCACTACTTACTACTCCTCCGTAAATGTAAGCTGCACTTTTGTCGTTGCACCGATGCACTACCGATCGCCTCCATATTAGCACCGATCCTGAATACTCGTCGATCTTCCGTCACCTTTGCAGGAGACTTTGTCCGAAATCCCTACATTTTCTGGCTGATCGTCGAAGCCTCATTTGAATTATAAATATGCGAAAGTGGATATTGGCAAAATTTTGCAAAATATGAAATCGCATTTAAATACCGCCCTCTTCTTAAATCGCCATATAAGCTGTCGAATATAAACGATTTCCAAAGGAAATTTTACATTTTACGTGCATTATGATTTACAATAATTTTGCTATTTAAACACATAATAATATTATAGACGAAAGCAATTTACCTAACAACAAACGCATTTTAATCTCATATTGCTAACAATGTACTGATTATATTAGGATTTAGATGATCCAGATAATGGAGACGAATACAAACTGATAGTATGAATAATTCTTCTCGACATCTTAAGATGTGTATTTAGGATACCACAGTTTTGCGCAAAATTTACTATGCATCCATAGGAAACTTTTTTGAAATGCCTTTCTACGAATTTACTGGGTACATATTTGGCAGAAACGTTTATTAATTCGGAACCCCTCTTAAACAAAATTGTTTTTTGCAGACCCCATCCCCCAACATTTTATGTTTAAATAAAACAAATTGGTCTGTAATATTCACTCAATTTGTTTTTATTTGAAAGAATATATTATTTACATTAAGTATGTAATATAATATCGTTATAATGTCTGACGTGGCTCTGCTTAGTGGCACGTATTCGGGAAATCCAATTTTCATTAACTTTGTCTGATAAATCTGATTGAATTTGCTGGATAGCGATCGTTATGGTCTTTAAGGACATAAATTGTTTGCTGTTTATATGCAAAAACCTGCGATTTAAGATAGCCCCAAAGTTCACGTCCCTTTAATATCGCTCATGCAGAATGTCCATCGTGGCGTCCTATTGGAACCTCACGTCGTCAATATCCATATCATCCAGTTTAGACCACAATAAAATGCTTATCATCTATTTTTTGGTGGTTATGGCAATATTTTGAGCGTCTTTATCGAAAGATCCTCCATAGTAAACTCAACTCAAACTCAAATTTTTATTCTGAGGTTCGATTTTATCGAGTTGTTTCTATACTTCTATAGTATCGAGATATAGACCATGCTTTAGAAACAAAACGCTAAAAAAAAATTTAAGACACCCAAATCATATTTGTACGTGTTTAATTTGTTAACAAATTACTGATACGCGTGACTGACAGACATTGTTTTTACGTATTTTATCCATTGCTTACATTAAAGACCCCGCAAAAAAAGTGGACACTATAGAAGGGTTGATTATCGGTTGATCAAATATGGTTGATTAAATATGATGCGCATCGATGATAAATTGGGGAAGTCCCTGGCCCTTTTTTATTAATTTTTTTCCGCTTTTTTGACGAATTAAATCAAGTGAAAACATCGCCGATGTAAATTTTGATGGAATATTGTTTCCCTGTTATGAAATTCGCACATGGCGCTGTTGCACGTCATGGATCTGATACGCTTAAGTACAAAAATAACTTTAAATATTAACCAATTCCATGATGCTCTTAGAAAAAATCCTTAACGCCCTGTGATGAAATTCCAAATCATTTAAATTCACACCTGAAAATTGTATCGTGAAGAATTTAAATTGGTCCGTTGAATAAGTAACCACATGATTTGTTTATGATGCTTTGGAAAATAGCTTAGATTTTTATTATCAGCGAGATAACAAAGTTGTGGCGATCGCCTGGATTTTGGACTTACGAAGGATTAAGTTCTCGCAGCGTCCATAAAAGGTAGTCCAATTCGATGCTGGATTTTATGATCGAAAGAAGCGTCTAGACTCAATAGTATTCGAACCGCGTAGAAGATGTTTACAAACAATAGTAAGCAATTTTATTATGAGTATGTTAGCTGAGTAATCTTAGAACTTGTATAAGATAAACGCTATTGCTGCACGATCGACACTAAACAGCGACAATGTCGGCCACTTTGGTGTCTTCTTGTATACGACAAATTATACGAGTCTTCCTCGTAGTTTCGACACATCCGTATAAAAATTAAATTAAGAAACGGAGCGCATAATGTTTGACTAAATTTAGGCTGAGTAATAAATTTAGTTTCAAGCAAACGAGGACGCTAAAAACGAATAAAAAAATTAAAGACATAAAATTGTATCACGAAGAATTTTGTAAGATTTCTTTTAAAGTTCATAAATAATTCTCATAAAAGCCTATATAAACTGCAATGAAATTTTTCATCGAGCGCTAATATTTACGGAATACACACACAAACATTAATTTTATTACGTGGTAATTTTATTTCATTTTTTAATCTGCCATGGATTTCAGTTACTGTCGATTTTATTTTGTCATCGTCGGCATTCGATTCGATAGAACCACAATAAATCATAAAGAATCGCTCTTTTTCACAAATTTTCGGCGCGTTTAATGAAAAATGTAATCCACGTGTACGTGGGGCGCTATTTAATTTTTCTTCAGTTCCGTAAACTAATTTATGCTTCGGAAAATTTTGATAAAAGGCAGCTGCGATGAGTTTACTAGGAACAATAGCCTCATATTCACTTTTAGCGATACACTTCATGCTTTTATTTTTTTAACATAGTACGTAAACATGTGAAATGTGAAAGGTTACATTCCAAAAAATATTTTTCGAAAGATCGTTCTTAATTTTTCCTGCTCGAAGCAACTGCGCAACGCTTGCATAATTTATTATATAGTTCCGGCTTTCATTAATCGTGCAAAAACTATCTAAATCAATTTTTCAAATGAAAGATGATTGATGATTTTGATAGCTTATGTGAAAATTGTTTGACTTTATCGCAGCACTCAATGTTGCATCATTTTATTTGATGAGTCGGTTGAATTTGCTTTCGTTTCGTATTTATTGCGCCGATAAAATCAATCTAAAGGCCAAGATATCGGGGGATTTTTTTATTGGCACATCTGACGGATTTTAACAGTCAAATTGTTTGGTCCCGCGTGTTTATCGACCATTTTGTTCAGTCACAATAAATTCTTCCGATGAATAGGTGTCTAGAGAGGAAACTCACCCTCACCTTTCTTCTGAAAGTTATTTTACAGAAAATATAAAAAACTGGTATTTACTGGACCGTGTCTCAACACAAATTAACTATGAAAGAGCTCAACTTAGAAATTTTGATTACTTTCCGCTTTACCTAATTTACAAGGGCTCCTGAGGTCGGTGTTTCTTTTGTTGTTTCAAAGTTGACACACCTGGCGCGTAAAGATTCTAATGTTTGGTCCCACGTGTTTGTCGGCCATTTTGTTCAACCACAGTAAATTCTTCCGATGGAAAGGTCATCGCGCTTCCATCATCTATATATAATATTAATGCATTTGCTATTATAATTACTATCGTCAAAGAATACATTTTTATAGCAAAAAATATGCATGTATTATATACGTTCATCTAAAAAAAATATTTATTGATACGTAAACTACATTCCGAATTTGATTGAATTCTTTGAATTATTAAAGATTTATATTTAAATATAAATATAATAAAACAAGTTGTTTGTGAGATATCCACTCAAATTTATATTATTTGAAATAATATTTTATGGCATTAAATATAGAATATAACGTCGTTCAAATGTTCACCGCATTCGTGCCGCACGATGGCGTCAAATCGCTCGTGCAGAATGTTCATCATGGCATGCGCTGTAGCGCCGTCCAGCTGAAACTACATATCGACGATATCCATATCATCCATTTTAGACTACAAGAAAGTGCTTCGTTATGATTTGTATCGCTCACCGTTAATAATTATGGCAATGTTAGATTTGTTTTGGAACAAGTTCGGACTGATGATTCCACCAAACTAAAATCCGTACCAAACAGTAACATTCTCAAGATGAATTTAGTTTAATCTTCTATAATGATTTGCCATTAACTATTAAATAATTAACAAAAATATTAATAGATATTACTTCAATAACACGACCTCTATACTTTAACAAATTTCGAGCATCCCTGGCGTAAGTCCCTATATTTAATAACACTAATATCTTCTAATACTCCATCTGTATTTAGATTTATAAAATCTTATTAAATACATTTGGAAATCTGTTTCTGAATTAATTTAGGATAAATTCAAGTATATTTTAACATTAAAAAATCTTCCCTTTTAACATTTTAACCCTTGAGAATCCATATTTCCAAATTTATTTATATCACCCTTGTAGCCCGACTTTCTAGATGATCCTCGTAGAATGCACATCTTGTTCATGTATTCCATAAAACCTTCAAATGATTTTTATTGTAAATCGTTCAATGATGAACGTTATCCATTTTAATCCGCGTGCCATATAATCAATCAATCAATCAATCAGAGAGCCTCGAACAACGACACCACGTTTTCCATTTACGTCAGACCCCTATATTGGGCACTTTGCTACATTTTTTCATAATGTTCATACTCAATAAACGTAAATACCGCAACGTTTTAGCGTAATTGTAGAAGAAAAAAAAATTGTCGGAACGAAAACTGAACCGGTTCGAAAATATCGGTTTTTCGTTGATATGTAACATTCACCGTTCTTTTACAGAATTTGTGTGATTTTAATAATATGATAATACTATAATCTTTTTCATCTTGTATTAATGGTTCTGTTAAATAAATGCATAAGATAATGTTGTTATCAAGCCAAATTCCAGCTTGTAATCTAAGATTATTACTAAACATTACTATGTGTTTTTTTTAGCTTATCTCTCCCTATAAATTTGTTTTATATATCCGGACTGGGATTCCCAGATTTTCAGCCAAATATCGTTTAATTGTGAAATATAAATCTTGTTTTTTTTATTAAATCATATAGTCTACCAATAAAAACGCTCAATTTTTAAATGTAAATATAACAAGTTGTCTATGAGATATCCACTCATTTTTATTGAAAGAATATTTTATGGCGTTAAGTATGGATTATAATGTCGTTCAAATATCCGTCGCGGTTTTGCTTGGTGGCACGTATTCAGGAGATAACATTTTCGATGACTTTTGAAGTCTAAATGCATTAAATCGCTCGTGCAGAATGTCCATCGTGGCATGCGCTGTAGCGCCGACCCATTGGATTCACATTTCATCGATATCCATATCATTCAGTTTAAATCACAAGAAGATGATTTTTAGAACACTAATTTTGATGAAAGTTGTACGAGTTTTTCAAAGCTTTTATATATTATTATAATTTGCCATACATTATTAAATAGTTCAAAATAAATTTCTTAAATTTTGCTTTAACAACATGACCGCTATAATTTAATAACTTTTTTTTAATATTTTTTTTGTGCGATTTCGAAGTTATGCGCTTTTTTTTAAAGCAATTTTATCTTTTATTATTTTATAAAGAGTACGTTTCGAGATGTTTTGTATAAAATAGGAAGTTAATCATCAACAACACCGAAATTTGAAAAATAATTATAATTTGGGACTGTGTAAATCATATTGCATCTGCTATCGCTGAATTACGACCACGCCCTTTATTCTGGTTTAAATTCGTTTTTATCGAAACTATTTTTTCAACGCGGTTGACATCATATCTCAAATTTTAATTAATTAATTTACTTTTTAACTATTTAAAAAAAAAATTAAAACTGCGACAAAATAAGGCCAAATGTTTTTTTTTTTGAGTTAGAGAATCATATTGAAAACTTGTTTTTGTGCGATTTTGGGTTTATTTAATATAGTTGTTTCAAAGTTATGCGGTTTTTAAAATCCATGGAATGCATCTTTATTTTTTCTATATAAGTCATTGCTTTTTTTGTGCGATTTTCCGCACAAAAAAAGTTTAAATGCTCAGCTTAAATTGAAAAGCTTCATATGCTATAATTTTAATAAGTCACCCCAATAAATAGCTTTTCCGATGATACATCATATATTAAGGTAACATAGGAAGGATTTGATTAGACATTAGTTTATATTTTATAGAATTTGGTCCCTAGATGAATACTTATTCTAATGTTGGGTAACCTTTTTATTAAGTCAAGTTGTATGAATCGTGTTCGTGTGTATTGTTAATTTAGAAGCTAGAGTTGGTCCGTGTAAAAATCGCTTAAGATAATTAAAAAGAAGAGCTAATCGAGTCCCATCGGTCTCGTTGTAGGTCATGGACATGATTTTATTTCTTTCACAGGACAAGAAGTGCAGATGATGAATCATGGCGTTAACGTCTGTTTAGTGCTCTATGAATGGAACGAGCATGACCCAGTGGCGTATCTTTCAAATAAAGATCAAATAATTTATTTTTCATGTAATTCATCAAAATATCTATTCCATTTGGGTGCGCAAATAAATGCGTTTTCGTGATTTTTGCCCGATTTAAAGAGGTTTAAATAATTCGGCAGCACGACGATATGGATATGTATCGATGAGTGTTTGAAATGCACTCGTTAGGTTGCATTTCGAATGTCATATAAACATGATTGTTATTCCAAGCATGCATCGGCATTTCAACTGATATTATTTCGACGCGATGCCATCGTTTGTTGCACTGAGTTTGCGCTTATTGCAGCGCATCGCCATCCGTTGCATTCACTGGATAACAACTTACTCGACATCTACTCCGTTCGACGGATTTCATTTAAATCGTTTGAAGATCGAATGATGCGCATTTCAATTTTGAACCAAAGAAATGGAGGAATTTCAACCCGAAATACGCGAGGGTTGTTTTTGTTCGAAGGCGAACATATTCTTCGCATTATCAATGGTTTACATATAAATATCATCGCTACATTCAAATAATAAGCATAATTATCAAACTTCGATATCAATTAGTATGTTACGTCCAATACAAGCGTGTATCAATTAAATAATCGCGACATTGGTTACCAATCGATAAAATCGCTTTTCATTCAGTGTATATCACCGTTTAAAATGATTCACATGTCTGCCTTTTATTTATTTGAGCAAAACATTTTGAAAAGTGGCGTCAATCGCTATCGAGATCCTTTCGCGGCGCTCATTGTGTAATTACGCAGACTTTTACTATTACAGAACGATGAAAACGCGCAAAGATGCGATACAAATTGTTTTTGATTGCTTTTTAATTTTCCGATTATTAAAATTATCATATCGTATATTATAAGGAAATCGCACGCGTTCACTTATCTCGAAATGATAATGCGAATTCCCAAATCTTATATTGAATGATTGATACGGCTGTTTGCTGCTTTGGACTTTACTACCGTAAAATTGGAGCATAAATTTAAAAAAATAGCATAGTATTTGATACATTGAAAGATAACCGATATATTATAAATATCGCACGTAATAAATTCCATGAATGTAATCATCGTTTTTACATGGCTTTGATCTAATTACGAAAATTGAAATTTGATCGAATGCATAATTTTTGCCACTTTTCAGACAATTTTCCAAGCAAAAAACTCAAGACTTTTCTCCAAAAATTCAAAATCAATCTCCATTATTTTTTCTTGTATTATTTTCGCTCAAACTTGTTGTATAAAAACGTTACCAACATTAAATTCAGAGCTTTGAACCGTTATTTTTTTCATTTTGGTTTTGGTTCGATTACGGTTATTGTTCCTGTAAAAAAAAAACCGGTGCTATCGGTTTCGTTCCGGTTCAAAGCCTAAAATTAATCATTTTGTATAGTTCATGATTAACCCTTTGCGATCCAAATATTGTCCTAAACACGATACGCAAAATAAAATCACATGATTTTAAATCTGAGTGGGGGAAAAACGTAGAAACAATATGTCGAGGCAGACTCGACATAGGACCGCAAGTTGTTAATCGTATCGAAAAATCTTTGCCGATTGTTTAAAAATGAAGCAATTCATTTATTTTTTTCATTTTTATACACAAAATCGTACAAAGCAGATTTTCGTGTTTTTCAATTCAGTTTTGAATCGAAATATATTTGCAAATATGATTTTCGACTTCAATTGCGTTTCTAAGCGTTTACCTTTAGATAATGTGTCAAAAATCGAAAAAGAGGATAATCTGGCGGAACCAGATCTGATGAATATGGAATGAATACGCCTTTTCTGCTTATCATGTATTATCGTATTGCAGAATCACTAAATACTGATTAATTCTCGACGTTAAGCTCTCAATTTTTTGTTCACCCTTTCCAATTGCTGGTAATAAACATTTGCAGTTATTGTTTCATAAATTCATAATGAATCATTCCTTGAATATCCCACCAAATTCACAATTAAGAAACTTGCGTGTCGTTAATCCAGGTTTCGGTAAACAATCCATTTTTCATCCCCAGTCATAATTCGGTGCAAAAAGGGACGAACTTTTTGTATTGACAACAAAACTTTGCACGTGTTTCATCGCTCTCTTTTATCTTTAGACAGTTCGTGCGGCATCCAAACCCCGAATCCTCCAAAACTCAATGTTTAAAAATATATTCACTATGAAAAACTATATAAAATCAGTTGACAATAATCTCCAAAAAGGATTGCTAAACGCCACCTCAAGCCATGTATGTTGAAAATTTTGATTATTTTTCGGTCCCTCGTGTAATTATATCTTACAAAGGCGCGTTTAACTTCTCGGTAGGCTCGTTATTAATCAATGTTTTAAGAATTAGCATATCGTCGAGGAGGGCAGCTCTGATAAAACGGAAGTAAGTTTGATTCTTTATCTCGAGCACTCTAAGTAAACGTGCTCACTGAGGGAAGTCGATTTTCGTGTTATACTTCCAGCACGTTTCGATGAACACGACCATTAATTTTTTTCACACACACACCTCGCGCTCACAATTCCGATTCAAACATGCGAACGATGGAGAAAAGCTGCTCGTGCATAAATATTGTGATTCCCACTTAAATTTCGATTCGATTCTCCGGGAAAGCGTTTTCCTCGTGTGCGCAATGTTTAGGCTGGGAGAGATTCCGACTCCCCCGAAAATATATTTCGGCTCGCCTTCGTTTTATTGGAGATTTGACGACTCTTTCGGACGGTCGGGGGCAATAAAGCGAAGCGTTATAAAACGATCGAAATGAAAACATGAATCAGAAAACGATCAATGTTTGCCTTATGGTGTCTTTAATTATTCTCGGAAGATCATATAGACGCTCGTTTAGATATTATAATGATAGTTCCGAAAATAAAACGCTAATTGTTTATGTGGCGATTTCAATTAGAACGCGTACTCTGGGAGAGATCGGCTTGACTCTCTTATTTAATGTTAAACCGCTCGAATAAAATTTACCACAAAACTGAACAACTTTATTGTTGGACTTGCTTTTAATTAAGTAAATTGTTTTCGAGGCGGATGATGAATGAGTTCCTCCGATACATCAAACAGACCTGTGGGAAATATTAAAATTTGTCTACAACTCGCCTCTTAATTATTCCGCTTTCCTTTCTTTATAAAAACCAAAGCTGCGATTCTTGTCCAAAATAAGAACGAAAATGATTTAAAAATACATTCAATGGCAGTTGTCTCCTATTTCGCAATTTTATTGTCCTACTGTTAGTCGAATATGGAGGGAGCAATAAAACAACCCATATTGGCGCTCATTATTGTCGGGAAGAAATATTTACTTTCTGTCAATTAAAACTGGTTCAGTCTCTCTTCTTATTAAAATTTTGCTGTACAAATTTATTAGTGATTTTTAAAAATACTGAGTATTTTATTTTTCTAAACACTCTTAAACTTTTTTTTGTGCGGTACATGCGTTCCAAGGAAAATAACACAAAAAAAGTTATGACTTACATAAAAAAAAGTGAAGATGCGTTCCATGGATTTTAAAAACTGCATAACTTTGAAACAACTATGTAAAATATTTCCAAAATCGCATAAAAAAGGTAATAAAAAAAAGGAAAACAATAAGGCAATTAAAACATTAAATTTTTGTTAACATTTAAAGGACGTCTTGCATCATTAGTAAAATTTTAAGGATATGGGACATCTGACATTTCAAATCTTATATATAAAATGAATTGGGTTTTGTTCGTTCGAAATGCGCTGCCATACCATTCATCGGTTTGCCGTAAAACTTCGTCCATTAATTGCTAAGGATTCCGTCAGTAATATAGGCATAGTCTAATATATAAAAATTAATATTTATTTGTCAGTATTTAATGCGTTGCCGTTCATTCGATTGCGATAAAACTTTGCCAACTTGTTGTTTGCATTTTTTCAAATAATATAGGTATAGTACAATTAGCTTATAATAGAACAATATATAAAAATCAATGTTTGTTCATATTTATAATAAAACTAACAAAATAAAGTAAATTTCATTATTTCAATCATTCCTAATTAAACAAGATAACTCTTTCAAATTTCAAATGATATTTTTAGAATTATTACTTCTGTGGCAGCAATGCGTCGGATACCAACTAGTGCTATATAAAATATACCCAAAATGGCACAAAAAAAATTTTAACTCAAAAAGATAAATCACAAAATAGCGACAGTATAAAAAAAATCAGTCCAAGTTGCCGCGTCACTAAAATAGCTATAACTCCGTAAGTAATTGAAATTTTGGAAATTCCTTTGGAGAATGTGTTTTAAAAGTAAAAATATTGTAAAAATGCATAAAAACGAAACATTTTTTCAAAACTCTAAAGCAGAATAAAGGGCGTGGTCGTAAATCAACAACAGCAGATGTAACATGATTTACACAGTCCCAAATTTTTTTTTTCAAATTTCGTTTCAAATGTTGATGATTTATTTCTTGTTTTATCCAAAATATCTCGATACGCACACTTTATGAAAAAAAATGCTTAAAAAAACCGCATAGCTTCGAAATCGCACAAAAAAAGTCGCACAAAAAGAGGTTTAAGTGTATAAATTAATTAAAGTAATAGTCACTAGTCGAGCATAGATGATGACCCTGCCTTCGAGCATAAAAAATTGCAAAACAAAATGCAACAGTTCGCATAAAATTATAGATGATCTTTGATCGATAAGAATTAAAAGATTGTGAATCAATCTAAGAACAATCCCAATGACATCAATGAAGGCATTAATTAAATTATTTCATTCTGCGATATAATTATCTAGAGATTCAGCATTATATTTAATTTTTCTTATCTGTTTGTGTATCTTAATGCGTGAAATTGATTATATTCGTGTCGTTATTATTAAAATTGATTCGAAATCATGTCGCGATAAATTTAAATGAGCTGTTTAATTAGTGAGTTCATTTTAAATTGAGTTAAACATAGCTCATTAGTATGTCCTCGCCGCTTATCGTCCACGTAAATTCACTAGTCTCTCGGGACCGCGCAGCGTGAGTCAAGCTGGTATATCAATAGATGAATCTTAACACTCTTGATAGCGCGCAATATTCGTTCATTTATTCGCGTAAACATAAACAATGCACACGTGTGAGTCTTAAGTCTTTATAGAAATACAAGTGATTTTTTGTGTTCGTAAGATTCGGTCGGAAATTTAATTGAAACTGGAAAAAATAATTTAAAACCGTGTATATTTGAGAATATTTAGACGTGTACGGGTATCTTTACAACACGGCCTTGCAAATGTGCAAGAATGCACTTTCTGTATCACTCGAATCCAAACGCACATATACGCGATTACTAATCAACGGGTTAAATGTATGCAATTCAACTGTTAATATGGTCACAAAGTGAATCTTGTATCAAAATAAAAATTTGAGCTTAAGGCTTAGTGTTTTCTCTTAGCGTTCCTATACATTGATCACAATTCGAACTTCATAAAGATAACACAAAGAATAACAATAAAGCTATTAATAGATTTGCAGGGATTCTCTTAAATATGTATATTTTAGGGATTAGACGCAACTCTCGCGTCTCTGTCTTCGATTCAATGATCTTCGCAATCAATGTGTGAGAACGCTAATATGTGCGTTTACTCATCAACGGGTCAAGCTGTCAGACAGTCGATAGTATCTGTGTTGGTTTACGTTTGCTATAATAATTTTATCGGCGTATGTAAAACAAATTACCCCGATAAAAATAACTTATCTCTATAAATCACGCATTAAATTGTTGCATAACATCGTAAAACGATATCTTATTTTATCGGCTTTGTAAATTTCGCTGTAAAAATTGTTTGCATATTTTTGAGTTTGAACCAATTCAAGTCACATAGCAAGTGACAAGAATTCGTAATTGCGGCATGTTGATGATACTTTGTATGTAAAGCAGGTATCGTAAATCTCGGACGTTATTGGTGTGGAGAACAACACGCATGATTGTCATAATTCAGCATTGTACATTGTGGCTGCGATTGCAGCTTACTGCATCGGCTGATGTAAGACAATTGCCGAGGAATTTACACTCCAAATTGTCGATTCACTTATCAGAAGACATCGCTTTACATACGCTTTTGGACTATTTGCCATTCCATTTGAACGCTGACGCGAGAGCCTTGAATCTAGACAAATGGTCGAGAAGAAAATCAGCATTGTTCCAAACATGGCGATCGACTCAATATACCGACGTCGATGCAAGCGAAAATGGGTTTTCCTCAGAAGACGCGCCGTCTTTCGGGAATGATGAAGAGCAGGTCTCGCTCTTGTCTGCACAGTTATAAATCAGCACAAGAATCAAAACACGCATAAGCTTCGGCAAATATCTTTAAATAAATAACCACTCTAAACGAGCACATGGCGCCTCACATCTAATTGTCAAATAAAACGAAGATCACTTATTGAACATCATCATTCCACCCCACTTCAAATGACGCCTGATAATCGAGCTTTTGCACTCCAATCAAAAATCACGCGCTAAACAACAAATCTTTCAATGGATCGAACGTACTTATCGATACACGAAAACATCACGTAAGAGGTGTTTTATTTTTATTTTTGAAAAATTAGAACTTGTAGAAGATATATAGGCGCGCCATAAATTACACTTGGGTCTGTTTTTATGCGGATCTTTTTTATGCGATTTTCAAAAATAGAGGACAAAAAGTCCTAGTTGAACATATCGATCAAGGAAAAACCAAACGGATTTAAAGCATGTAAAGATCGACTATCAATGCTATTTTGTAATAATCCACCGGGTGATTGAATGATAAATCAATCACTAAGACCAAGTCATCAGGCTTTAAAAGGCAAAAATTCAAAACAGCTGCCAGTTCATTGGATGGCCAATCCAAAGGCTTTGGTAGCAACTGCTGTATTTACCGAATGCTTTGCGTCTGAAGTTGAAATGTACTTGAAGCAGAAAAATCTTGATTTCGGCGCCCTATTAATAATAGATAATACACCAGGTCCAGGGAGTGACAAAATTGTCTAATCTTTCTTTTCTTCGTTATCGCTTAAACATTGCGCCATTCCAATCCCAATAAAGTAAAGGCAACAATATTTTCGACCGATTGTAAAATTTAAACAACCCGCCCGATCAGTCTTCTTCGGACAACTTCGTTTTGTAATGAGAATTCGAATCGCATTCGCTATATCAGCGGTCCGAAAAGCGGACCGGTTGGACACACAGACTTTGTGGTCACTCCGTCCTCGTTTAGGTATTTTTGCAGTATTTTCTATGATATCATGAAAGCTCCCTCAGAGATGAAATTACATTGTTTCTGTGAAACATCGCCAAACACTCGATTGAAACATCTTCACGACGCCATTTTTGTTCCGTTGTGAGCAAACGCGCTACCCATCTTGCGCACAGCTTTCTCACGTCCAAATTTTTAATCTAAAAAATATTAAAACAACTACAGACATATATTCGTTAGGTCGGGTACTTTTGGGACCATCTTTGTATATTATTTTAAAATATACATTTTAATAATATTTGTTAAAAATCGCATTTATAATAGTGTTATTTAACCTTTTTTTTTAAATAAAATGGGGATAGGGAAGCAAATTTGATACTTGCCACGGGCGCTTCAAACCCTCGTTACGGCTCTGACCAGGTCATCCATATTTAGAACATCCAAATGTGAAAATAGTGTTTTTTCTATCCAACATGACATGCTTAATTCAACCAATAGATCAGGGCATCTCTTCCACTTTTAAATAGTATTATATTAACATTTTCCTTATTGTGCTAAAAATACCCACCGATGATATGTATTTGGTACACTATTATTACTTTTATCGACTATAGTTGAGGTTGAAATGGAATAATATTATAGAATTAAATTTAGAAAATGTTTTCAATTCTGGACTGCATAAATAATGTTTCATGTGCGGTATCTCAGATAACGCACATTAAATTCTTATTGGAAAGCAGTTTAGTCCGAATGTTTCCAGGGAAAACAGATGGCGAAATAATAAAAACTTTATCAGCTGATGACGAAATTAATAACAATTCTAATTGTAAGCAAAACTTGCCTTTAACATCTGTATGTAATGAACTGGTTTGAATGAATTTCATCCAATGATCTGGAGAGTTCATCAACCATATCGATTATTATAGTTTTTAGTCTTTATTTATGCGATTTTTATATGCGAGCCCCCGTGTAAATCTATCGCATAAAAACAGACCCAAGTGTATATTCAAATAGATTTTTATTTATAAGAAGCAAAATGTCCTGGAAAAATATTATTTGAAATAATATTGTATAAATTGTTGTGCGTTAAATGTCACTCATAAATTTTTGAATACGCGATATAAAGCTATGTTGATCATTTTTAGCAGGTGTAAAAAGGTTGGGGAACACTGTTCTAAAACATTATATTCAATTAAAACCGTTATAGAATTACCACGTGAATTTTCAAATGAAAATGGGCCGTTAATGCCCTTTAAAACCACCCAAACCGTCACCATTGGAAAATGCGAATGCTAATGACAAAATGACGGTCATTCTGACAATATTATTTTTAAAAAATATTTTCCAAAATATTTTAGTTTTTATAAATACAAATTTATTTAAATATAATATGTATTTATCTTTTTATGGTTATTTAAAAAAAAGCAAAATTTTATGGCCCACACTCTTCAAATTTCAATATGAATCACAGAATTTGGTATGTATCAAGATATTAGTTAATTTAATTTCGTCTGTTAAGCGCTTGTATTGCTGGTCTTCCGAATACCAAAACATGAATTACATCATTGTCGGAAATAAATAAATATTTATTTCGTACCTGTCTCGTTCATTGTTGGAAGCGTCGACGGGGAAAAGTGTGAGCCAAATCTCAGAGTTCGTCTGACCCACTAAGTTTTCTATTTTCACCGCAGATTCTCAAATCGTCGTCTGAGAACACGAGCTCGTCTTCCGAAGGTGTCCCACCGGAAGTCGCGCTCCCAGCGAGCTTCCTCTCGTCTTTTTTCAACGAAGCTGTCCCCGATTCTCATTCATTTCCCAGAGGCGCTTGCCTACTTTTCCCGGTTATCTGTTTATCTAGTCATGGCGCTGTGTTTTTTGTGCTTTTGGCAGTCTTCACCTCTTTTTTGAAGCAAAATTGTGATGCAATAATACGAAAACATGCGCGTCAAAGACATTTGACACCGCAATTATATCGAATGTTGTTTATTTTCTGAGTCTGTCATGTTTTTGACTTTAACGAAATTAGGTCATTGATTTTTCATCGTTTTTACTTTATATAAAAACGGTAAATCCGTGTCGTTTAAATTGTGTGTTGACAAATTGACGGACATTAACTCGTTGATGAGGAATCCCGCATATACTGCGAACGGATACGAGTGATACAAAAAGAGGATTCTTGCACGTTGATTGCGAATCGGAGACAAAGACGGAGAGAGTGTCTTGTGATCGATAAAATTGGGCTATCAAACTTCAACAAATGCATTATTTTATTGCTAAAAGAAAAGACGCGCATATGTATTGTTTTTATTTACGCCAAGAAGTGAACGAATATTGTGTGCTATAAACAGTGTAAAGGTTCATCTATTGATATACAAGCTTGACTCACGCTGCGCGGTCCTGAGAGAAAAATGGATTTGTTCGGATGATAAGTGGTGGACATACGAATATAGCATCTATGTTTAACTCAATTTAAAAATAACTTATTATAACAATCAAGATCAAGTCTAGAATATAATGTATACACAATTGAATCATATTGATGTGTCAAACAACCCGATGAAACATCTAGGCGTCAAACTACAAACATAGATCACGGAAACATGAAAAATTCAATCGCTATAATGTTCTTAAAAACATAAAATACACTGCATAACAACAACTTTTGAATTCTTCATATTTTCATTCAGCCCAAATTAATTCCGATAAGAAAATTCCGATAAAAGATAGATATCTTTGACGGTATTCCAAACACAATAAATGTTCAGATAAATATATTAAACTACTCTAGTATCTTTTGACATCGTATTTTTTTCTTCTGTTTGTGTATCCCACTTATTGCGTCATAAAAGAACATTTTTCTAGGGATAAAACAATAATCTTCTCAACGTTTGCGTCTGTAATAAAAGCAGAAAATTATGCAAAAATCACCCAGAAATCTGAATCTCTCATTCTGACCAATACATCTCGAAAAAATCATTTAAATGGCATCCCTGATGATCAAAGTTGAATCTATTTAAATTAAAATGGAAACACCAACATACATCAAAATGCGTTAGATCATCCCGGGATCAGTCCCGGGATCCCGAGATCGGGTTTTGCAATAGTTTAAGAAATTACATTGATAGATTTGATCAAAAATTACTAATAAATCCATTTGTTTAATATAAAAAATAGCTTGAAGGCCAAAAATAAAATTATTTAAGAAATGATTCAAATTTTGAAAATATGCCTGAAGTAACATTAAACATCAAGTGTTTCATCATTTAGTCTGGATCTGATTTTGGTAGCCAGACAACCTACTGCGGAAAATGTACACACAGCCTCCATATTTTTTGACGGTATCATCATCAGATATTTAAATGCTTATTCGAGTTGATGACCATTTTCGTATAATACCATCAATGTGACTGATATAAATTCCTTTCTGCTGAGACACGAACTAAAAATCGCAAAATTTCCGATTTGCTGACAAATTATTTATTTCCGTCGCTGCAGATGAATACTTATACACTATAATACTTTAATGTAATTCGTTAATATATTACGGATGAATACAAAAAAATTGAACCCCGTATCTATTATATTTCATAACGATATTCCCATTATTAGAATCGAGGTGTAGTAAATACATCACCGGTAGGGAAAGGTTAATATAACAATTTAATATGTATTGTATATATGTATACATAGATTAGATAGTTATTGCCCCTAGGCATTGTCTAAGCTCGCCAATTATTATTTACGCCACTGTTTTTACGCAGGATGTATTTGTGAACATTAGCAATATTAAAAAAAATATGAATTTTTAACCTTCCCTTTATTATAATGTATTTACTACACTGAGTCGAGTCGTAGTAAAGTTGTTATATGGAGAATTTTTACAACATTACTACATTGAATCTTGATATACTATCTATATTGATATATATATTATCAAATATTGATATGAAATATAATATAATAAATACGGGATTTTAGAATGTCATATGGCGTACTAAATACATTGTAAGGGAAAGGTTAACTAGCAAGCAGTTTCTTTAAAAAATATTTAAAATATCTCATTATATAGATATATATAAACATAGCAATAGTTGCTAAGCTTTGGCGCGTGTACCATTGGGATAATTTATTAAATTAAACACTGAAAATATTATAGAAGTATTTATGAACTATTGAACCTTTTTTTAAAGCCAACGAATTACATGGCTAAAGACGCACAGATGAGTCTCTCGCGTCTAACGATAGTACCCAAAAGACGCACATATGCGCAATCCGACTTGAATGTGTTAAATGCCTGATTAAGAATGTCATAAATCAATCCAATATTGATCAATCGAAAATATTAACCCTTCTTATTTACATAATTTTCAATTTGATATAGGCTAGAATAAATTATGGTCCATCTTTCAACCCCGTTTTATTATATGATATTTTATAGTAACCCGGCGGACATGATCTCGAAAATTAAATAATATATATGAGATGCGGTTTATTTACAATCGATATATTAAAATCCTCTTGAAAATATACGTGGCGAGCCTCAGTATATTTTCTTTGGCCGTAATAGCAAAAATGAAACGATTTCTTGAGATAAAAAGAAGATTTGTCACATGAAAGTGGTGGGAAGATTTATCGAGGCTGGATGGATTTGAATCGATCAGTAGTAACTCAGCCGAAATGGGCTGGTCGCATAAACAAGAGCTGGTTATCGGCGCGCAGACAGATCCATACCAGATTTTCCACACTACTATCGAGGGCGGGAGATATCTACTCCAGAGCTTTTGCTCGGGAAGAGTTGCCGACCTTTGAAATAATTAAATACACTCTACCAAGAATGCGGATTTCGGAAGGCCAATTTCATACTTGGATGTTTAGAATAAAATAGCACCAGTTTTGATCACCGCTCCGCCATACTATAATACCGCGAACCGATCTTTTTATAGATCTGCACCTGACGAACAGCATCCCGAAATTTATCATCATTATTCCACCGTTAGCACTTCCCGAAATCATCGCGAGCAGATTGGCGAAGAGTCTTCATTCTTTTTTTAATAATACATGCGAAGGTGAGCCGCGAACGAGTCTACGGGACATCATATTGTATTAATACACGAGCCGCATGCGGCTCCGTCTTACTCTCTTGCGGCTCTCCTCCGTTGTGCTCTCATGGAATTAAAAAATCATTGAATTTTTACTAATAAATTAAATCGTCATATGCCATATAGTGATTTTAAAAAGCGTTTTTTAATTATTTCGCTTTTCTTGCTGCTAGTCTGTAGGCGTCGGACCAAATAAGTCTTAAAATTCTTATAGACAAAACCAGTGTCGTATCTAGACTAACTCGATCATAGGCGCCATCCCAGATAAATACTAAAATAGTATGTTTACGTATTACCTTCTTCAGTAATATATTTTTTTAAGATGCATTTAAGACGCTTTACAAAATGGGTTCATCTTAGGGAATCATAGCTGCATTTAAAACACGTATAATAATAAAACTATATTGTGGAGCGTATAATAATAAAACTTTATCAGTCCAAAGAATAAAATCATGTGAATTTATTATAAAATATGAATCATAAATATCATAATTCTGCTGACAAAAGCTCTGCACAAGCATTAATTGTATTATACAGAGTCTTTCAATAAAGACGCTCAATTTTTAAATGTAAATAAAAACAGTTGTATGCAAAATATTTACTCAATTATTATTTTATTTAAAAGAATATTTTAGGGCAATAAATATAAAATATAATATATTTCAAATATTTGCCGCTGCTTTGCTTGATGCTACATATTCAAGAGGTCCAATTTTCAACAACTTTGTCGCATAAATCTGGCTGATTTTGCTAAATGGCATTCGTTTTGTTAACTTTTAAGGCATTAAATGTTTGCGATTTAAATTCATAGATCTATGATTTAAGATAAATTGCTTATCATCGATCTGTAGTGCTGAGGATGATTTTTTTGGCGAAACGATTCACGAACGGAGCACTAATTTTGAAAATCAAATCAAATATAATTAAATTATTTGCACACATTGTTCAACGCTATAACCTTCTACAGCGTCCCTATTATACAAGAACCACCTGTAATTGAATCGATTAAATTACAAACAACGCCAATCAAATCAGAATTTAATAGATCAATATTGATATTTAAATAAAACTAAACAGATACACTCGACGGGATGAAATATATGCAATAAAATTAAAATGAACACGAAACAGCTCATTTTGACCTATTTACAATATTGAGTATTCTGTCATCTTTCGAGATTCATCTTGACCTAGCGAAAGATTTGCCAGAAAATTTTCGTCACAGTCAAACCAGTCGAAATCGGGATCATTGCGTGATTCCCAATGAATGAATATGAGATCATTTGCCCTTATTGACACAATTTACAATTAAAACAATCTCATTGATACATTTTTATATTTACGATGACTTTCATAATTTGAAATGTGTCTCGTTGGTATAAGCTAATCTAGCTGGTTAGTTTGTCTTTGTTTACGGTCGTTATCGCAAATTGACCAGTAAAATCGTGTGGTATTCTCATAAAGTGCCAAAATAAATTAACAGCAAATATGTGGGCGATTCGTTCTTTCATTTGAGTATTTATGAGTGCTCGAGAACCTCCACATGCATTCCTAACATCTGGGTCAATCTTCAATCTTGAATAATTTTACAAATTCCCTGCTAATCTCTAATCGTCATTAAATCAAGGGACAGTCTTGTTAATTAATGCGACGAACTGAAATGATGTTTGATTTTGTGTTTGTAAAATCATATCAAATTTATGAGGGCAGTCCAATAATTAAACGACCTACAAACACAAAAATATTATATTATAGCCTTCCAAAATCGCTATCATCGGATTAACGACTAACCCTTTGAGTAGTATTATATTTATTTCCGTCACTTAAAATCCGTACTTATCTGTCAAGATCGACGCAGGGTGTATGAAACTTGTATATAAATAAATAAACACTGTCGATAGCACACAATGTACTGTCATTTCTTCAAGTAAACATAAACAATATAATCGATTCATTATATCATTTATATTGTTAGTCGATTAATTTGGGTTAACAATCTATATAATCATACGATGTACGCAATATACTATTTCCGTCTCTGTTTCTCTCCAAATTTTATTTCATGCGATAAAAAATGATTTCTAAAATTTCACGAGAAATCAGAAAATTACTCGAGAAATGAGAATTCTCGATTTTTCTCGAGGACTTCTCAAGAAATTATTTTCGAGAGAAACACTAATAAGAACCGTCGAGTTCCTCAAAATAGCCATCAAACGCCGACTCTTCATTGTTGGCAAATCTTTTATCATCGAGCCATTTTAGCACTTTTTTTTCACTCAAATGTTGCAATAAGTTCGCGTAATTTACGTCATTAGGTGCTCATGAATCCCGGGATTAGTAAACGTAATCCCCAAAAATTCGGGATTGAGATTGAAATCTAACAAAAATCGTACACATCACCAGCACGATGAAGGCTACTAAATCGAGACATTCCCAAACGAAATCTGGACGCTTGGAAACAGTGGCGTAACTACCAATTGGCGAGCTTAGACGACGCCTAGGGGCAGTAACTGTCCAATCTATGTATAAATATATACATTACATATATGTTTTTCAATTTGTTATATTAATCTTTCTTTACCGGTGATGTATTTATTACACCTCGACCCTAATAATGGGAATATCGATATGAAATATAATAGAAACGGAGTTCAATTTTTTTGTATTCATCCGTAATATAATTACGAACCACATCAAAGTATTATAATATATAAGTATTCATCTGCAGCGACGGAAATAAATAATTTGTCAGGAAATCGGGAATTTTATCATTTACATTGATGGTGTTATACGAAAATGGGGAGTTACGCGGTCATCAACTCGAACTAGCATTTAAATATCTGATGACGATATTTTTATCTTTTCTTAAATAAATATAATACTTTCGTCCTCAAGTTATTTTTAATATTAAACAAATGGACTTATTAGTAATTTTTGATCAAATTTATAAATGTGATTTCTTAAACTATTAATAATCCCGTTCCCGGGATCCCGAGACTGGTCCTGGGATGGTCTAATGCAATCCCGAAATCCCTGGATTGAAATTTTGGCTTGGGATTAGATTCCTTACTCGCGTCTCTGTTTTTGCTCTAGTGTGAGCAAACGTGGCACTCAACTTACGCACAGCTTTCTCATGTTCAAATATTTTGTTAATATGTGATGTAAAGCTCATCCAATACCATTTTGTGGATTTTTTTCACCATTTCTGTCGTCGTTACATCATTTCATCGACCCCTCCAATATTCGTTATGGAAGCTCATACTGCCTCGTTTAAACTCTGCCATTCATTATTTTACTGTTGTAAATGAAGGAACAGACTCCCCTAGAGTACAATATAGCTCAGTTTTGATATTGATTGAACTGGGAGCTTTCAATTAAAAGTATTGTTAAAAATAACGATGACCAATTTTTTCACCAATTGCATTGAATATATTTAGGATTTTGGGTCAAAAATTTAAGTAAAAAAAATGCAATTACAAAATGTTTGATTGAACTAATCGATAAATTTACTTGATATACATTTTGGTCTCCCCCTGGGACTAAGTGGTTGTTCGTAAGCAGGTGCTATGTAACCCCAAACCCACGTTCGCTTCCTGCGATTGTTGTTTTTTCTCACCCTGGCGTTGCACTTACTTTCGTATATCTACAAGGTGTTCGTTTTATAATTAATGCCGATTTTTTTTTATATTCATAAGACAGCGTTTTTCAAACCGTTCAGCCTTTTAATAAACGAATCCAATCCGTTCAATTTAATCATATGAATGTGTTTGAATGACACATGCAGATAATTTGGCTACAATAACTCATCTTTCAACGAAACCTTCAGGGCCGCCGAACAGTCTATTTTAAATGATTGTTCAATACGTATTTATAAATCGGTCGTTGCTTGGCTTTAACACTTGGACGCATTTCGCTATTTTCTATAACAATTCAAACATCCTTAGCGATTTAACAAGTTCTTTGAAATGAAAAAAATCTTCAAAGTATCTTCGAAAATTCTTGCGTTAATGTTAGAACACAGTGAGAATAGTAAGCGAATGGATGTAAGCCACATGGCACAAAACCGATTTGTAATTATATTTAAAAGCCCGCGAAGCATGAATTTATTATTTTAAGACATTGACCCATTTTATTAAAATTAAAATATATTTCCAATCCGTTGAAAATCAATTAAATTCAACTTCAATTCGAATTAAACAATTGAGCTTTAAGTTCAATTTTGCAATCTTTTCTTTGAATGGTCAAATTACTATAAATATTTTTTTTGAGCTTTTCAAAAATTCATACATTAAAGCTGCGTTTGAACCCCGCAAATATCATCGCATTCAAATTTGTAGACTCTATCTAAAATCGCTAAGATAATAAGATTATGATATCGATACTGAAAAAAGACAGACGATGCCTAGATTATGTTCCCATTGCTCAAAATTATTCACTACGTCATTAAAAAATTAAAAAATGCTTTATACATTTGTATAAATCATCATAAACAGTGAAGTTTTCCCGGAATTGTATCTCACAACAATACAAACACCATATCCAAATATACTTCAGTTTTTCATAAATTCGTTTGTATACATTTTAAAATGTACGCCGCAACAACAATAACTTAAATATAAAATATTAATTGCGCAATAAATTAGAGTGATTTTCGATAATCTTCTTCCATATTTCAATCGAAAATGATTGCAGATTTCTGTTATAAAATACGTCGTCGTTGATATAAAATCCTTATATTATTTCTACAGGGCTAATTTTTGTTTCGGTCAGTATTTATACAGTGTAAATCAGGAAAGTTACAGTCTATCAAGCTTTCAACGTTGCGGACATTAATACAAAAAATTCGAAACCTAAAAAATTGTATTATATTATACTTTAGATATTGCTATAGGGATTGCATTAGACCATCTCGGTATCAGTCCTAGGATCCCGGGATCGATATTTTCAATAGTTTAAGAAATTACATTAATAAATTTGATCAAAAATTACTAATAAGCCCATTTCTTTAATATAAAAAATAACTTGAAGACGAAAGTATTATATTTATTTAAGAAAAGACAAAAATATCGTTATCAGATACTTAAATGCTAGTTCGAGTTGATGAGTTACTGACAAATTATTTATTTCCGGCGATGCAGATGAATACTTATATACTATAATACTTTGATGTGATTCGTAATTATATTATGGAGGAACACAAAAATTCTGAACCTCGTATCTATTATATTTTATATCGATATTCCCATTATTAGAGTCGAGGTGTAGTAAATACATCACCGGCGGGGATGTTTCTAAGCATCCAGATTTCAGCGGAAAAGTCTCAATTTAGTAGTAAAGTTTCAATCCCCAATTTTTCGGAATTACATTTACTATCCCCGGAATTCATGAGTGCCTTAAACTGTCCGGGATCCCGGAGTTAGATTCCCTAGTGGCTAGGGTTTCAATAGATATGGTTCAATTTGTAACGCAAAAATTTAACTGAAAATAGCCTATGTATTCCGCTTTAAAATTCATTTTTAATTTACAATTTCATGATTTTTATTGTGGGCCATCTTTGGCACTTTAAACATCTTATATTCACGATCATTTTTTTTATAGTAAAAAGGGGATTCAAATATAATGCGGAATTTCGCTGTACAAATTTATTAGTGGTATATTAAAATACAAATAAATTATCTTATTTTTGTACAGAGTTGCCCTCGTTAGAAACAAGTCTTATTTTATTAAATAATAATATTATTAAGATTAATAGATATGCATTTATAACATAATAGAATAGTTTTATTATAAAAATATAGAATTGTGGAAACACCCGAAATTTTGATGAATATCCCTGGAATGTTCTTCGAAATGTTTAGCGTCAAATATTCTATAGAAGGGACCGCTATACGAAAAGACCGGTACTAACGCTATAGGAAAAAATTCTCTATTTTTAAAAAAGGACTCTATTTATATTTTTATATATTTGAATCCTCCTCATATAAAAAACAACATTTTTTCGGGACACTTTTAATACAAACTATCCCGAATTTGATATCAATTCCTATTGATTGGAAATGTATATAGAAAAATGATTTGATTGGACATTTTTTGGCAGGAAAAATGTTGAGCGCTTCTTTTGGCTCACATATTTGCATTTTATTTCGTACTTAAAGTTTAACATTTGCTCGATTTTTGTTCCTGCGCTCGCTTTTATTACGCATGGCAAGATTTTCCGTTATTTTATTATTGTTTGACGGTGCTTGTTTTGACGGCAATCTGAATAGAAGCGTGTGAACGAATTTCATCAGACGAGACAAACTTATTATGCCGCCGCCGTATTATTTTGGTCAAACGTAACGAACATCAATCCCCGTGCTCGGGTTGAATCGAATTATGGATTTAATGTTTTAGTTCGGTGCAGTCCGCCCTTGGAATGAACATTTTCATCTGGACGGTGAATAATAGACGAGTGAGAATAGATGTAAGAGGCAAGAGTAGGGTGATATCAGACAATGACACCCGAGCCGGGGTTTTGCACATAGTAACAATAACAATAATGCACGACTAACTGGCGTGTATCCTGCCAGTTTGCCAAAAACCGGGACCGCAAGGTTGGCGAACTCGCACAAGACTAACACTTGCTAAATTAGTGCCACAAATCCGACCGCGGATGCTAAAAGTGCACAAATTTTCATTAAAACTCATTATCTACATGTAACATTGATTGCAGGGTTTGAACGTAAGTTTGCTGCAAGCTATTGACCAGATTAACAGACATTAAAAAAATATCGATAACCGTTTGGTACTCGGCGCGTTGCTGCCACAGAAGTAATAATTCTAAAAATATCGTTTGAAATTTAAAATAGTTATCTTGTTTAATTAGGATAAATAATGAAATTTATTTTGTTTTGTTGGTTTTATTATAAAAATGAACAAACATATAAACATTGATTTTTATATATAAGATCTACTGTAATTTAATTGTACTATACCTATATTATTTAAGAAAGTGCAAACAATAAGTTGGCAAAGTTTTATTGCAATCGAATGAACGGTATGGCAGTGCATTAAATACGTACAAATAAACATTATTTTTTTATATACTAAACTATGCCTGTGTTACTCACAAAACTTTTAGCAATAAGTAAACGAAGTTTTATTACAATCCGATGAACGGTATGGCAGAGCATTTCGAACGAACAAAACCCAATTCATTTTTATATATTAGAAGAAGAAGATTTAAATTTAAATACACGGGTAGTCCCAGAAATATCCGACCTAGCAAAGAAAACACAAACAAAATGATATTTTTTTTCATTTCTCAACACAGTTATCTTTCAGCTCAATACAATTTTCCCAGCGATGTTCAATAGCTACGATCCCTGTTTATATTGAGAACTGTTGAACTGTTTTTTCCTCTTTGAAGATAATTAATAATTAAAATTATTTCAGTCCTTATTTTAGTTCTATCGGTGTTTCTCTGTGGTTAGAAACCGCCTAAATTGTCGCTGACTCGTTCCAGATTATTGGACATCCCAGTTCCTCACCGGGCATGGGCGGTTTAGGACTTCGCTCTTTAGGCTTGGGCTTTCCCCGATCTCGGAATATCCATGCATAGATCCGTTCATGAACGCAGACCATATACTGTGGACATTTGAAGTGTCAGCGGTCTGAAAGGCGGACCGGTTGGACACACAAACTTTATAAGTATTCATTTTCCACCCCCCGCGCTTGTGGCTACTCAAAATTGAAAATGAGCGTGTCATTGATGTTGAATTCAGGTTTTGCTGATTGCTGTGCTTAATTTGTTGAGCGAGTTGGTATGCTTCCGAATAGTGGGATAAATAAACAGCTCTGTTCTTAGGGTCTCTATAGAAATAAAGCCGTGTTTTATCCGTGCTCATGAATCGATGCAAAAGCTCAGCTTTATTGCTGTTAAACATCGCCAAACATTCGATTAAAACGATGCTGTTTTTGTTCCATTGTTAGCAAATACGGCACCCGTCTTGCGTACAGCTTTCTCATGTTCAATTTTTCAGTCAATATGCTCTTTTCGAAATGCCATACCATAGATTTTCTTTAACAACGATCTATGCATCTCTTGAGACTACCCTCGTAAATTGGCTCTAGTATTTCACGGAATTAAATCGAGCTCTTATCGATGAATTGTTATTAGTCGTTAAACTTCAGATGTTAAAGTACTTATAGTTAATTTATGATAGTTATGTTATTATGCTTTGTTTAATTATAGCAAATATGTATTCGTCGAAAACAATAGACAATTAAGATTAGTATAGAAGCAAAGAGAGTACCGCATACGTTTAACAGATAGACATACGAGATTGCTCAAATAAATCTTGTACAATGACTAATAATAATGTGTCAATTATGTAATAAAAACTCCAAGTTTGTATAAATATTGTAGATTTTCCAGACAATTAGCTGTTAATTAAGTGACCGGATTTGTCTTCGTTGATAAACTCATAGCTGGTCATATTTAATATCAAAACGACGAAAAAGCGCATTTAAATATATCGTTGCGTATTTCAAAATGTTGTATTTTCAAAATTTAACCTAAATAAAGCATATTTTTTGCAAATGTCAGCCACAACGAGCGCTCCGACGACGATGGAGAGACGCATTTCGTTCAGCAGGACTCCTCGTTAACAGACCGTGAAAACGATGCATTTCTGGACAGGAGTGATGCCCACAAATCTTGCACCACGACTCGCAAAAAGAAGCCATCGAGTGCCTCAAAGCGAAATCTCAAAACATCCTAATTATTGCGATGAAAATAATTTTCGGCTTCGGCTCGTTTCGACTATTTATCAAGTGGACCGCCTCTGAAACCTTCTGAAATTTCACGCAGACGGCCTGTCGATGATTTGGCGATCGACTCCGCCGATAACCACATTAATAAGGCAAAATTGAAACTTTGACCTTCCTGCTGGTAGAGCCGTGACGGTGACCACTAGACCATTGCAGTCAATTTATTTTCCGGATCAAATCACACAGCCACACACAAGCGTACGTGTGCGTGTATTTTATATATAAGATGCTCCTAAATTATATTCAACTGTCGATAAAGTAGCACTCTTCATTTTAAATATGAACCAAATCCTTTTACAGGAATATTATATCCCCATAACCATCAAATAAACAAAGCGGTATTCATCACGCTTTATACCGATCTAAATTTCCCATTAACTAATGATCTAAACTCATATTGGGTGTGTGAATAAATTCTCGCCGTTTTCAAGCTTCAACAAATGCATTTTTTGTTGCTAAAAATGAAGACACACATATGTATTATTTATGTTTGCGCAAAGAAATGAAGGAATATCGTATGCTATCGACAGTGTTAGGGCTCATTTATTGATATACATGCTTAACTCACACTGCGCGGTCCTAAGACACACACAAGTGGTGTACATACGAATATAGCATCATATTTAATTCAATTTAAAATTAATTGACTAATCAAAGGGTTAAAGTATTGCCCATCAATACGTTATCATTTTGCGTACTGAAACTCGGAAACAGAGAAGAGCATCTTGCATCTCATCATACGCTCGGACGTCGATGGCAAAAGTCGTGCTGTAAAGGCACCCTTACACGTCCAAATATTCTTAAATATTTATATGTATTCATAAAGTCTTAGTGTCTTCATTTTTGAGCTGTTTTTAAATTCCTAAATAAAAATAAAATAAAACACGAACAATATCAACAGTATAAAGGTTCATTTACATTATACAATTTTTATACACGCTACGAGGTCCTGATAGAAAAATAGATTTATATAAGAGTATAGCCTTTTTGTTCTCAATACGGAATGGGTTAAGCTTTACACGCTCTATTGTTAAGTTAAACGCCATCTGATTAAGTTAAACGGCAGGAATTTATTCACACACCCAATACATTATTGTTAAAAAACCTTGACTCAAATTTTCAAGCACGTTTATTTGTCAGATTCTTTAAGAAATTTTAATCCACTACCCTTATATAAAATTATTTTAAAGACTGTTCCTTAAGAACGTATCCTGAATAGCAGAAGGATCGTCTCGTCAGTGATAAAATTGCAATGCGCTAATGCGGAGTGCGCCCGGTTTATTTATAAAGGATTGTAATGAATGAACTTATATTTAAAGTAGACAGATGAGCAGAGCTCAAATTAACTCATATATTTTGACAAAAAAAAGGGAAAATAAGTCTGGGCGCAAACCGCTTCATCTTCCGCAAATAATCTAATGTAAACATTCGTTATACGCACGAAAATTTCAAGCAGAATCGCTCGAATTGCATTAATACCAAATATTTTTCATTTTTGCTTTCCGCATAAAAATACTAAAAATACTGAGCTTACAATACGTTTAGGAAACTCATAAACAATTGAGCTTTTTCAACGCTGACTTAAAACCGCGAGGCTCTTTAAAAAAAATTCCATTCGACACCCAGTTGACGTAGTCTCGGATTTTGATGAATTTTACAAATTTTTGAAATATTAATAGACCGCCCGGAGATTCCCAAGCTTTTTGTTTGTATTTTTAAACGTTAACCCTTCGAGTGCCAAATCGTGAACGAGCACGCCAAGTCCAGAAAGAGACGTCGATGATAATGGGTTTGATGCATGCGACTTTAGATCACAATTTCTGAAAACTATCCTTTGTTTGTGTATTTTTTTTCAGCAAATTAAATATGCATATTAGAATTAAAATTGATAAACAAACGCATTTAAAAAAAATTGTGATGTGATTTGTGATCGATATGAAAATTGTTACCTTCAGTGTTAGTGCAAATATTTAAAAATAAAATAGTGAACAAACATCTTCAATATGTTGTGAAAGTGATGATGAAAGTGATTTTTTAATATTATTGTTGATTAATCATGCAAATTCAAAACGTGGTATCGCCCAATTTTGGACCAAAAAAAATTTGGTCAAATGTTTTAATTTTTTCTAAATTGTGGATAGGATCATTTTTATCATTTTATTTTCAGAAGCAGAAAACCAACAACATTTACGTTGGTAAGGAACGTTTTTTATTTTGGCGGTTTCCAATTGTGTAATATTGGTTTTAATATTAACAAAAATGGGATGAAATTTTAAATCTAGATCTAAAATTGCCCTTTTGATTATCATATTAAATATTATTTTGATGAGATGAAAGCTTTCTTTGTGGTGATTTCGTTTAAATCAATTAGGAATACATTATTTAAATGTGACTTTTTAAACTGGGAGATGATCTATGAGTGACAAAATTCTGGCTGCGGGAAGGACGTCCTCCCGCAGCCAAGGCTATCCTACGACTCAACCGAAACGATCGATATAATTCCATAGGGATGATTATTCGTCCGTTCTGAATTGGCAATTTTTTTTTACCATTTAAAGTCAAATTCAATCGGGTTTTTTTTTCTTGATTTCATCAATCAAACGATATAATAAGTTCACATAATATATACCGTTAGCTTATTTCTAATTTTTAAATATAATCGATAAAAATAATCTCAAAAAACACCATGACCTTGCCTGCAAATGGAACTATCTTCGCCTTCTTTGGAGTCGATTCTCCCTTTTCAGTCCAATGTTTTGATTGTTCTTTTATTGCAGATGTGATGTGATGGATCCATGTTTTATTCATGGTTATGAAACGTCGCAAAAATTCGGTTTTGTTGCTGTAAAACATTGCCAAACATTGTGAGCAAACACAGCACCTACTATGCGCACAGCTTTCTCATGTTTAACATTTTTGTCAAAATACGATGTACAGCACTTTTTGAAATGTCTATTATATACGGACATCCAATATCAATTTGTGGATTTTATTCACCGTTTCGATGTTCGTCTTGGCAACTCATACGGCCTCGTTTAAACTCTGCCACCCAATATTTTGCTGTTGTAAACGAAAAAGCAAACTCCCCAAGAATAAAATTGATTGAGGATGATCATTTTTTTCCAAATTTGCAACTTAAGCTTTACAAAGTAGATACATTCTATTGTAGTAATATTTTTAAGCAACTACTGCCATTTGTACGACAGGCAGGCTATATCTGGGACTATCTTCTTCTTTCTGAGAATTCAAACTTGCCAATTTTTTGATACCACCATAATTTGAATTTGATCCAGAATCTTAATAATCTCGAGTCCAGAAACTAACTAAAAAAGCCCAAAGAATGTCCATCCATCGCACCCCGTACATGAATATTTTAATCATCCAAGCGTCGTAAAACACGCTTTTAAAGTAAACTGACAGTCATAATTTCATAAATTGGAAATTTACATCAAAATCAAATAAGTATGATTTACGTTACGAAATGACTAATAAATACATGCTCAAAATAATATTTATTCGGATGAGTTAGTATAAGCAAACATGCTCAGATCGTCATAAACACCACTTGAGCAAAATTACTTTATCCCCATGAGACGGTTTGCAGATTTCTTTCTAAAATTCTGGGAACGCGCTGGAAGCGTCCGCATGTCCAAACTTGTAACTCACAATTTACACGACTCAAAATAGCCGTGATTATAATAGAATTTATCATTTAAAAATATCTCGTAATGCTACTGCGATTTTAGCGAGCCTCGCCATTTCGTTCTTTTTGACCTTAAAGCAAAAAACATTTTATGGATAACGCGAATTTTACAAGTCGGCTCTCTCACATCCCCCATACACTAACAACAGCTTCGGACCAATTTACACATTTCATAAAATAATCTGTTTAAAAATAATGCAAAACAAATTTATTTATTATCTTGGCCTACTTTTGCTACTGTTTTATTTCATCGGAAAATTCATCATAGACCCAACAGAATGAGCGTATTCGCTTATATTAAAAGCTATTATCTGTTAAAAATTCGGAGCTTAAATTTTACATCATTTTATTCTTGTATCATATCGTTCAAGTAATTAACCTTTTAACCGCCAGAGATTTTATAGATATTAGAAATCGCATAAAAAGTTGTTTGACTTGTATATTTTATATTGTCTATCGTATGCATATATCCTGCGGGATAATTTGCATCTTCAGATTCAGTTAAATAGCGAAGATCATTCTATGATCAGCCCTGATGATCTCCGTTGAATTTATTCAAAAATAAAATATCAAGACCAAAATTCATTAAATGGTGAAAACATTTTTGGATTCACCAATATGTGTCCCTAGCATAATAATTTTAACGTATCAATAAAAAAATCTAAATAAAAAATATAAAGACCGGTAAGTCGCTGGCAGTTAAGTGATCAATATTACCTTTACTATGCTAAAAACACCTACGCGCTCCGATGATGTGTATTTGGTACACCATATGAAAGAGCGATTTAAAAACATTTTTTCTTAAACTCTTTTGAACTTTTCCTGTACAAAATAATTTTCTACACTATCTATCATCTTCTGCAACCATTTATTTTAAATCACCTATGCAATTCTCGTAAAATTCAGCGAATTTTGATACTGAAAATAGTCTGTAAGTATCTTCCATGGAACTGAAATCTTGATGGTGAATAGACACCAAAGTTAGTTTTTTCTGATACATAGCTACATTATTTTCTTCTTCACGTTTAAATAGAAGACCCATTTATTATTACCAGTCACTAAATCTCGAATAAATGAGCTTAACGCGTAAACATAAACAATAAACTTGAAATCGATTCATTTGGGTCATTATTAGTCGATACATTTGGGTTATCGATCTATACAATCGTACGATGTACGCAAGATAATCTTTTCGTCTCTGTCTATCTCTGAATCAACGTGTAATATTGCTCTTTCTAAATCACTTGAATTCGATCGACCCAAACACGTTATTTTTTTATTTTTCCCAAGTATTGAGCATTGTACCCCAGGATTTGCCGATTATTTCCAGTAAATACTTCGTAGCCTTTGTTGCTTTCTTTTCATATGGTATTAAAAAAGCATGTTGTTTCAATGGATATATCCCTCCCATTGTCGTTGAAGGGAAAAAGGGGAAAATTTTAGTTATGTAAGATCAACAAACAAGTAGACACTCACACGAAAAACTTTAAAATACAGCCTTACTTAGATTAAAGGAGATTATTTTAAAGACGGTGCATCGAAAAAACGACATTACATATGGGATACCTCTAATAGATCGACATATCACTGTTCGATGCTGTTAATTGCGATAGGCGGTGGATTAATGCAAAAATCTTGCTATTTAAATAAAAACACTAATATCAGACATTTAACCCTTTGCGGTCCCTAAATATTTTAGACATTTTTAAGATAAAACTTTTTTTTTCAATTTTTAAGTTATTAATTAATAAAACACTATTATTTTTTATCAAAGTTGTATATTTTACTAATATATTATATAGGTGCATTATCTCTCAAAACATTGGCCTAAATGGAGACCAGGTTTTTTTTTTAAATTTGCCCCTTTTATTTGTATCTCTAGCAGGTAGGGGAAACACTTTGAAGGATCATAATAACCAATATTCCTTTCCAAATACTGTCCTAAACATGATACGCAAAACAATAATTATTTTAAATCTGAGTGGTCAAAATAATGATTTTAAATCTGAGTGGGGAAAAAATGTAGAAACAAAATGTCGAGCCACACTCGACATAGGACCGCAAAGAGTTAACTATGTTATACTGCCGTTGGTAACGCTTGATGTGGCGTTTAAGCGCTTTGATTGTCAGAATAAGTATGAATTCACCGCATAAATCTCTCAAAATGAAAGTATTTTTGTTGCGAAAAGTAGACTTTTATAAATCACGAGCTGAAAAAGAACACAAGTCGTGTCAATTATTGTTTAATTGAACACATTTCTCGACGGGCACGTATCAAAAATATATGAACTTCATTCATCTTTTTGCGGTGTTTGTGCTTCGAACAAACAAAAAGCGGTTTACAAGACCCAATTCAAATCAATACATTCGGGACGCGTTTCTGGAAATCGAATAAATTTATTTTCATACGAATACGACGCATCATCTCGTATGACTTTAAAACCTTTCACATTTTTTTATGTAACGTTTTCGTCCGACGAATTTCTCGGTGTCCGGAAATAAAACGATAGTAGAAAACTTTTTCAATGCGTTTCTATGTAGACGCTTTGGAGTCGGGCCAAAAACTCTAAAGGTGTGCATTTATGTTTTTACGGCAGATTTACTATATACGCGCGCGAAACCTCAAAAAAAGGCGTAACATGCGATGTCTTCGTTTTGGCTTTTTGATTGTTACTACCTCCAGAACAGATATATTTAATACGTGATTGAACCGGCTGAAAGTGAAATTGCTCGCCAGCCACGTGTTTCGGTCGAGCTTTCGCGCGTCAAAAGCTTCCATCTTAAGGAATACGTGCTTTTCGTCACGTTAAATACTCACAGCTTACATACAAACCTCATCTAAATATAAAAGTAATTTTGCTATTCCGTACATTTCATGGTGATTTTTTATAAAAATCTATTTTCCGATGATGTAGGCAGCTTCATGTTTTTGTTTAACCCTTTGGCATTGGGTCGTCACTTTTGTAACGGTCGAATTCGGTGCGAAAAAAGCGGACCGTCGCAATCAACGTATTTTACATACATTCCTACAAATATCACTCAATATTTGTTGTGTGTATATAATGTAGGTATATTAAATACATGTTTTAATTTATTTCAAATCCGATATTTTACTCTTTTATATTTAATTTTAAAAAAAACGGGTTATGCGAAACACTTGTGTTGAAACACATTAAATCTGGATGCATTTTTGAGTGAATGGAGTGAATTTCTGCAAAAATGCATTATGATTGAAGGATTTTAAAGGGTTCTAGATAAGACAAAAAAATATCTTATATTCAAACTCGCCTTATCTTTGTTTAAAAAAAAATAAAAGATACGTCGTTCCGCTATTAAAAAAATCCAAAATTTCTCTGAAAGTCGAAATAACTTAATAGCTTATCCGATAATAGCTATTTCAGCAAATTATGACTGTTGAAAGATTGTTTAGCATATGGATTTCATTGTATATTTTAACGAAAAATGTATTTTTCAATGGATAATTTTAAAAACAATATGAATTAAGATTATTTATATTTATATTAATATTAAATTGTAAATATTTACTATATTTTTAGTTGTTTTATTTCAATTACATACTAAGATAATAATATTTCTCGAGAATTCTCGAGAAATTTGAGAAATGGAAATAATAAAAAATCAATAACTTCGCAATAACTTGATTCCCGATGCCAAAGAGTTAAAAAAATATTTTTATATACAACGTCCACCAAATTAAAATCAAACAGCCCTAATAAATATGATTCATAACTAGGGAATCCAATCCCGGGATCCCGAATCCCGGACAGTTTTAGGTGCCCATGAATCCCGGGATTAGTAAACGTAGTCCCGAAAAATTCGGGATTGAACTTTTATCTAATAGAAATCGTACACCTCATCAGCACAATAAAGGCTACTAAATCGAGACATCCCACCGAAATCTGGATGCTTGGAAACAATGGCGTAACTACTAATTATCGAGCTTAGGCAACGCCTAGGGGCAGTAACTGTCTAATCTTTGTATACATATATACAGTATATATATATATATATTTCAAATGTGTTATATTAACCTTTCCCTACCGGTGATGTATTTACTACACCTCGCCTCGGATAATGGGAATATCGACATGAAATATAATAGATACGGGGTTCAAATTTTTTGTATTCATCTGTAATATAATTATAAATCACATCAAAGTATTATAGAATATAAGTATTCGTCTGCAGCGACGGAAATAAATAATTTGTCACGAAATCGGGAATTTTATCATTCACATTGATGGTGTTATACGAAAATGGGGGCTCATCAACTCGAACTAGCATTTAAATATCTGATGACGATACCTCCAAGAAGTATGGAGGCTGAGCGTACATTTTCCGCAGCAGGTTGCCTGGCTACCAAAATCAGATCCAGACTAAATGACGAAACACTCGATGCTTTAATGTTACTTCGGGCATATTTTCAAAATAATATTTGAACTTTTTAGTGTTTTTTAAATCAATTTTTGGAATTGCATTTTTATCTTTTTTTAAACAAATAAAATTCTTTCACCTTCAAGCTATTTTCTATATTAAACAAATGGACTTATTAGTAATTTTTGATCAAATTTATCAATGTAATTTCTTAAACTATGGAAAATCCCGATCCCGGGATCCCGTGATGGTCTGATGCAATCCCGAAATCCCGGGATCGACATTTTGCATCGGGATTGGATTCCCTACTCATAACAACCCTCGATATACAATACAAGTCCATAAAATTTAATTATATTCCAAATGCATTAAATTTAAATAAGATTTTCATTTTCATAATCATCATTATCAACACTAATCGTCATTTTCAGAGCTTTCTTGATTTCTATACTCAAATTTTAGATTCAAAATGTCTGATATTTTCAACTGTATTTATATGAAGAGAAAAAACCTTTGCAGTTTTTATTTAAATTAGATACAAAAACATATGTTTTCCACGAAAATGTCTTCATCAGTCATGCATCAATCAGTGTTTCTTTGATTAAAGCCTTCTCCTCATTTAGACTTATCAATTTCTATTATTGCTTCAACTTAAGTTATATATTTTTTTCGAATTTGCATTCAATATTGGCGATGATTTTTAGTTATGAAATGAATACATACATTCAAAATTATTAATTACCCAGTGGAACAAAGCTAGAATTGTGATATTTTTTTAATGTGACCAATCCATTGACAAAATGCCAAGTTATGTCATAAGGTGATGATGCATTTTTGTGTTTTTATTTGATTTAAAATCAGTATTTATTTGTTATATTGTATCGATGGGTATTTTTCATACATAGAAAGTCAAGGTAACTTGACGTTTCAGAAGTCCATCCTGCTCCTGGAGAAGGACGATGAGTTAATGTGAACGTCCCGCCGGAGGCCAGATATCCGGCACGAAGTCTGAAGCGTCAATCCGACTTGGCTTTATATATGTGGAAAATGCAAAAAAAAACTGTGAGTAACATTGTGTGAAAATGAATTTCATCAAACTCTATTTGAATATGTCCTAAGATTAGCGCGAGTACAATTAAGTTTTTGTCATATTTTTGATGGATGTTTAAGATGTTTTTGGATGGATATTGAAACAATTTTTTAAACGAATGTCCTGCAATAAGTGACACCAGTCAACCAGATATCCGGATATTTGTGATTCTCTTTTGTGTTACTTTTTGTTGGAAAAAAAGAAAAACAATGTAACTTCACACTTCTAGAAGATTTTCTCCAATATAAAAAGCCGAATACGATAAAACACATTATAGTTCGAGCCGATCTTTGAAATATTAGGTCGATCCTGTTATTTCAACTATAAACTTCTACGTACAAATGAAACCGCAACCGATTTGACCCAAAGTTTATTTTCACAATATCAAATTATCTTCTTAGTATGATACTTCCAGTACTTCCAAAATAAATAAAACCGAATTTAATGATTCTTATTTATTGTACATTAAATTTATTATCTTTGCAGTGTGTTAATTTTGCGTAAGAAAATAATCCGCGATCAAATCTGCTATTTCAAACTTAATCTTACACACAACGATTGAAGCCAGTGTTAATGTGCAATAAATCAGCAACTATGAATAATTCAACGGAATTTTCTCCGAAACGCTTAACCTAATTTTAATCCAAATCACGATTTGACTTATATGGAATTATAAAGTAACTCAAAGGAACTTGTTAGGAATAAGCAATATTCTTCATGAAATAACACGCATGATTTCGGGGAAAAGCCGACAGCTTAACATTCAATGTGGTCAAAATTATAAATAATTCAATTCACACAAAACACCCAGATTTTTTACCAAAGTCGGAATGTTTACATCAAAAGTCAGCTTTTCATTTTTATTTGTCGATTTTCTATTGTACCGCGAATTTATACAGCTTGCCAATTTCAAACGCAGGACGTGCATTGAAATCATATTTAAAAACGTTTTGATGATAAAGAATACTTTGGATCCAAACTTCAAATATTCGCATTATGACCAAAGCATATCTGTTATTTCTCATTGGCAATGTCTTTTTTAAAATTTTATTTGAGGATTGGAGGATGGTACCAGAAGTACCCAACCTACTAAAAAAACACAAAAAAAAACTTTATTTCTGAATACATCCTAGCAATATTCAATAGCTCCTATACCCCGTTTATAATGAGAACCGTCAAGCTCCTATTTTTCCAAGTTTGGAAAAGGAAAATAAACCAAATTGGCCAAATCTGGCGAATAGGGTGCATGAAGAAGCAATTAGAACTTTAACTCATTGATTTTGACCACCGCAATAATGCATAAGTACATTCTTGATGAAACAAAATTTTCTTTTTAACCAAATAGCCGTTTTTTTCTTAATATCATCACTCAAACTTTGCAATAAGTTCGCATAATACTCGACATTGATCCTTTTTTAAGATGAAATCCCAAAAATCAGACGCCATGACCTGACTAAATGCGTCATCCATCTTGCGCACAGCTTTCTCATGTGCAAATTTTTGATCGATATGTGATGTACAGCACTTTTTGACATACCTTTCATATCTGCTAGCTTGCGCACTTTCAGTCGACAACCAACCAATACTATTTTAAACCAGAAAGCAGACTCCTCCAGCATAAAATCTTGCTGGGCTTTGATATTGCTTGGACTTAAAGCTTTCAAATAAAAGTATTGTACAAGGTGCGCTCAAAAAATAATGCGTCCAAATTGATTTAAAAAATGTATCGAAATTGAATAAGGGTCTTCTCTGAGGTTCTTTAGAGCCGATGTAGCATGAGGTTTGATGATTTCAATCGGGTTCCAATACTTCCCTTTCAGAACTCCTTTTACGCAACAACTCCCAAAGGCCTGTCGAATTAATAGAACCGTTTCGGTAGCGGACTTCAGGACTTTCTGATGGTCTTCAGGTCGGGTACTTCTCGTATATAAGGAAACATTGCGAACCACATTCATTAGAGTCATCTTGTTGATGCGATAATGCGATAAACGTTGCAATTAATAAATATTTTGTTGAAATGCAAATATTTAAACTGGCGAACAATCGCGCAGATTGCCGGCTAAATATAATGCAATTACACTATTACGTTTGAATTCCATCGCTAATATCTGCTTTTATTTTTAAATTTGACCAGAATGCTTCCTACGGCTTATAAACAATGTAATATACTGACGTTCTCAAAACGAGCGCACTGTTATCATCGGCTCGACAGCTTTAATGCTTCGGTTTGGTCTTTTCTCAGTGTTTTATATCAAATAATAAAAGTATTTAATTAGTGGCATATCATACACAAATATGTAATATAGTGTTGGCTAGAGATTCTGATTTCTCGAAGATTTTCCTAATTTCCTGGATTTGAAAAAGTAAATACTGAGGCAATTCGTAAACCCGCCCGCGAGTGAATAATTTAATTTACAGCAATTTTTAAATCATCATTTAAAATAATGATAATTTCGCTACTCACTCATAAATTCTCTTCTCTCCTTTATGAATTATAATTCATATTCAAATAATCCTATCCTTATTTTACCATGTGTGGAAGGCAAATGGGAATTCACCACACCCTATTCCGTGGCTCGCACTGTCTTCAGACCTGACTTCCTTTAATTAGGACTTTTTTTGTGGGTACCTCTGTCGTGTAAATTAATTCTTTTGTACGTCCCTAGACAAAGAAATCCAGTGGTGTCAGATCTTGAGATCATGCGAACCATGGAATTGGACTCATCCCCAGGCAAATAAATCCGGTGGTGTCAGGTCTGAAAACAGTACGAGGTCGCCAAAAGAATTAATATACATTAATTTAATATGCAAAATACCTTGTAGATTTTTGATCGATTTTGCATATTTTTCGAGAAATCTCGAGAATAAACACTAGTGTTGGCATTGATATGACGCCATAGGAAGTGCATTTTCTTGGAATGCAATTCAACGCTCTCATAAATAGTACAAACTTCCGGTTCGATGTTTTATCGAATGTCATGACATTTTCTAGATAACGGTATTGTTTTATTTCCGCATGATCGTTTGTTTTTGTGCAGAGTTTTGTTAATTTTCGGGCGTGTCGCCGTCTGAGAACGAGTGGAAGTTAAACAAGATTCGTTGTGTATATTTAAGATCGAAGTGACAAACGCTTACTATTACAGCTGGCACGGGGTTCGAACATTTTTCAAGTTTTTTTGAGTCGGGCTAGACAAAATTCGAGTTGATTTGGTGTGACGATGATGTGTGAGTCAAGCTTCGTAGTGCGGATTAGAGGAGCAGCTCATTGCCAGACGGAGACAAGTATTATAATTTCACAAATCCCGACATAATTCTCTTACGACACATTTCTGTGACATGATATATCCCAGTTTACTATCGCTCCCACCCGCCTCTGTCTCGCAATTTATCCTAATAATTGGAAAGGATGATTTTACGCCAGCCAAACTACTACGTTTTTTTCTCGACGTTGTACACGAACACGCGGACGGAATATTTCTTGCGCGCTTTATTTGAAAACATGTCATATCGGCTCCTCCGAGTCTCTTTTCGACTCACCCATTTCTTCGATAGATCACACCCATTTAATACGATACTCTTATAGATCATCATTCGCAGGGAAGATCGATCGCCCGCACAGAACTCGCTCTAAAAATCAGCTAGAAATTGCTCATCTGCGTGCATTTCGTTCATCTCTATTATTTTCACGAAGCTCACAAAAACTCTTAATAAATTTGACTTACACCTCGGACGACTGCTGTGATTTATTCGACGCGATAATTTATAGTTCTCGGCCAAGAATTTAAATCGGATGTTCATAGATCGAATCGGCGATGCGAACTTTTTCCAGTGGAAGAGAGCGGAACGACGTCTTCGGCAAAGTTTTGGAGATTTATTCGTTCGATGACTTATCGAGAAGAAGATTTAATGACGTGTGGAATGTTTGGAGGGGCTTAGAGGGGACAGGAGAAAACGATAGACAGACGTCCAGAAATAGTTCGGCAAACGCCGCGACGCCGATACAAACAAACGATGATCAGTGAAGCAACTTCATACTTTCTACTCTATCTTTAGATGCGTCTTCTTATGATCGTAATCATAACGTAACATCGATTCCCATTCTTTCGAACGACGACCTTTCGGATTCGACCTCAGATTGCAACCCCGACTTTTGCGGCAAATTCGACGAAAGAGTCATTCGACATCCCGTAAACTATTTGTTTACAGAAGCAATAAATCTCGTCTGTTTATTGAGAGATCAAGACGATCTTCATTCAGGTCTTAACTCTTAAACATACAATATATGTAAAGGGCGTATGTAGCACCGTCTTGCTGAAAATAGATATCAAATAAAGTCTACTCTCCTATAGCGTCCACTTCTTTTGCGGTGTCTTTTATGTAAGCAACGGATAAAATACGTAAGATCAATGCCCCATCGCACGTGCTAGTTACTTGCACTTTTTAACAAACTAAACACATATTTATTTTATATGTTTTGCCTAATTTTCAATAAAGCGTGATTCATATCTCGGCGCTATAGAAGGGTTAGATACATCAATGTGATTTAATTGTGGGCATATAAAGACACCCAACATTGTTTGGTATCGCCCAGCATTCACAGTAACAGCATTTCCAGTACAATTTTTAAATAAATGTTGCGTGGACCAAAACTTTCTGTCGTCGACAGTTTTCTCGGGTGTAAGCTGGCCATACTTTTGATGATTAAGACCCACACGGGATTAACCGGAAGGCGGGCAAAATAAATTAGTGAAGAAATAGCCTTGGGACAAGGACAACGTACATTCTGGTCCCGCGACAGATCACCACCTCAGATGAAGGCCACGTGCCTCGCGATCGTCGCCAGTTTGCGACATAGAAGACTATAATATGGTATCCCTAATCCTTCCTTGGAGATATCCTTTTGTCGTCACCCGACATATCTTGACCGTCGTCGTCGAAGAGGATTAAAAAACCCACCCCCGCCCGTTGCTTCCGGCGCTGCGCGCGACCCGCGGTGCGGTCTTCGAGACCGAAATCACGTCACGGTTGGCAGCCGTGACAGCGGCGAAGTCGGTGGCGCCCCCAGGGCTGTTACAGGAATTTATCTAGGTATCGCATTTGGATGATTATTTACTTAAAAATAAAACAACTAAATGATCCATTAATTAAATGATAAACATAATGATAGGAGCACGGAGTGAACGATTGGTGCGGGCGGCGGCATGCCAATCTTAATAACTAAATTTTATAAAATACTTGCAATATAATTGCTTGTGTGATGTTCATAAATTTACACAATCGTTATTATCCTCTAAAACATGCCTTATTAAGCAAGAACTTGATAGTCGAATCTATCTTTGGCGTGCATTTTTATTACAGAAATATAAATACGAATTCGGTTCCTGTTTTCGGTTCAGCTCCAAGATCCACACACTGAACTGATATTTTCCAATCAGTCCATTCCAGTTTTGATCTTTCTCCGGATTTTCACCTAAAAATTTACAATAAACGTGCAAAATTTTGATTAAACAGATCATACTTAACTTATGATAATGTATATCCCCTTACATGATTGCAGCATTTGTTGCCGGCAATATTTACAGCATGATCTCGCAGCTTCGAATCGGAAAAGTTTATTTTACGTTTCCAAATCTCGATACTTTTAGTTTGTGAGTAATTTATCTCGGAAGAGTCGTAAAATATTTCACACTCTCGCATGCTTACATATTGCATCGCCAAACAAATATATTATCTATGATATTTCTATACTATCGAGGATTGAAACATCACAAGCCGCCGGTTCGATTCGGGGATTCAAACATCAACTGGTCGAATATAACTTTGCAATTGCACGTTTGCTTGGGTCTGCTTTAACGAGAAAATTGTGCGGATTTTAGTGAGGTTGTTGGTGTGACAGTGCGTTTTTATAGAAGCTACATCTTACAAAATTAATATTGGATGCAAGGCCGTCAGGTGATCGCGAATTATAAAAAGTAGCCGGTTTGCTAAAGACTTGGCTGACGTCCACGCATTATCATCCAATCGACCCTTTATAGACTCGCGACAAATTTATTCGCATGACCCATCTACTTTATTCGTTTTATGAAAATAATGGAGCCCCTAAATTATTGCGACTGACGCTTGACGTTTTTAGTATCAAATGTATGAATTCCTTGTCATTTTATGGCTTTTTTTCAAATTAATAATCATAAAACTTCAAGCCAATACCAATAATAAACATCCAGTCTAGATCATCTGGGCTTCGAACCGGAACGAAACTTATAATCGATAAAACCGCTATTTTTCTCGGAACAAAAACCGTAATAAATGTCCGTCGATACGATCGCGCTTGCAAGCGGATCCGCTCTGCTCTCAGACCGTTGTGTTGCTGGGCGGATGGAATTATGCGGATGAGCGTCAAATAGAAAGAGATCTGGCTGCGGGAAGGACGTCCTCCCACAGCCAAGGCTATCCGACGACTCCTTACAGCTCCCGCCTCCTGCGCGTCATCGCCGAAATGACAACACATTCGAACAAAGCTTTATCATGGACAATTGATACAAAACTGGGAATACACTGCCTTCTGATATCTTTGAGATCTCACGCAACTTCAATTTACGATCGTCCATCCAAAACTATTTTGTGGACATTTTTAATGTTTTCCGAAATAAATGCCGAATTTGAAATTCGTCAATATTGGCGCCATATGTCATCCTACAAACTTATTGAGTGACGCGTTTTCGGTGAACATTCCATACAATCCAATCAGATTTCCGATTTGCATTTCAAGTCATCGCGTCTGAATTACTTTCCATTTTTTTGGAATCTTTCAACGATTTGTTTGACAGCCACGATGTATAAAATTTGGAAGCGTTTGTTCAGATATAATACAATTAAGTCGGACAGGGTCATCTATGATTGACTGATTTGCAACAAAAATATAAATATCACGCTGAAATAATAATACATTGGCGAGAGATTCGCAGATCTTATCCTACATAATACCTATTCTAATATCTTATCTCACATTTTATTATATTCTGTGTTGTATCAGCAAAATATCCAGATATTGGCGCCATTTCGCCTAATACAATAATTAAGATTTTTCACTAATTTCGACTAATTTGTCAATCCTTCTATAACGTCGATGTAGGGACCACGCTATAGAGACAAAACGCTATAGAAAATTAGGCACCGATACATAATTTGTAAATGATTCGTTTGTTAACAAATAAAAAGGTTGACTGTATTATAGTGTCTAGACTCTAGACCCACTAAAAAATTGTGAGTAAATGAGTTATAAATTTATTTATTTATTTATTTATTTATTTGTGGAAACCCAACAGCTTTACATATATAATTAGCTGTAGATTAGAAATATTACAAGCCAATAATAGGATTTCACATATAGAATTAGTTAAAATTAAAGGTAAAATTATAACATGTACTCAAATTTAAAATTTAAAAGTTCGTAACCTTGTAGTTATTTCGTTTTTTTTATTTATTTTTTTTTTTTTATTTTTATTTTTTTATTATTTTTATTATTGCTGTTATTACTACTGATTTACTTTATTCATCAATTAAAAGATTGATTAGCTGACGTTTGATATCGATTAGATTACAATTGAAAATATCCAACTCAAGATCCCTTAGCACATCATTAAGGTTTATTATGGCTCTACTCAAGAAGGCATTCTTTCTATAGTTGGTAGAGGCCAACGGAACCGCGATTGGTTGGTAAAATCTCATAGATCTACTAGGTATATTGAAGTTAATACTACTCAGCAGTTCAGGACAGTCAATTATGCCGTTTGTAATTTTGAGTAAGTATATAATGTCTGCTATTGTACGGCGCTTATTAAGGGCTACTAAGTGTTGATCTGAGCAGATACGCTCATATTCTGACGAATTATACGCTTTCCCCATTTTGAAGCATAGGAATTTTATAAACTTCATTTGAACTCTTTCAATTCGATCCACATATTTTTGATACCTGGGGTTCCAGATTTGAGACGCATATTCAAGCTTGCTTCTAACATAGGCACAGTAGAGAATTTTTAATGTCTTAGGTCGTTTAAAAAAGCTTGAGTTACGCATTATGAATCCCAATGACCTTGTAGCTTTTGTAACTATATCATTAATGTGGGGATCAAAGGTCAGCTTAGAGTCATGAACAACACCAAGATCTGATATGTCATTCTTTTTTAGTAATGTGTAATTTTTTAAGTTGTATGTCGTTTGTATAAAATTACGTTTACGGGTAAACGTGACAGAAAAGCATTTTTTTGGGTTGAGGTCCAATTTATTGTTTATGCAGTATTCATCAAGGCATTCTAAGTCAGCTTGTAGGGCATTGGCATCCTCGATTGAGGTGATATTGGCGAAAATCTTCATATCATCAGCAAAAATTAAAATATTAGAATTTCTGAAGCAGTCAACAATATCATTTACAAAAATGTTAAATAAAAGAGGCCCTAGATTCGATCCCTGGGGGACACCACTGGGTATGGCAACCCAGGTGGATATGTAATTATCAATGACAACAGCTTGGGATCTGTTTGTTATGTATGAGAAGAACCACCTATGTAGATCTCCTCTAATTCCTGCATTGTATAATTTGGTCATGAGAATGTTGTGGTCGATCCTGTCAAACGCTTTACTGTAGTCAGTGTAGATAACATCAACTTGTTGATCGTTATCCATAGCCTCTGTTATAAATTCATTCAATAGTACAAGATTGGAAACAGTAGATCTGTTTTTCATAAATCCATGTTGAGCTTGATTGAGATAATTTTTTAGAGCCAACTGTACCTGCATATGAACAATTTTCTCCAGTATTTTTGCTAGAATACACAGTTTAGAGATCGGTCTGTAGTTAGATACTTCGGTCTTATTTCCCTTTTTATGAACTGGTGTTATGAAGGCAGATTTCCAAATGTTAGGGACATAGCAGTCGGTAAAAGAGCGTTGAAATAGAAGCAAAATCGGCTTGGATAAGGTCCTAGCACAATTAACCAGGAATAAGGCAGGCAGATAATCAGGACCAGCTGATTTAGATGTGTCAATTTTGAGTAACATTTTAGTGATTAGGTCAGAATCAATCATGATGGTGGTTATGTCCGAAACTGATTCAACTGTAGTATTTGATTCAAGTAAGATGTCCAAGTTATCTGGGCTTAGAATGAAAAACATGTGATCTAGAATGATAAGCATGAAGGATGAGTACGTTGCCAGAAATGCAGGTGGCAGTATGAGATAGCGACTCCTGAGTGGAGTCCTGGATTTAGTGTTAATTTATTTCCCGATTTGAAGCCGAGTCCTGAGTCACTCCCGTCGGCGAGTCTAGAAATAGTCGCGGGCGTCTCGCCGCGTGATTCATCGAGGAAAACTCGCCGAGTGAATGCGCCCAGGTATTAATAGAGGCCGTTTGTCCCCGTATTTCCTGGAAAACACTCACACTTTCCACATTGTCAAATCTATTATTTATTCATTTATCTTCGGCTATGGTCATCTTTTTTTAAAAAAACTTATTAAACCTTTATTAAAGCACTACTTGTTAGTACTACGGTTCCAGAAAATAAGGTTACAACACTGATGTAGGATCGAAAAATGCTTGTATTTTATTTAAATGAATTAATAAACATAACTACTACTACGTGACACACCCACGTCACATCCCCCATCACGATAGAATCTAAAAAAGATTCACCCTCTTACGAAAAATTATTCAAAAATTCTCGCACAGCGGTCACGCGATTTTAACAGCGCTCCAGTGTCAGCATTCTGGACACCCATGGAGCACACAACTTCTCGTTACCAAGTTTTTTTGATACAATATTACCAAGGATACTTTCAGAAATGTCAGTAAATTATTCATGAAGGTCGTCAAGCATCACTGATGGTTGTTGTGAGTATCAATACGGCCTTTTCTGAACAACATGTTCGTGACATGTTGTCGACTCATCACATCACAACCATAAACTTCGACGAGCTTCCGATGGATATTAGCGGCGGTATTGCGGCGGTACAAAGTCAAAAAACCGCGTGGATCTCGCATGGACGGAAGGTGGCTGGAGCGCACGACGACCTCTCCATTGGAAACATGTACTGTGACTGAACAAAATGGCCGACAAACATGCGAGAACTAACAAACTGACCGTTAAAATCTCCTCTATATTCGAGGTGCGCCAACTTCAAATCAAAATATTTCTCCTTACCTTACCTTCTAAATGATCCTCATATATTGTTTCAATTTTTCAATATTATGATTGAAAATATTTAATATATAAAAATGAATTGGGTTTTGTTCGTTCGAAATGCGCTGGCATACCGTTTATCAGATTGCAATAAAACTTCGTTCATTTATTGCTAAGGATTTCGCGAGTAACATAGGCATAATTTAATACATAAAAATTATATTTGTTTGTCCGTATTTAATACACTGCCATACCGTTCATTCAATTGCGATAAAACTTTGCCAATTTATTGTTTGCACTTTCTCAAATAATATAGGCATAGTACAATTAACTTACAGTAGATTTTAAATATAAAAATCAACGTTTGTATGTTTGTTCATATTTATAATAAAACCAACAAACGATATTTTTAAAAGTATTACTTTTTTGGGGGCAACGCGCTGGGTATCGGCCAGTTACAAATAAAAGAACAGTTTATTTATAATAAAGTTAGAAAATCATCCCTAAAATATTGTTTTATAATTACTATATATACACTTTATCGGCCGCCAACTCTAACACGTTGGGTCCTCAGATGCGTCCGATTTTGCTCGTCAATAAACCGAGATATTTCATTTAAAATAAATTCATGATAAAATATATCCACCTTTTTCATTTTTAAGAGATGTAGGTCATTTTTAAACCTAATTATTCGGGGTTAGTTAAAAACTATTTAAATTATTAAAAACGTTACGACGATTTTATTAAATTTATTATTAAAAAAGCGCTGATCGACAGTATTATTTTTTATTTGAACTTTATCTTATTTATTTATTTAATTTTTTTTATTAAGGATTATTAATTTATCTTTAAAATGTTGCAAATGTGTTTATACAGTCAATTGTTTTTAATTTGGGAATAGCGATAAAAAACATTGTATAAGTTAATATCACCAAAAATATCAATTTGCTATGCTGCTTAACCTTTTGGCTGCTACGGTGTATTTTGGTGTTTATTTGTTATCTTTCTTTTTATTGTTTGATTGCGCTAACGTATATACACATAAATTACTCATATTCGAGCATTTTGGAGTCATCAATGAACGAATAACGATCGTTGTTTGCAATCGACGATATATCGTTGCTTAGCACTCTAAGTGAATGACTTAATTGAGAAATTGATACAATTTGAAATGCTTCAAATTTCGGTTTATTTTATATGATGTAAACGAATCGAATCGAAAATCATATATCTGCAACATAAAATCGTGTATTTGTTGGAATGAATTATTACAAACCATTATCGCATTAAATAGATTTTTATGAATCACAAACGGAGTGATTTGTAATGCGGTAATTAAGTTTTTTGGCAAAACGAACGATAGCTTTCGGGAAGCAATAAAAATATGGATGTTTCATTATAATCGTTTCATCCGTCATAAGTGTCGAAGGAACTATTTTCGATCGGTCGAACTGGAAAAAAGCCCCGTCGTCCGCGGCGCTCCTTTGGTCTTTCGATATTTTCGGTCAGTGACGAAGTTTTCGAATATAATTAAGGGAATTCTTTTCATTTTCAGAATATTTTCCTGGTGGATCACGACCTAAATAGGTAGGTCGTATCCTGGGATGCAAATTGTGTCGAAATATACGAAAGTCGACACTTAAACGGACCGTCTATTCCGTGGTCGTCTCGCGACGCGATCGCTTCAAAGCCGCCGCCCGACTCTGCGCAAAAAATCACAAAGTAGACCGAACCATTCGGCATTTATGTAAATTCAGGAATTTCAACAATTCGAACGCATAAAAAATAAAGGGTAACGGTGCAGCGCCCGCCCGAACTGCACTCGACCCCAAATTCTCATCCTTCATTTCTTCTCGATTGACAACATCTTCTAAATCGTCCTTCTTACTTCTCCCCGACTCAAATACAATCAATCGTCAACCTTTAGATCGAATAAGTCAAAATTATTACGAATGAATGCCGATCATAAATAATCAAGAGAAAAAATCTTTGATGATTGTATTCTTTTATGTACAGCCAACCCTTCTATAGCATCCAGATAGGGACCGCGCTATAGAAAATTGACAAGTACAAATGATTAGTACGCGTGGAAGGGATTTGTAGACATTTGTAATCCATATACACATCCGCGGAAAATCGCATAAAAATAAATCGCACAAAAAAAGCTATGAGGATGCGTTCCATGGATTTTAAAAACCGCATAACTTTGAAATAGCTATATAAAATACATCCAAAATTGCACAAAAAAAGTTTATAAAACCGGAAAACAATAAGATAATTAAAAAATAGCATTTTTGGTAACATTCAAAGGACGTCTTGCATCATTGATAAAATTTTAAGGATGTCTGACATCTGGCATCTCAAATTCCAAATATCCACTAGAGAAATACTAATTATTTCAAATACAAACTATCATCACTGTATGATAATTTTTGAAGAAATAGTATACCCAGTGTCAATATCGTTATTGTTCTGTATAGATTTTCTCTTTTCAACAATATAATCCATAATTAGTTAAGATGTCTCTATAGTCCCTAAATTAAAAAATAAATAAATCACAAAATGGCGATTGTTTAAATAAAAAACTAAGTCAAGTCATTTTTTGGCGTTATTTTTTCAGTTTTAATTTTTTTTAAGTAGTTAAAAAATAATTTTGACATATATCTGAAGGGAGTATTAGAAGGTTGTATAAAAAAATATTTGTACCCAGTTTGAAGTAAATTAATTTGATTAAAACTTGTGATATCATTGGAAACATTGGAAAAATCCAAAAAAAAACGGAATCAAATTTTTTCAAAATTCTAAACTAGAATAAAGGGCGTGGTCGTATATTCAGCGATAGCAGATGCAATATGATTTAACAGTCCCAATTTTTTTTTCATAAAAAGTCCCAATTTTTTTTTTTTCATAAAAAATTGGGACTGTGTAAGTCATATTGCGTTAAAAAACCGCATAACTTCGAAATCGCATTAAAAAAAGTCGCACAAAAATAGATTTGAGTGTATTATGTTCCATAAAGGCGTATCGTGATTATTCTGTGAATAATGTTTGCAATTTCAACGTACAAGGGCTTCAATTCAATAGCCTCCATAGCCTGTTTATAGTGAGAACCGTTGAACTCCAATTTAAATCATCGCTTTTGATCACTAAATGTGTGAATCGATATGCATTCTCTTGATAAAACGACACTTTCTTTTAAGCCAAATATGGCCTTTTTTCTTTCATCACTCAAACATTGCAATAAGCGCATAATACTCGCCGTTGATTTTTTTTCCTGTTTGAATATAACCAATGAAAATTATAACGCACGCATCCCAAAAAAGTATCGCCATGATCTGAGCAAACGCGGCATCCATCTTGCGCACAGCTTTCTCATGTGCAAATTTTCATTCAATATGCGATATACAGCTTTTTTTTTTAAATCTACCATGTCGGTTAATTCGCACATTTTTAATCTACATCCAATACTATTTTGTGGATTTTCTTCGCCACTTCTGGCACAGTCACCACTGCGATGTTCGTCTTGGCAGATCGTACGGCCTCGTTTAAACTCTGCCACCCTAGATCGGGTTTATAACGACGACCAATTTTTTTGTCTGTCTGTATTCGATTGAAACCTTTTCGACTTCGTGAATCTTTTTTATTTATATAAATTGATTTGGTTGTATTGAAAAAAATGTTTATAAATATTTAATATATCCAAATATAATCTTCTTCGCCGGAGAGCTTAAAAGCTTCTTTGCTTACGTTGGCACGGTTTCGGCCTAATTAAAAAAATCTTTTATATTTTAATGAAATAAAGATTTATGCCTATTAAAAATATGCTGAAAAATATAAAAATGGATGATTTTCATAGACGTTAAATGTGGCTGTATTCGCTCAATCTCTGATCAAAGCTGAATTCAATGGCACATTTATCTGGAAAATTGATTCATTATCAAAATTAACTGCAATTTTTTGTCTGCATTTGTAAATTAGACAATAAGTCGAAAATTTCACCTAAAATTAAAAAAATTGTTGTGGAATTCCATAAATGTTTATGTTATCGTCAGGTATATACCGACATCAAAAGCTTTCGAGTCCCGTATTTAGAATCATATTTATGTTATTATTCGGGAAGAAATTGGAGTGTTGGGAGGCAAAAGAGAGTGTTGGGCGCAAGAGCCGCAACCGGACTGAGAGATGTCGAGGTGTCGGAAGGAATGGGCGGTGGGGGAACAGCCTTGCCCCTTCCGGAACGAGCTCCGCCTTCTTCCTTCCAAATCTTTTCCAGGATAATATCTAATTACATTGAATAACTATTTTTATAATAAATCCATTCGATATTGTAAATATTCGATAATTTTTGATATTTTTTTCGGCTGGATCGACGATCAAAAAAGCTGTTTTAAAACCTCAACGTATGTTCTACTTCATCCAGTATCTCAAATTATTCACTTATTACAAGCAGGAATAACCATTTTCATCATAAATATCAATAAAAAAATATTCTGCTAGATTTCTATTATTAAAATTAAATGAAAACCCGATGATGTTTGGACTCAAAGAAACTTCTTCGTCATTTCTTGTGAAAAATTAGTCATTTTTTTTTAAGAAAACTATGAGAACGATGCCAAGTTTGTACATATTCATAATCAAATTTGACCATTAAAAAATATTTTAAAAAAGAAGCACTATATAACTACAAATTAGAACACTTTAGAGCCCGGGTGATTTCGCAATAAATTCATGAAACTCTACTTCTTTCATAAAATTGATATAATGTTTAAACCAATTAACAGATTAAAACCAAATTTCGGTGATGTCTACAAAAGAATTTACTGCGTCTATATATTCAAAAACAATAGTGATTTTCAATCTGTGGTGCGTGTTCCAGCATGATAAAATGCAAAAAGTTATAATTTTTGATGATATTATATTTCAATTGCATATTTGATTTTTTTTTAATTTAATTTTATACAATTTTACATACTGATGATTTTGTATTGGAATATTGAAACATTTATATACTGTCATCGCTAGAATATCTATGTCAAGTTCGTATGACATTTTTTCAAGCTAAAGTTATGCCAATCCGGGTGTAAAGAGTTAAATGACCCGAAAAACGTTTTAAACTACAATTAAAAACTTAAAAAATCGAATAGGAAAAAATCCAAAGCAAACAATATAAGGTTCATGATAATAACGATTTTATTAGTATGTTTTGTTAAAATGAAGAATTGTTATTTTTTTAATAAGAGATAATCTTATACAAACTGCTTTCTGTGAATGAATGGTTTTTCTTCTTAAAAAACATCCATATTTGACATATTTGGTAATAAATCAACGATTAAATTAAATCCCAAATAGATAATATAATTTTTCAGAAGTACTAAAATACAATAATACACAAGATAAAGAAATCTATGATTTCCAAGAAAATATCACAACAATCTGTCCAATGGATGCTATGGAAACACTCGAAACAACAATGATAAGAATATTATCGATTCTATTACAGCCCACATATATTATAATTGATCTCGAATGAAGAGATCAATCGATCACGCAATTTAAGCTTATATTGAGAAATCAGCAAAATATTTCGCATTCATTTTGTATATCAAAAAAAGCTCTGAAGTTCAACAACGTGCACGATGAGATAGATGAAATTGAAAGCTTATTTTCGAACAGTTTTTTTCATAATTTTCAAGCATATCCTTTTTTTCTTTTAAACAAATTAAGACAACAATCATTTTTACTTTAAGCTCTTGAAAATCATTTTCACATGGAAATTTATAAATTCGAATATTAGAGTGAAAGATATCTGCAGAACTCTCTGTTCAACATTAACATAAAAATTCTTGCCGAAAAATCATTTGTTTTTTTATAAATATACTTTATTTTGTGTATTTATTGAGCTTCGTGTGGTTAATAATTTAATGGAGATAACCAGATTGATTTCAAATTAAATAAATTGGTTTTTTTGTAAGAAACTATTAATGTATCCATCAATTTTGCGCATTTTGATAGAAGTGGGAATTAAAAAATCCTATAAAAAAGTGGCTCTTGGTATGTCAATTCGACTTATTAAAATGAATTATTTTTTGCATTGAAATTATGGTCCGTATTTGATGGAATGAAGACGATATCCAAATATTTTGGCGTTAATATGGCAGTCATTGGTAGCAATTTATTTGAGTCTTTTCTGAATAACACGAAGATTTTCATCAGCTCAAATACAATCTTGTTTATTGACGAATCCATTAATTCTGAAATAAGATTAGGATTACGAAGTAGGATTAGTAGGACTTTATACAAAAAGCTAGTGGATTATTTTTGTTGACGCAAATTCTGTTAAACAATAGAAATGGCAAAAATACTTCAATATTAATACGCAATTGAATAATCTATTACCTTTGTCAAATTTAAATAGTTTAACATGTACCTTTCTCAATCACGGTTGATCTTTGACCGATTATAAAACGAGCTACACTTTTCTTTTGCGAGAAAATCAGCACGTCTCTAAACAAAAAATCCACTGGTGTCAGGTCTGAAGACCGTGCGAGCTACGGAATAGGGTCGCCAAAAAAATAATTTATACGACAGAGATGTCCACAAAAGAAATCCTAATTGAAGAAATAAGCGCCGCCTTTGCAAAAATTAAAAATGAAATCAGACAGCTATAGTTGAAATAAGGGAAAAGTGTCGAGCGTGCATACGAAGCAGAGGTAGCTAATTTGAACAATTTTTTTAAATAAATTTAATAAAAATATCTTAAGCATAAAAAGTATTTTCTTTACCGTGACCCTGGTAAACTGGTAACTCTTCAAACATGTAGCATATCGTTGGAAAAAGTATGATTTAGAAAACTTTTTTAAATGAAACTAAGTTCAAAATATTTGTTAGTTTATGATTTTAAAAAATTAGAAGTTGACTTTCGTTATTCGTTTGCATATTTTATGTGACTTTGGAAGCTTAGTAGTATTTTTTTAAAACCAATTGCTTAAAATGATGATTTATTTAGTTACAATGAGTTATTTCGTGCTATTACGACCACAGATTAAAAAGTTATGACGATATCGCATGCATTTGGATGAGTAGTTTTAAATAAGACAATTTATTATTTAATAATTAATTCATATTTGTTCAAAGATAACGCCCAACAATAATTCGAAGCAGCGAATGACCGCGAGAGAGCGCGCACCTGTTCGGGGTCATAAATTGAGTCCAATATTACATTTATGCAATTTATTCATGGATATTGAAAGAGAAAATATCGCGTAAAAATGAAAATAACGACGTTTCAAGTGTGAAGGGCAGAGTATAATTTTTAGATGTTAGATTCGGGAGGTAGGCGGCGAAGCATTCGCAAAGTCTGCATTCTCGTCGCGTCCGACGGTCCCACGGTTGACTTAAATTACTGGTCGTTCTTAAAGAGGTCCCCGCAACAGGTTGATCGGATATATTCGCTCAAATTTTTACCTTTTCCCAGAATTGCAGACATCTCCGCGCTCGGCGCGTTCGACTTTTTCAAATCGAGGAACGCACTTTCTCGCCGAACTTCCTAAATTAGAATTTCGTGGATGCTGCATTCGTCAATTGCTCGCGTTGAAACGATATAAACGGCAGTCGAACCCAGCGTCCGATGCTTCTCTGGCCGTTTTTCAGCGTTTCTGCCAATTTATTCGGCGGTCTTTCGCGATCGAGTCGTTGAATTTTGACAGGGCGACGTTTCAGGATAATCCTGCATATAAATTAGAGTTGCAAAAATGCCTAAATCGGAGGAATCGCATTCGACGGCGGAGCGGCGGCTCCGCATAACTGTACGTCAGTTTTATTCGTACGTTGCGCATTGTTATACCTCTTTACGGAGAACGGCTCGTTACCCTTTTATTTTACCACGGTATCGTTTTTACGCCATTGTCCTGTTAGGCGGTTATCGCGTTGCAAACCTCGCCACTCGGATTCTGACGAGAAATTCGCAAACTTTTAGATGCTCTCGTGACGATTCCATTTTTTAGAAATGTGATAAATCTGCCGAAATTAGATCCATCGATCTGAACCGCTTTTTTCGATCTTTCGATCGTCGACACCCTTGCATTTCTTCGTCGGTCCCTCCTGCTCCGAAAAGCCGAGCCTTTGCGTTTTTGTCGACCGTCGGTCCGTTGGCCGCTTTAACCCTTAGAGCGCTAAAATACGATATATCGTCGATTGTTAAACTAACGAGAACAGCAAACAATGGCTCATTAATGACTTCGAAATACTCAAACACAAATCTTTTCTGTGCGTCAGGGTATCAATGTTTAACTTTACAGTATACGGGGAAGATTCAAATATAACCCGGGATTTTATACAAAATTATTAATGAAGTATCTCATCATTAAAAAATACATTTATTCCATCGAATAGAAAACTTCTAAATCCCATCACTGAAAAAAAAGCTAAAAGTAGCAACCTCTGTTGCGCAACGCATAATTATTCGTTTTTGTTTAAGCACCCTTAGCGTCATCTAACAGCTGACATTTGTAGGTCACATTCACCGTATGTCTGTCTTGTACAAAATCAATCAATATCGAGTCCGAAAATACCGTAGCCATCACTTTTCCAGCACACTTGTCATCGACTTTCAGACAGAAACCCAATCAAACGCTTGAGTCTTACTTATGGAACGTTTCTGCCTTGTTGCTTAAAAAATGTTTTTTTTTTCTTTGCGCATCAGAAATTAACAATATTTAAGAACACTATCAGTAAATTTCAAGACAAGTTATAGGCCGATGAAGAGAAGCGGTGCTTCTCTTCATCGTGTTTTTCTTGAAACCACCTTTTCCAAGCTCACGGAAGTGCTCCCACTCAATCTAAATTAGCATTCAGTAATAAATTTTAACAAACACGTGCACAATTAATGTATTCATCATTTGACCTATAATTATTTAAAAATATTTAAAAGTTTTTATTTAATGAACAAAAAATGTTGATAAAAACACAATATTTTTTTTGATTGCTCACTATTTCTATATTTTCCAATGTTTCTTTTTAATTATAATCTAAACCATACACAATATTATATTAATTAAAAATATGTTTAAATTTTCTCCTGCAAATTACACATTCGGGACTTAGGACTTCCGTAATGAAGAATGACTTTGTTAAAGTTTAATAAATATCAACATAAAAAATCGACCCAATAAAACAGAAACGTCCCTTAACCCGTTCCATACTGAGAGCACGCCTAGCGTTTTCATATGTAAATGCACTTTTCTCTCAGGACCGCGCAGCATGAGTCAAACTTGTATATCAATAAAAGCACCTTAACACTATTGATAGTACACAATATTCGATATCACAAAATTACTACACGCACAATATGTTTGAACCGATTGAATGATTACTGAATATATCTGAGAATATTTAGATGTGTAGCGGTATCTTTACAGCACGACTAAAGACATCCGTCTCTGACTTTGATTTTCAGCCCTCAAAGCGTAAAAGTATCATCACCAAACTGTGCCTTCGTTCATGAGAAAACGAATAATTACGCGTTGCGCAACAGTGGATACTACTCGTCTTTTTTCATCAGTGACGGGATCAAGATGCTTCTCAAACGATGAAAATAAATGTATTTCTAATGAAGCGAACTATATATAAAAATAAGATTGTTTTCGTTTCGAAGTCCTGTATCATATTAAATATTTTGACTGAGTAGATTACCAACTTATATGAACCGACGCGACAACTTTACAAATCTTGAATTTTGACCAATAAATATCAAACATAGTCTGTGTAACCGTTCGTCCCTTGTCGTGTGCGAATGCTTAAAACCTTTTTCAACGGGAATAAAACCCTCAAACGTCGATTGTTCGTAAATGTCTGATTTTAGAAATAGAAAGTATACGAAGTAAGGAGGAATCTAAGGATCGAAAGAAGGTCGAAGGTTCGGAGACGGAGCTAGAAGAGGCGGCAACTTTCGCTGCGTTAACGGCATCCCTCGTACGGTGCCGCTGCCGGTTACTACGCCGTAGTAGGAGTGGACGTCGCACAAAAACCTGCACTCGTCCCGTCTGGATGCCGACTCGGGAATAACGGTCCCGGGACTCCATCGGTCAAAATACCCATTACAATATCGACGCTAAATTCCCCAAAGATATTAATCTTCTTCACAGACGACAATCCGAAAAACGTACCGCCAAATATCATGCATCGACTATGCGAATAAATAAACATTTGTAAAAAAAATACACACAAATATAAGATGTCTGAATTTCACTAATAAAATCACAATAAATCTATTATGACTGAAGATTAATCATAAATGTCGACTTAAAATCGGGTTAATATCCACTAAACGGTCAATTGAATCGTTATTTATTCAGATTCCAAAAGATGCAATATAGATTTAAAAATTGGAATTTTCTTATTGACTCGTTGACGAGTAATCCCGCATATGCTGCGAACGAGTTATACAGAAAGCGCGTTCTCGCACATCGAGTGCAAGAATCAGAAACAGAGAACGGATGTCTTGCGTCTCATCATCGTACATTGATGGCGAGGTCGTGCTATAAAGATACCCCTACACTTCTAAATATTCTCAAATAATGCAATCCATTTTCATCGCCAAAGAATTACTTGTAAGAAATTTGTCCGTATCCGGTTGAAAATCATCAGGATCGTCGGTGGTCTTCTTAGAATCATAATAAATAGTAGAAATGAACGGATATTGTGTGCTATCGACGGTGTTAAGGTTAATTTATTGATATACAAGCTTGACTCACGCTGCGCAATCATATCATGTAGAATTTATTAACAGCCTTTTACCGTTTTTTTTATTTTAAAAATATTAGACTTATATATTTTATTGTGATCGTTTGCGGATTTTGAGCATATTTTGTTCAGGATTGACACAACACATAATTAATATTTTTTTGTTAATATTATATACGTGCCATTCAAATTTATTTAATAATAAAATGGGAGCATCGAGATCTATTAAATTTAGATGCGAGAAAATAAAGCGACTCACCGATGAGTCGCTGGCGTTTAACTGCGCTTTTGTGTTAAATCATTCGGTCTTAAACTGCGTTTATTTGCTTGTATATATTTTTATTTTAGTTCGATATTCGATTTTTTTTAAATCATTAAATACGTGTTTCGTTTACACAATCGAAGATCGACAGTCTTCTTTCTTCGATCGCTCTTGCGGCCTTGTCTGCTCCGAATCGGGATTGTCGGAGGTCTTTCGTCTATTTTCCTACGCAGGCTTTCGCCGAGTCGTAATTTTGCACATTTTTAAATAAAGTTTGTATATTTCGTGTTTTTATTTCGTTGAGTTTATACATCGATCGAGATACAAAGATGACCCCCTGTGTTCGAGCAGATGGATAGTTTGAAGCGATTTTCTTCGACGATTACTATCGAAAGATGGAAGAAGACTGTTTGAAATTTGAATGGACGATCTTCTCTCATAAATAGGAGAAAAGCATCTCGAAGAGTCGGTAGCGGCTCGCCTTTACCTGCGTCCGACCGAAGGAATCCGAATCTCCTTACCATAAATTATGCGACCGGCAGAATGTCGCGCGAAAAATGACCTATATAAGTACCTATACAATATCTTCTCCGTTTACGCACCAAATCTTGACAATCTTCGAGAAGCCGACTCCTTCCTTTTAAGGATGACAATTAAATCGCTCAATACGCACTCGCCTGCATCCGCGCGCTCCTCAACTTCACCACCATCAAAACTTATCAATATCCACTAAAACCATCTTCCACTTGGCTCAGAATGACGATGAATGGCTCGTTTGTATGATATGTCGACTCTGCTCTACTTTAATATTCGCATACGCTAATTCATTCATAGATTAGCAACGAGTGCGAATCATTTAGCATGTTTACGATATTGCATCATAGAAAATGTGCTTTTCAGATGCAGATATTCTAAAAAAAAACCATCACATCGAGAACGTCGAGCTATGATCCAAACGTCGTTTGTGTATTCCGGAATCATTTCTATCGTCGGTGTGTGCGTTTTATCTCAGCCGATTGTCGTCTTTATTACTGTTTTCTATATCGCCTTGAGAAAAGACCAACGTAACGTGGCCGAAACGTTGGCATCTCGTCCTCGTGGCAGACCTTACGCGGTATATATAAACTCGCCAACCGGCTAAATCCTAATACAGCAAGTAGCCCCTCGCCACTCGATTTACACGCTTTCATTAAAACGCTATTCTTATTTTAAGTATTTTATTATTATTTTTTTAGAATTTATTAACGATGTTTAAGTTAATCCATTATTACGCATTTGAACGATAATCATGACCACAGCCGGTCTTTGCGATTTTATAGCCACTCACCGCTCGAGATTAATGATAAACTTGATAAATCACGTGATCATCAAATTTTATTATTTTTAAAGCTTCTGTTTATTTAAAAGATTCAACACATTTTGAATCTTATCGATAGTCCGCAGACACCCTTTCGAACAATTTTTTTTGGGTCAGATGGACAAATGGTGTCAGAACTGAAAAGCAGTACAAATTCATCCAAGGGAATAATATCAATGCAGTGATACCATAACTTTTTTTGCTGCTTTTTAGCAAGAAAGAAAAGGAACAGTCACATAAACTATAATAATTAAAAACCCACGTGACATTCAACCTAAAATCGACCGTAGCCAAATATAGTACTAGCAGCGACATCTCTTATTACAGATAAAACTATTTCAAAAACACACCGACCGGCGCTATTTTCCGCCAGCACTGCGGATTGCGTGTCAAAAATAATTTTAAAAAAACTACCACAAGAATTGAGAGCAGACACAAAAAAAAACATGGAAGAAACACTAGAAAATCTGAAGACAGAATCACAAACAAATTAATTTAAAAATATAGAACAGAAATTCTAAAATAATAAATGATGAATAAAAAAAATGAAGGATACCAGCTCAGAACAAGAAAAAATCATATCTGGCATTGAAAAATACATCAGGCAAAGAAATATTTTATTCTTCGGAGTAGAACAGAGAGGCTATGATAAATTAGAAATTTTACAAACAATAAAAGATGAGCTAAATGTCGTTTGTGGTAGGAATTAATTAGAGATGCTTAGAAGAATGGACAAATTATATAATATTAAAGAAGACTTCCCACGTAAAAAAATTAGACCAAAGGAGAATACTAATGGAACAACTGAAAAAATAAGTAGGAAAAGATTCTTTCCTAAAGTACTATAAATTAATAGTCTGAGAATCGTCTAGAAAGAAGAACACCGAAACGGATGATGGAGGAAAAAAGGGCAAAAGAAATTTAAAAAAAAAGATAAATAGAGAACGTCACATCGTATTGGTGCAAGACAGAGTGATTTTGGAGAAATTTGGAGGAGGCTTTCACCGCAATAAAAGCGACCCTTACAACTAACAAATACTAATATTCTAATATATAAAAATGAATTGGGTTTTATTCGTTCGAAATGCGCTGCCATACCGTTCATCGGATTGCAATAAAACTTTGTCTACTTATTGCTTAAGACTTCGCGAGTAATATAAGCATAATTTAATACATAAAAATGATGTTTGTTTGTCCGTATTTAATACACTGCCATATCGTTCATTCAATTGCGATAAATTTTATAAATGTCTCATCGACAATATGGCCGCTAAACCCTAAACAAATTTTGGGCGTCCCTATTGAAAGACCCTGTACATATACATACTCATGGTCAAATATTGATCAAAATAATAAAAAATAAAAGCCTTTTAACATAAATATGTTATAAAAATGAAATCAAATGTTGGAGTGCTTTATTTCTAAGTGCAGGGTAATCAGATTTGTTGAATTGTAGTTTCAAAGATGTATCGCATTGTATTATAATTCCACGAAAATATATTGTTCAAATATAGGTAAATATTATTTTTATATTTTCGCGGACTGGGATCCGCGAATCCCAGCTTCAGAACCGCTGGATTAGCGCTAACACGTAAACGCTCCTGAAAAGTTTTATAACGAATTATCGAATTGCGTATTAATCAGGGATGTGCTGCCATCTATTTGCACCGAATCGACAGAGCCGGTTACCAAAATAGTTTTAGTTCGTAGAACGGGTTCTTAAAATACATTCAAATCAATATTATGTGTTAAATCAACTCCAATCCGAAGCACTTGAAACAAAACAGTCGAAAATTACGTACTAACAACATGAAAAGATTTAAGATTGCAAAGGAGTTGCCCCATTGGATCATCATAGAATTTAATGGATGAACACTTCAAACCAAATGGAGCTGTCGTTAAAATTCGAAATGTCGATCGCAAAAGCGCCATGTAAATCTTAATCATTATTTTCGTTTTCATTGTCCGCCTTGTCAGAACGTTATACGGTCAATCTTTCTATAGCGTCCAGATAGGGACCACGCTATAAAAATTAAACTCTATAGAAAATTAGGCACCCATATAAAAAAAACGCTATAGAAGAGTTGACAGTATATTTTTCTCATATTTATGAAAAATGTTTTTTACTTGTTTTTGATTCAGCATTTTTGCTTTCATTTCAGGGAAAAAATTTCAGTGCAAAGCTAACGAAGAGTACAGAGAATGCTTTCAGTGTGCGAGGTGTGAGCCAAGATGCTACTGCAAATCGGGTTTCGTCAATGAGCAAGGAAAGTGCGTTCCGAACTCCAAAAATCGTATGTACATATTCTTTATCAAATAATTGAAATATGAAGTAGTTTGTAAATCATTTGAATTTATTTTTATACGTCAATAGATTTTCTTTATGTTTCCAAAGGATCTTACGAAATATCGAAATCTCCATGTTGACATTGTCCCAGCATTTAGTTTATATACAGGATAACACTGAACTAGTTCTTGAATTTGCTAAATTCTGGACAGCATGCTTTCATACTATACAGAAGAGAAAAAACATTGAAATATATTAACTAAATACGAAATACTTTTAGTAATCTTTTACTAACCGTCTCAGTAGCGACACACTCTTTTTGGCCACATGGTCTTGAATCTTGATTTTCTTTATCGTAAATCTTTGATAATCGTTTTTATGCCTGTAATTTTGCCTCAGGATCTCTGGAAGATTCATTTAAAAAGCTCTAATAATAATTTTAATTGATTTTATTCACATTAAACTTTTTTCTTCTTTATTTGGGGTCGTTTTTTCTTCGTCCAAAAATTCATGCGAAATTATTGAGTGCTATGATATACGAGGGTAATCTAGAAAGTGAGATTACAAGATAATTTTTTGTTTCGAAGTTGGCACGCCTGGCGTATAGTGGGCCATTTTGTTCAGTCATAGTAAATTCTTCCGATAAAGAGGTCGTCGCGCACTCCCTCAATCTCTCGTCCGTACAAGATTAACGCTGTTATCCGTTTTTTTACTTTACTGAACAATACCGCCGCGAATGTCTATCGAAAGCTCGTGGAAGTTTATGGTAGTGATGTAGGTAGTCAACGACTTGTTACGAAGTGGGTTAAACTGTTCAGAGAAATTCATACTGATACTCACGACAAGGCAAGAAGTGGGAGACCATCAGTCATTTCTGACGAACTTGTGCAAAATATTAAAAAACAATTATGAAATGATCGCCGTGTTACGCTTGACGACCTTCACGAAAATGATAGATGGAAGCTTTTCTGAACTCTATCGTGACGGGACTGGACTTTAGATGTGTCCAGAATCCAAAAGACAATCCAAAAAACCTAGCGGTGGAGATTTATGACATTGACATACAAAAATTAGTGTCCCGACTATAAAAATGTCTCAATCTCGACGGATTACATTAAAAAATAGTTTAATATATTTGTATCCGTTGTAACCTTACTTTCTGGATGACTCTCGTATTATGTTTTATATTTCAGTCTACGCTTCTATAACGTCCATTTCCATAGAGATTGTTCTTGTAACGTTTGCGGCAATATTTTCTATAGCGTACATTTTACAAAAGGCCATATTTTCAAGGTTTCTAAACGTTTTTAATTGAATTACCGGGGCGATGCTGCTGAAGAACAATCCAGGGAAGAATTAAATATGAGTAGGTCTACGATTTCTGAGATTCAAATAAGGGAAGATAAAATGCGAAACACGTACAAGGTTATTTAAAACATAAAAAATGTTTGATCTGATTTTGGAACCCAGGCAACATGCTGCTGAAAATGCACGTTCAACCTCCACACTTGTTAGAGGTATCGTCATCAGATATTTAAATGCTGGTTCAAATTGATGACCGCGTGAGCCCCCGTTTTCGTATAACACTATCAATGTGACTGATAAAATTCCTTTCTGCTGAGATACGGACTAAAACTCGCAAAATTCCCGATTTTCCGACAAACTATTTATTTCCGTCGATGCAGATGGATACTTATGTACTATAATACTTTGATGTGATTTATAATTATATTACGGAGAAATATAAAAATTTTGAAACCCGTATCTATTATATTTCATATCTATATTCCCATTATTAGAGTCGATGTGTAGTAAATACATCACCGGCGGGGATGTTTCCAAGCGTGCAGATTTCGGCGGAAATGTTTCGATTTAGTAGCCTTCATCGTGCTGGTAAGGTGTACGATTTCTGTTAGATTTCAATCCCGAAATATTCGGAATTACGTTTACTTATCCTGGGATTTTTGAGCACCTAAAACTGTCTGGGATCCCGGGATTGGATTCCCTAGGCGTGTCCTATTCCGAGGCTCGCACGGTCTCCTGATCTTACACCAATGGATTTTTTGAAACGTACCAAATTACCCCCTTAGCCCCCATAAATGTTTTGTCGGTCTGCAATAGCAAATGTAAGATGGTGTGAATTTGAATGATTCTTATTGTAACAGATTTCAGTGTTTCATACATTTTTATTTTCCAAACGTTCCCACAGAGGCACAAACGATGCGGTTAGGTTTTATCAAATCTGTGGCGATGATGTGGCAGTGCGGGGCGACAATATTTTAAATTTGTCTCTCTAAAATCCCAACGTTCTCTGGATATTTTGCGGTGAATATTTTCGGGTTTTTATCGTCGTCTCGACACATCTCAGCAGTTCATAGACGATAGCATATTTATTTTCTCACGGGCACACCGATGCGTTTTGAATGGAAATATCCGGACGATATATCTCTCGTCGTCCTCAGATCCGGACTGATATTTATTTGAACGCTTAAAGCGTGTTATTGTCGTAAATATTTTGAAGATTAGATTCGGGGAATTATCCGGGAACAATGGGATTCTTCAAAGACAGCTGGCGCAAGACGCAAACCCGCCGTGAGTCAGTGGCCGAACGAAGAGTATCAAATGCAGAAATAATTCGAGCGAAGATATAAAAGAATCACATGTGTCACCCAAGTAAGAAGACCACTCGCCGGTGATAATTCTTCTTAAAACGTTCCCGGTTAAACCGAATGTCACGCGCCTTGAATAATTATTATCGGTCGCAGGGTCAGGGCTGCCATCTGCGTTACAGATTTGCACCAATCCTCACATTTCATCCGATCATTCGTTCGCCCCGCCTCATGACCTGTCGCCTATCGCTCTCTCGATACTCCGCAAGCTTGCATTATCTAAGCGCTTTTACCGACTACATAAACAGAAAAAAGTTTAGTTATGCGTTCATTTAATATACTGTTTACATGCCATTTAAAAAGCATGATAGAAAATCGTAATAATCGGTTTACATTTGGCTGACTCAACTGACTATTGTTCACGAGCTCAAACATCTGAATTAGAACAAATATTTGTCCATCTATCTATGGTTATTTTAATTTAATTTCTTTAAAAAATATGGAGCAATTTTTATTTTTTCTCATTAACTCGAAGCGATATATGCATTTGAACTCGAGCAATACAGAAAGAGCATTCTCGCATATTGAGTGCGGAAATCAGTGAATCGCAGACAGAGACGGGTGTCTTGCATCTCATCATACGCTCGTACATCGATGACAAAATCGTGCTGTAAAGGTACCCCTACACGTTTAAATATTCTCAATCTATTGCAAATATTTGATTGGCCCAAATGTATCTATTTCAAGCTTCAACAAACGTATTATTTTGTTACTAAAACTGAAGACAAACATGTGTATCGTTCGTGTTTAGGCAAAAAAATTAAAGAATATTGTCTGCTATCAACAGTGTTAAGACAAAATTTATTGATATACGAGCTTTACTCACGCTGCGCGCTCTTAAGAGAAAAATTGATTTATGTGGTTCGTCATTGAAGTCTCGCAGCTTGATCTCTTGACTTTACCGGAAAATAAGCACCTAGCTAGTGCAGCTTGTATTTAGTTTTGAAACTAAACAATAATATATATATCGATGATGGCATTCAACTGCACGCTTACTGAAATATTGATAGGACTAGATTCGTGCATTTTTCAAGTGTAAATGTTCCACCGCCCGCACCAACTAACGTTATTTGTGCCTATCTGTCAAATGTGTTGTTTTGAAATGAGTCTGGGCGGTTTAACTAATAATCCAAGGCAAAAAGCTATATATTATATAAGATCGAATGTTGAGAATGAATAGGTACAGCCCTCGAGTGCGGCGAGTTTCCACATAGAGTCCTGCTTCGCCAGCTGGAATAGCAATGAATGTCGCCCGCCTGTCTACTGGGATTTTTTGGCCGCAATCAATTGTGATGGACTCTTCTTATGGTAGTCATCGCCGACGACTTCGACCTATTCATCAACTTACACACATTAACTCATGGCGTATTTCAAAAATGCTCTTTCGGCCGCAAACTCATTTTCTATTTTCAACATTACAGCGTGCATACTTCTTCCGACGAAGAAGCATCGTCGGTGCTCAAAGTCTCTAGTTGTTCAAATCTTCGTTATTGAAGCTTTCAGATCATTTTTTTGTAAATTGGCACAATTTCACACAGCAACGCAAGTCCATGTGTGTGTTTATCCGTGTTTATTAGAGTTAATTACTAGTGAAAGAGTTAATGGTCTGTCCTTTGTAATTCATACGAACAAAAAGACCGAAGCACACACCAGAAACGATTAATTAATAAACGCAGACTATATTTAGTGCTTAATTCGAGAAACATTAAAATACCGTCTTCTAATTACATATGCGAAATTCACTACACTTGAGAATCTGCATAATTTAATCCACAGTTTTACATTGTTATTCTTATATCTATTACATTTACAAAATCTTTGTATGCGTTTAGCCTTTCCTTCACAGTGATGTATATACTACAACTCGACCCTAATCGTGGAAATATAAAAATGAAATATAATAGATACGGGGTTCAGAATTTTATATGGTGTACCAAATACATATCATCGTAGCGCATGTAAGATAAATGCCCCATCGCACAACGAAAAACTTATATTGCATATTTAGCCTGTTAAGGCGCAGAATATCATTGCCAGGGTACTATTTAATTGGATTTTATTATACACAAAATATAGTTATGTTATTTGCTGTACATATGGAATATTATACGGTTTAAACACCAGGGAACTGTTTTCAATCATTATAAAAACATTTTTGATAAAATAAAATTAATTTAATTAACATAATGATTAGATAATTATCTTTTAAAGTTAACTACGAAATATATATTTCAACATATATACTTTCTGCATATTTAAATATGTTAATTAAAACCACGATTTTGTGCTATTACAGCGACAGTACATCAAGTAAACGTCTGTATAAAGATTTCTGGGGGAGAAAAAAACTGCTAAAAAACTTACTAAATAAAATAAGAAGCAAAAGGAGTTGCTTGAACACATGGTGACATTGTATAGGAAGACCGCCTCTTCGTGCTACAAATTAAAATTTTGGAATAAACAATTTAAATTGGGAAGATAGCCAGATGACACTTACACTCTTGTAGTAAGTCAATTTCTGAAAAAATATATAAAAAAGTGGAATATTTGGTTTTGACAAATGGGTTATTAAAGGTATTTCGAAGAGCCTCATCGTTAAAAAAATATTATTTTAAAACCTGTCTTTTATCCCAGAAAGAAAAAATAGAAAAGGATATAATGCAGTCAACCCTTGTATAGCGTACACTTCTATTTTCCTACAGAATTTACGGCGTTTTCTGCAGTGTAAAAAAGTAAAAAAATAAGGGATAAAAGCAATAGTTGATTAATCTATTTCTTTCCAATGTTGCGTATACGCAACACGAGATTCAACTTCACGAAATGCAGTCAAAATTAAGTAACTACACAAAACTCATCGTGCATTTGTTAGTGGTTGAGTGGTTTTCAATCAAATTTGCTTAAAATCACACATTTTCTATGTGCCAAATGTACCAATTGGCAACAAGCTTCAGATCTCAGATTGTATTATCTCTATTGGAAAGTGAAAAAGACTCTGAGCTGGAGGTAAACCACCTACCCCATTTCTGCTAGGGCATCCAATGCAAAGAGAGGATGCAAGATTTGCAAAAGCCAAACGATCTACACTCAAAGCTCTTTTTATGCGACTTTTTTTGTGCGATTTTGAAGCTATGCGGTTTTTTAAAAGCATTTTTTTTTAATTTCATAAAGAGTACGTATCGAGATATTTTGGATAAAATAGGAAATAAATCATCAAAACAAACCGAAATTGGGAAAAAAATAATTTGAGGCTGTGAAAATCATATTGCATCTACTATCGCTGAATTACGACCACGCCAAAATTGATTTCGTTTTTTTCCAATGTTTCCACTTTTAAAAACACACCCTTTTAAATTTCCAAAATTCCAACTATTTACCGAGTTATATCTATTTTAGTGACGCGGTAACTTGGTCAGACATCCCTAAATTTTTATCAATAATGCAAGGCGTCTTTTAAATGTTATTTTTTAATTGCCTTATTGTTTTCCTGTTTTTTATTAACTTTTTTTATGCGATTTTGAATGTATTTTATATAGCTGTTTCAAAGTTATGCATTTTTTAAAATACATGGAACGCATCTTCACTTTTTCTATGAAAGTTATAGCTTTTTTTGTGAGATTTCTTTTTGTGCGATTTTCCGCGAAACGCATCTACCGCACAAAAAAGATTTAAATGCTAGAAATATCAGCTTCACTTTCAGATAGTGTTTTTCAAGTTATGCCATAAAATTTGTTTCAACAATATAATCAACAATCATGTACATTTTGAGCAAATAAAAGCATATGATTGAAATGATAAAAGTATTTTATTTTTTTTACCAGGAAACTCCCAATGTTGCGCCAGCGCATCATTATATGTGGCAGCTGATTTTTAATGTGCCTAATATTAATTCAATTGTTTTAAAGTCAAATTGTGCCTAAACTTATCGTCAAAACGACTCTTACATGACTTGAGGAAATAAGGAGTACGCTATAGAAGCAAAACGCAATAGAAATTTAGACACCCAAACAAAATGTATACGTGTTTAGTTTAGTTAACAAGTGCAAGTGACACGCGAGGGGATCAATTGAGCTTACATATTTTACCGGTTGCTTACGTAAAAGACGCCGCAAACGAAATGGACGCTATAGAAGGGTCAACTGTATTGCCAATATTTGCACTCGTTTTAAGAATACGAACGTTATAGTCGTCGAAACGAATAATGATCAATATCCGCGCTCAAAATTAGATCCCATGCGAGTAGAATGAATGGGTTTTGTCACATGTTTTCACAAAAACACCTTCAGACGGCTTCCAGCCTGTCTTCAAATTATCTCATCGTGGTGTATTTTATCAGTCGTAGTTCGTACCACGTGCGGTAAGGACATAGACAGATTGACACGATGGGTTTCCAGAGCAGCAGCTGGCGCGACCATCCTCCTCTATCTCTAAATAAGTCCAAGTTCAACAACCTCTTCCCGACTGTTATGTAAAATTTTGCCCGTCAACTGAGAACCCACCGTGCTTTTAATGGGAGAAACTCTCCAACTGGGATATTTTCCATATACAAAAAAAAATCATTCAAAAATCTCTTAATTTTGGGAACATTCAGTTAAACAATTAAACTGTATGCGCACGAGTAACTGGACGTCATTTTTTAATATAAACTTCTTTCCAATAATCTCAAATTCAAGCTATTTTTATCGTTTTAGCTCGTAGTTAATTTCGCGCGTTTTTCAGGTTTCATACTAAAAATTTAAAATTAAAATAAATCGTTTTTTTATCACTATAACAAAAAAATTACACAACGCCCATAAGACACTTGTTTAAAAAAAATTGCGTTTTTCAAAAATTTTGATTTGAGTGTATGAATTTAAAACATCATTTTAAAACTCTCTAAAATTTATGGATGAAAGTTTTTTATTGAAACGTGATTGTCGCTATCGTAATTGTGCTTTGATGTCAACAGTACTTAAATCATTATCCATAAAAAGGGAGAAATCTCATTGGGAAAATTACAAAATTTTCGCCCATTTTCACATGTAGTAATATATTTTTTAATTAAATACGTACATATAGGCATAGAGATCTGTGCTATCATAGTAAAATAATATCTATAGTCTATATATAATTGTTTGAGTTATTTTCCATAAATATACAGTCAACTTTTCTATAGCGTCGAGATAGGAACCACGCTATAGAAAGTTAGGCACCCATACAAAATTTGAGGTTACGTTTTTTTCAATTGCATTTTATCATTTGCAAACAAATCAGCAAATCAAACATTTTTGTATGTTAAATGACCTTGTACGTGTTTATTTTGTTTTGGTTAGTTTTATTAATTTTTTCTCCGTATTTTATACGATTCAAAATTTGTGCTTTTTGATTTAAAGATATATTATAAATTTCCTTTTCAGTCTTTCGCAGTTAGAAAATATTTTCCTACTTGTATAACCATTCAATAAATTATGATAAATATCCCTGAGATGAAAACGGTTAGCGTCACAGAATACGCTATAGGAAAAAATCTATACAAGGGAACGCTATAGAAGGGTTGACTGTATTTTTAAGCAAATTGAAATTCTGTTCAACAATTATAGCATTATTTAACGAGCTGTACTTTTCCAATCGATTGTTTTTGATATTTTTCCACAAATCATAGTCATTTTTGCTCGAAACTCTTGCGTTTTTCTTTGATTCATATCGAGTTTTTATATTAATTGTTATTCTTATAATCAATTTATTATAACATTCTGAGGAAATATTATTTGAACATTAAATGTAGAGAAGTCCCGAGATGGCGATCCTGAGTCGTTCGATTTTCCATGAAACTCGATAAGCCTCTCGTCACTCTGACAGCTCACTCGGAGTCGAGGAGTATTATGATTCCACTTCGGAGGAAGAATCGTCTATCCACTCGTGGTTAACTTCTCTACTAAAATAGCAACGAAATTAATATCCGTCCAGTATTTGCTTTGTGCCACTACCACAGGGGATTGTGCTTTTTTCAAAATAAAAATTCGCCATTTTATAAAACGTGTATGAGATCTTTCAATAAAGACGCTCAATTTTTAAATGTAAATAAAACAATTTCTGTGTGAGATATCTGCTCGATTTTATTTTCATTTGAAAGAATATTTTATGGCATTAAATATGTAATGTAATTTCGATCAAATGTCCGCCGCGGCTTTGCTCGGTGATACGTATTCGGGAGGTCACGTTCGCTATATTGACTTTTAAGGGCATTAATTGTTTGCGGTTTATACGCATAGATCTGCAATTTAAGATACCAAAACAAAAAATCTAAAGGCGTTTAATAGCACAATTATATACATGATTGTTTTCTTTTCTTTTTTGGTTTGGTATTGAATATCACTTTCTGGTAAAAGCTGGTTTATTTTGTATAAAATTAATCGAGCCGTCGAATTGACGGGAATTGGTAAACATAACACTCAATAAGTTTGAAGGATTTTTTTTAATGAATTGCAAAAAGACGATCCCAAATGAAGAAGAAAAAAGTTTAAAGTGAAAAAAAATCTAAGAACTTATTGATTAGATACACAGTTAACTCTTCTATGGCGTCGCGATAATAACAGAACGCTATTAAAAAGGTTCTCATACAAAATTAAATGTGTTAACAAGTGTAAGTGAGTGTAAGTGTAAGTATATTTGGGAAACTATATACAAATAGTAACCAGTAAAAATACTCAATGTCGATTGCAAAAGACAATATAGACTTGATTGATTTTTTGATTCAATTGAATAAGTTTCGTTCGTCGGGTTCAGTCACCGTGCTGATTAATGACGCCGAAACCCTCAGATGCGATGTCCTCGTTTCGTTCGATTGTTTTAAAAGTACGAGGATCGTAGAGTATTTTAGCTAAAAATCGAGTTGTGCCACTGTACCTTACGGCTAAGATTAGAGAAGTTCATCTTAGAATAAGTGTTCACTTATAGGATTGAAAGCAGTTGACTGACAGATTTAGAAAAATAGACCTTTGGCAGTGTTCCATCGATCTCACTGACTCACAATGTTCTCGTTTTGATTATTTTTAAAAAGCACTCGGTAAGTAGTTGTGAATTATGTTCAGGTCTGATTCGAGTGAAGATCACGCCGCGCGAACAGCGAGTCGAGTCAGGAAAGCAGGTCCAGCTGTCCTGTCGAGTCTACAACGGTTCCCTCTCCCTCAATTCTCTGGACCTCAATTGGTACAGAGACGATAGCGTCCTCAGTAACAACACTCGCATCAAGATTTACATCAAAAAGTAAGCATCATCCTAACCAATCCAAATTCATACATCCCGATCGATCTGGGCGTGACGACTTCCTGCCCCACTCGAAGCTGCAGCTTCGTCTCCGATGACTGATCGCGATGCCACACGACGAATTCAAGGCGGCGAATTCTATCACAGTCTATCTTTACTGCTTGACATAGACTATTCTTAGAAAACATGAGGGGAGAACACCAAATTTCATCCTATACTTTACTCGATCGCCTTCAATTTCATCCCAATTCAACATTCTAATGTCCCTTGCCATCTCATTCAAATTCGTTCAAAACTTGCATCACATACGTCTCCTATAAACACTCGATTCAGATACAATTCATTTTGTTGTTTAAATTCAATCGCGACAATTTGATTTGAAAAATAAGCTTCATCCAAAGTCCAATTTAAAAGTGATCACAGGCAAAAAAATAAATCGTCGATAATTTGGAGCAGCGAGTGACCATAAAAAAGCAACGACTTCCTCAAATTATAGTTTAAATTGCATGGACTGTGGAGGCTTAAAAATTTAAGTTTTCCTCAAATGCGGTTTTATTATATTTTGACTTAAAAATAAAAAAAGTCCCATTAGAATATTAGGCCCATATTCAAACATCTGAACTCGAACTAAATATTTCTAGATAAAATAAACATTTAAATGGCACTCGTAGCGAAATTTGATGCAAAATGCAAATAATTATCCATTTCTTTGAAAGTGTCAAATTCAAAAGCAAGTTGTATGCTATCGGATGAGATTGACGATCTTGCAATTTGTCGATGAAAACAATTTGTTTATAAAGGAAAATCTGCTGATGATTTGAAACAGCGTGGGGCTTGAAATAATAAGAACCCGCTCGGGTTATGATTTGAGCCACAGCCGATGATCGTTCTCCACTCGTATTTTCAAATATAAACAATATATCATCTAGAAAGTAAGGTTACAAGGGCTCCTGAAGCTGGAGTATGACGCGTACGTAGGGTCTTAACGGTCATTTTGTTTAGTCCCGCGTGTTTGTCGGCCATTTTGTTCAGTCACAGTAAATTCTTCCGATGGGGTAGGTCGTCGTGAGTTCCGTTTGTTTTGACTTTGCAGAACAATACCGCCGCGAATATCCATCGAAAGCTCGTAGAAGTTTATGATAGTGATGTTATGAATCGACAACATGTCATAAAATGTTCATGGAAGGTCCTATTGATACTCACGACGACCATCAGTGATTTCTGAATAGGAATTTATGCAAAAAATTGAAGAACAAATACTTACACGTAGAATTTCCTGACAGTTCTCGAAGTATGTTCGACTATATTGTGTCGGAAAAATTTGATTACAAGAAGTTGTGTGCGAAATGGATGCCCAGAATACTCACATCGGAGTACCGTCAAAATTTTCTGGACTCTATCTATCGTGACGGGGGATAAAACGTGGATGTGCCACTACACCCCAGTGCCCAAAAGGTAATATAAAAAAGACCTAGTAGCAGATGTCTACGACACTGGCATACAAAAGACCGATTTTTTCGATCCTACATCAATGTTGTAACCTTACTTTCTGGATGACCCTAGTATATAATATAGTATTATTCATTAAATTAATTTCATTGAAGATAAATAATGTATCATTCTCTCCATATTTTTAAGCTTTCTATCAGTAACCAGTCCTCCGTGCCGATTTCAATCTGTCACAAATATGATCACATGCAGATATTTAACACTGATTTTCAAAATGATTACAGACGCAAATTGTGGCTAGACATTTTAAAGACAGAACTCGAAGACACAGGCAGTTATGAATGTCGATATAAAGACGACTTAAAGCATAACGCGATAGCAAATTTAACGGTCAACTACGAACCTGGTGAGTATTTTAATATCCATTCACTTGCTTTAATCATCCCTTGCTGTTTTTTTTTCAAATATTATTAACGACCATCTTTCGAGCCAAGAATGTATTGGGGTTGAGCAGATTCGAATCACTCAAATAAATCAAATAATTACGGTGATTCGAACTCTGAACGATGACTATTATCGGATAAAATATCAATGCATCAAGCATTCACCTTACATGTTAATCATTTTATAAATCAATCTATTTCAGTTACGAACGATATACCATGCCGTAAGAAAGAATCTTATTGCTTAAATAATGGTAGGTGCTTTTACAATAGTGGATTAAAGGAATTATCGTGCAGGTGAGTAATGTTTTAATTACTACTAATATATGAGGAGTAACGGAAAGTGAACCATTTTTAAGCATCTCTGTATACTTTTTTATCTTAAGCCTTTCCATATCATCAATATGCTCGTTTAACAAAATCGAATTAAAACTAAGAAACATCAGTAGGATCACATAAACGACGTTGTGATTGAACCTCAACCGTCGTGATATAAGCCGTAGTGCAACAAGGTAATTTTATCATACAGTCAACCCTCCTATAGCGTCCACTTCGTTTATGCTAGTCATTTCCACTTGTTAACAAACTAAGCACGTACAATTTTGTATGGGCGCCTAACTTTCTATAGCGCTTTGATTCTATAGCGTAGTACCTATCTCGATGCTATACAAGGGTTGAATGTACAAGGGAGTCCCAGAAGTACCCGACCTAACAAAGAAAACGCGAAAATTTTAGAAAAAAATATCTTTAGTTCTCAACGTAGTATACACTTTAACCAGCGATGTTCAATAGCATCGATATCCTGTTTATAGTGAGAATCGTCGAGTTCCTCAAAATAGGCATCAACCGCCGATTCCATCTCTTCATTGTTGGCAAATCTTTTAACCATCGAATCATTTTTTCCAGTTTAAAAAAATAAATTAATTAAAAAGGGTTAAATCTGGCGAATAGGGTGCATGAGGAAGCAATTCGAACTTCATGGCGTCCGATCATGAGGCGCTCATTTGTCATGTCAGCGGTCTGAAAAGCGGACCGGTTGGACACACAAGCCTTTCTGGTACTTCCTCCTCTTTTAGGACTGTGTAAATTATTAAATTCAGGTTTTGCATCTTACTGTGTACTTTTGTTGAGCGGCTGGTTTGGTCCCGAATAGTGGGATCAATAAACAGCTCAAGTCAATGGAGGGTCTCCATGTTCCTCTGTTCCATGTTTCAATTATGGTTATGCATCAACGCAAAAATCACACATCCTCACGGTGCTGTTTTTGGTCCATTGTGAACAAACGCGGCACCCATCTTGCGCACAGCTTTCTCATGTGCAAATTTTCAGTCAATATGCGATATATAGCACTTTTTTAAATACCTACTGTGTCTGTTAGCTTACGCACTTTCAGTCGACGACCATCCAATACCATTTTGTTGATTTTCTTCGCCATTTAGTCGATCACTGCGATTTCGATGTACATCTTGGCAGCTCGTAGAGACCTTATAATGATGATCATTTTTTTTTATATTTGTAAATTCATTGAGAATGTTCGCTATTGATGGCTGCCAAATAAATACTAAATAACACACTCATTTTATTTTAGCTTCTGGGACTACCTCGTATTACAAAACCTTGGAATTCCATAAACTACCATCAAAATCATTTAAATTTATATTACTACATGGATTCTCTATGAGACAGAATACCCAGATTTTATATACACATTTGAATTTAAATGTTTATCATAATTTTAAATATAAAAGCCCCTTATTCAATAATTCCAGCCCTTATTATTTTTTTTAAAATAAAAATAAAATGTTTTACTTATCGGTACTCCTCCTAGTATGGGGTTTTATTTTAAATTGAGAAGATGAATAACGTGGAGATGTTCTTATTTGCAATTTTATTCATTGCAGATGTACCAATGGCTACATGGGACGCCGATGCGAAGCCAAAGGAATAACGAACCACAGAAGTAGGTATTCCTACACGTGTCAACTTGGATTATCTGCATCTTACTACTGCTAGTTGTAGGCAAACGTTCATTTAATAGCGCCATTTAGCAATTTGAATATAGTGTGACCATCGTCAAAGTACCCGAGAGTGCTTATTGTATATATATATACGTTTGTATATTTTTTGATCGTCGTCTCTTACGAAAGAATGAGATCAAATTCTGTGAATTCACCCACACGGGCAACTTTAGCAGTGGAGTGTGTGAAGTTAAACAAGTGATATCGGACACTTCTATTTAATTTGTTATTTCCAGAGTGTAAAAATGTAGATATATTAATTTAAAATAACTAAATATGTTATCAAAGTATTCCATTAAATATGAATATCAAAACTATTATAAAAGTGCTGGGGACACTACTTAGAGTAAATCTGCGAATGATTTTGCGTCACCAATCATGATTATTAACAAGAAAAGTGCTTTGTTCTCATTGCTACTAAGAACAGTATTAACATTATTTTAGTTTTAAATAGATGAATTATTTAGAGAAGAACTGTAAAGTATTCAATCTCTTCACGCTGCGAATCTCAGAGCGCATTGTTTATCAAAGGGACCTATATTTTTATTTGTTTTTTTCAATCATATTTGTTATCATTTCTGTAAAAACTTATGATTTCATTGTTATTCATTATTTATATGTGATTTTATTTATTTATGTTAGAGAATATAATCTCATTTATGAAAATACTCTCACAACAAATAATAAGTTCTGATAACCGGGTTTTTCCAAATTGTATTACCAAATGTTTCCTTTTGTACCAACTCGAAAAAAAATAAAAATATCAATGTCAAATGAAAATTGATTCACAACAACCGCCCTTTGTGTTTTCTTTTTCAACACCATAACATTCGTCAGTGACCGTTGTCTCGAAAGGTAAGCATTTTGCTCTTAGAGATTTGCTGTTTCTTTTTCAACGACTAAGGACAACTGTATTTATGCCGACACAGAATGGTGCGTATTGCTTTTCCAATTAATGCAATATTTAAAAAAATACATATTTTACAGTAATCCTTGCATTGTTTTTCTTTTAAATTTGAATATTAATCATGTGTATCATAGTAATATTTGGATAACGCTAGAGAATATTGAGCGTTTCATCAATAACATGTCACTGTAGGATTGTTTTATCACAAAATATTTAAAACTATCAAATATACAAGATAGTTCAAAACAAACTTAATATTTGTTGTGAGATTACATATGCACATAACATGTAGACTTCTAACACACATACTAACTATATATTTTTAACTAATATAATATCAAGTAGTCAATAGTTACTGTAACCGTTATCATTTTAACAATCATTAATTCAGTTGGATTAAACGTAGCTATAATTTAGGGTTGAAGGATTTTATTTGGTTTCTAGATTTGTTTTTATACTTAACGGCAAACATTAGCGGTGGTTGACTCGGTCGTTAATGACCCGATAACAAACGTATTTACAACACAACATTCGATGACAATTCATCCCTTCAACGCCTCAAACGTTCAACGAACCTACAGAATTTAACCTAACGACCGTCGTCGACTACGTCCTTACCGTTAATCTTGGTACCGATAAACAAAATCAAAGCTTCAGATAGTCAGAAAATACAATTGATTGCATGAAATTGAAAATTACCAAATTAAAATATTTACTGTGTTTTTTAATATTTTCTTAAGATTTTATAAACATTAACCAAATAATATACATTGATATGGATCTTAATTAATGCATTTCTGAGAGATTTACATCTATCGATACCTTATCGTTCAGCGTTCAAAACATATTTTTGATTGCGCATTCAAAAACTTAAGGAAATATTATCGTAACAATTTTGCATGAATGATGATTTTATAACCATGAATATGGATTCTTAAAAACACGCTTCAATATCATCCAATTTTTATTTCAGATGACGATTCATTATCTTCTTAAATTGAAATTAATTTCAATTAATCAAGTGACGACGTCCGCAAGAAGAATTGTGTACTTTTTTAAGAAAATTTTATTGACTTTTGTGAAACTTATGAAAGTTTGGAATGATTAGTTAATAAAAATGATTGTGATTTTACATGTATTATACATTAATGATAATTTTATTAAATACATTGTGTCTGAAATCTATTCAATTCATATTTAATTTGCGTTAATCATTAAAAAATTGGTGCCGAAGCAGCAATTTTGGTGCTTTGATTTTGGGGTATTCGGTGAACCTAATATCCATAATTAAAGACACAATGTATCCTTCGTGTGTATATCGATTTGAGTAGAGTTTTGCAATTGTATTGTTTCTTACTCTATCTGATTGAATTTATAGATAGTTCTGCACATATGTTCCTGATATCTCAGACTCGGATTTAAATATAATCTCAAAGATATACAAATATTCTATCTTAAAAACATTGTCAATGTATGAAATGTATACAATTGTTAATGCCTCTATGAAGCTAATTTCTAAATGTGTGAACAATCGATCAAATTGAGACCGACAGATTGTCACTAGAGTATTTTTATTAAAAAGTATTGTATATATATATATGTTTATATATATAAATTATTTTCCGCAGAAATAAATTAAATTTACGTTCCTTCCAATATTTTAACATAACAATCGATCTAAGTTCAAAGGAGTACTTGATATTTTTATTCATTTAACGTTTGCTATAAATTTTTACTTTAAACTTGACCTTTGTAAATATTTCAAATTGAGAAAATGATATGTTTTAAGGTCTACCTGATTTTTCACCATAATTAAAAACATTAATAGATCCCCGGTCTAAAGTTTCAAAATTCTCATGGAAGAATTTAAACAATGTACATTTATTTATTTTTGACTTTCGAAAAAAATCAAAATTGTAGATTTGTCCATCTATTTATTATAATCTAAATAGTTATATTATTAAAAAAAATCTCACATGTTCACCCCGAACATATTTTACTCTTAATCTTAATTATGAAAATACTCTTTTTAAACTATTTATTTTTAAATAAAACAAATAGCAAATGAAAATTTAAATCCAATAATACATTTTCGCCTAATATTGCAGCAATTTTGTAGGCTTAAAGTGCATAATTAACATATCTATTTGTATTAACGCTTCGGTTGTATGATTTCATAAACTCTTCATTTACAGTTAAACGCTTTATTAAGAAATATCGCTCTAAACTAAAAAGTATAACTTTGGCCTTTGGAATTATTCACGAAAATCTATTCATTTTCAAGTATACAAAATACTAGCATATAGAAGAAAATTAAGTTTAAAATGTCATTATTTAGTATGTAAAGAATGTCTCAAATTGTTAGTTAATTCATTTTGTACGATATTCTATTTTTTGCTTATGTAAAACATGATTACATAATAACATCAAACCTAGCTCTAAAATATTGCAATGTTAATTTGAAAACTAAAACTTATTATACATGTTATGCAGATTATTTCATTTATATGTACAGTATCGCAAGCAGAATATAAATTAGATTCAGATTTAATAATGTATCATAACTAATACACTCGAAATGTTTATTTTCTTATGAAAAATTGCAAAAAAAGTGTAGATTTTAAGACGCTCGATGAGAATTCTACGAGCGGTACTTACACAAGTGTTATTTTTATATAAAAATATTTTTTCTGTTTTACCAGAACAATTTTACAATTCTATTAATTTCAATTAAAAAAAAACTATTTTCATAAATATCAGGTTGATTAAAAAATAAAAGTGTAGATTAAATCTATTATATTTTACCAAAAAATTGTACAAGTACAATTTGATTTTCCTAATTAAGTAGCAATTATTTTTTAATTTTAATATTTCACTTGAATTTTGATAAAACACTATTTGTCGACGTTTGTAATCAAAAATTCATTTTTTTGCAAATATATTTTTTACAGTCAAAACCCGTATTTAGTTAGAATACGTTTTTACTAGTTGAAACCAGTTTATACTGATTACATAAAGAATTACCTAGTTATAAATAGAATTTACCACTTTATATGTTTGGATTTTATGGAAAACTAATTTTGACTTTGAATAGTTAAAACTAATTAATCAAATTCCAATTTTGTGCAAGTCAATCGAAGCAGTTTTAATTGAGTCAAACGCGTTTATCTAGTTTAAACTCAAACTAATTTTTGTAAATTCTTATTATAACAAAGACATACAGTATAAACTAGTTTCAACTAGTAAAAATGCGTTCTAACTAAATACGGGTTTTTACTGTAACATATACAAAACTAAAAAAAAATATTCATACGGAGCAGGCCTAGATGAAATCTAAAATATTATGCATTTATAATTCTTTTATAATTATAAATTACTTCATTAATTCCATAAATTTTTTAATGAATAACTGACAGAAAACATGTCGACATATTGCATTGAGATTTATGGCAGGCATGTTTTCGTTAACATTGTAAAATAATATTTAATCTATTGATAAGTGATTGGTGTATATTTTTATGAATTAATTTTATTATTATAACATTGTTATATCATCTATTTATTATATATAAACAATGTATATATCGAGCGTTATTGTTGAATGATTATTTATATGAGTTTATAGTTCGGTAAATTAATTCACATTGTGATACTTGGCTTATTTAAATATGGCAAGCTAGTGTTAGATAATTTATCCATTGGTATGCCTCAATGGTGCTGATAATATTTATTACTATGAATAATATATGTGTAAAATTGTAGGTTTTTTGTAAAAAAAAAAAAAAAAAAGTGTAACGTTACTGGACTTATTTTTCAAATACTTTTTCCAGCTTATTGTCCTTCATCGAATCCTTATATTAACAAAATGCTATTATATAATATATATATAACGGCATTTTATATGCTATATAATATCTAAGGACAGTCATTAACACATTGTATGCGGATCCGGTTTGATGATTGATAACGTCTGACACTGAGGGATATTAAAAAATGATACCATATCTCTTTAATAAAATTAAAAGGACTGGGATCACAGTCATCCGCAATCGCCTTGATTTTTTCGTCAACTGAGATTAGTCTCCAGCATACAATGTGTTAACATGCTTTAAAGACTTCAATTGATATAATTGTATGATTAACTGAAGATGAGAGATTATTTAAAATATTAACATATATTTTCAACTTTAATTGATTTTTATCAAGCTATGTAAGTACTGTCGTGCAATAAAATAACATGGGTGAGATTCAATCGATGGTGTATCAGGGTTAGGTAACAATTAACTCGTTGTACAACAACGTTGCTAAATATTGCAATTCCAAGAAAGCTTTATAGAAAAATATATTACAATCTAATAAAGGATCAACGCCTAGTTCTAAAATTACATGAAAATCTTCACTCGTTCAAGATAAAAATAAATTTAACTGATTTCAACATAAGATAACAACAGGTTTAAACCCCATTTAAATAAATGTGAAATTCCACATAAATAAATATGTGTCGACGGTCCATAAAGAGTTAACAACTGGGTCAAAAATAAATAAAATTCAATTAAAACTATAAAAATCTAGTTACATTAAAAAAAACAGATTTCCATCTTCTGAAAATCATTTCAAACAAAATATTGATTCCAAACATTTAATATTAGATAATCCGGTCGAAAATGTCGTTTTTTAAATAAACGTTAAATTCAAACAAAAAATGTATTGATTCACCTCATCGATTCTCCTTCGGTATATACAACCTTTTTCCATTTGCTTAACAATTTTTTTGATTCCAGAAGAATAAAATTCAACGTGTTTTGATATAGAATATTTATGATTTTTTATCTAAATAAATAATAGTCGAAAGGACCTTGTGTCAAGAGAATAAGATAGATGTGGAATCGTTTGCCAATCAAGTTCATTTAATTTGTTTTCAGTTATCGTTGATTTATGGAGTCACGCATTATCATGTTGCAAAAGATTCTGGTGACGATTGACAACTGCCGCTTTTAAACTAATTGAGAACAATAAATCTCCCTATAAAAAATATGCAATAAATATGATAAAGCGACATTTTCGACCGGACTATCCAATATATATCTGAATCATATTTTAAAAACTAAAATTAACAATTAACAGTATCTCGCTATTACAAGAGATTAAAACAGTCCATTAGAAGTTTCATTCAATTGAGAAATGGCATATTATTCATTTAAAAACAAACCATAGCACGTTTTTAGTGAAATATAACATATAACAACTCTTAACTGTTGTCATCTTGCATTCCAGTGTTCTGCCGACTATCCCAAATATACCTTTTTTCTATATGACAGTATAAAATGCTGATACGCCAACTAGCAGACAGATTTATACTCGGATTCAATTTTTAAATTTCTTATATCGATGCCATTTACGCTCTAGTCAAACTAGGCAGTACTTAATGTCACTGTTCTACGTATTGACGAGTATTTGTAACTAGCATATAATAAGACTAATCACTGTACAAATATATCATATACCAGTTACAAGCAGAATTTTATTTACCTTGGATCACTACATGCAATCGATACCACTTAATTTTTTTAACGTCAATCAATTTAAATGGTTGAATAATTCCGAGTACGATGTAAAAAATAAACTTTCAATATGGGAAGTGCAATTTAAATTTAGAAATCTCACAACAAATGATTAATACAAGCAACCCTCCTATAGCGTCCACTTCGTTTACGTCATCTTTTACGTAGGCAACAGATAAAATACACACGATCAATGCAGCGTGTTAGTCACTTGCGCTTGTTAACAAACACATAAATTTTGTATGGGTGCTTAAATTTTTATAGCGTTTTGATTCTATCTCGACGTTATAGAAGGGTTTTAATTTAAATAAATTTCTCATATTATTCATTTGAAATACTCCATTCAATATCTAATATCAATTATTCTAATACTATACTTTTTAATTGGCTATTGACGGTTGTTACGTTTTTATAATAGAATGCGTTTTTTAATTAAATAGATTCCTAATTAAGATTGAACATATGGTTTAGATTTACTTTAAAACTTCACCAAAAATCACATTAATCTTTGAAATCTCAATATTAGCTCATATTACATGTTTTAATTAATATTTTTTTAAATATACGTTAGAACAAGTATCATTTAATTAATATTATTCGATGAAGTGTGTTGACCTCAGATAGCGTAATTATATTTTAAGTTATAAGGAAGAGCTAATCTTAATCAGACAGTTATCGATAGTCTTTCCATTCAATCAATCAATTTTTATGGTTTCTGCTTAAGCAAAATCAAAACTTATATAACCAAATATGATGAAATAATTATCATGTTATTAGAAAATTTCTAGCTCTCATTTGCTCTAAAAAAAATGTAAAATTTTAACAATAGAAACGGGTTTCAAACATTTATACGTAATGCTCTGAATTTCATTTAAATACATTTTTTATACAATTAACATTACACCTATAAATACTAAATTTTGGTCGATGAACAAACTGTTATGAAATATTGATGAAACAATTGTGAAACTTTTTACTTGTCTACTAATTTTATGGCATTGTCTAAAATTATATAACCAATCAGTGATTTAACCCTAAATCGCTAATCATATTTTCGAGTTATTTATTACGTACAATATATACGACGATTGACATGCACACGAGTTTATACATCTGAGTCTTAGAAAGGTACTGAGCGGGGTGGGGAAGATTCGGAAGAATGCATACATGCCAAATGAGTTCCGAGTCTATAGTCTGTGAGACTAATGATTAGTGATCTAGGTTTAAATATTTGCTTTATTGTGGTATAATTTTTTATATTGTCAGAAAATGCTTTTTGATGTCAATGTGAAATTTATTGTTCCTGAGGCTTAGTAATCTCATTTTGGAGAATATAAATATATGTAATAGCATATAGACCTGACAAAATAATTACTTTTCGTAGGAATAAAAACTGACTCGCATAAATATTTGAATACTCTAATATACACCTCTATAGTGAGGAACAATAAATATATATATATATTATTATTATACAAAGCAATAATTCAAATTATTTTATTTTCCCTTTGATACGCTCTATATTTTTTCTAAAAAAAAAAACCATGTTTAGAAATATAGACCTTGCCAATATGTATTTAAGTAATACAAATATAAACATTATAACGCTTTTGTATATTTATAAAAATATTTTATTACAAGATATTAACACACTGTACAGTATTGTAAAACTAAAAAAAATCATTAGGACTAGTATCCTAATAAAATTTGAATTAAAAAATGAATGGAATTAAATGGTTTTTTTTTATTTTTATACTAGCTTTGTTCTTTACCCTTGGAATAGTTTTCTCAATTTTATAACTACAAATCTCAAATTGTAATGCTCCTTCATAAAACATTTACATGAGCATTTATTGAATAAAAATTACTGGTGGTTACTATACGACAAAGTGGTAACAGTCCACAGATGCCAATATTGCTTCCAGAAATTTAAATCGGGCAATAGAAACATAAGGAATGAATCAAGAAAGAAAAGACCTTCGAATTTTGATTAACGATGCACATTAATCGAGTAAGATCCACGACAAAAAATCGGGAAGTTATCACAAAGATTGGAATCCCATTGGGACCATTTAAAACTAATCGGCAAAATGAATAGGATGGGTTTTATGAGGTAGTATGGGTACTACACGCCTTCTTGACAACACAACATAATAATCCCTTTTTAAGTAGCATTGTAACTGGTGATGAGAAACAGCTCATTTACGATAATATACGAGGAAAAAGTCAATGGATTTGTCAAAAAGAACGCCCAATTACAATTGCTAAACCGAAATTGAATATATATAATAAATATTTATGCAGTTATAATAATAGTAACAAAATATGAAATCATTTTTCTTAAGTGTTGCAAACAATCAGGGACCTGGTGGAATTTTTGTTTTAAACACCGCAAAGGGTCAAATGGATCCGAGGAAAACTGCTATTTTCAATCTCATCTTTTTAGATACAATTAAAATAAAAACCCGATACAATCTTCTGATATAAGAGTCATAAATCATAATCATTAAGGTTTTTATGTTCCATTAATTGTTGTCTTATGAATCAGATCAAAAATTATTGCATAAAAAAAAATGCTAGAGTTATTAAATTAATGAATTCTTTATTTAAAAATTATAAAATTAAAATGCATTACTGAAATTTCACATTAGTTTTTTTTTAAATTTTTTGCAATGTTTTTACATGATTATTTTCTATCAAAATTTTGGTCTTCTGTGAGTATTTTTTAATTTCGATGTTTATGACTGAAATCCATATTTTTAATCTAATTATAATACTGAAGATTTTGGAATCTCGGGTCAATCTTCCAATTTGTAATTGACTACAGTTTCCATCTTATGCAAACTCGTAGAAAATGATTTCAATTTTACATTTTGAGGATTTGTAATGTGTACCGGTTTTGCTTCGGCCCATTTGTTTGGTATTTCGCAGTCGTCTTTAGCATGAATAAATATATCAAACGAACAACGACAATCTAGCAACGGAAGATAAGAAACAGTAGCAGATATTTGGCGCATCACTTCGCGAATCTCCTGCTGTATCTTTTTTAATTCTTTATTACCAGTGATTTCTTTATTTTTAGCAGTCAACTCGGCATCGCCATTTTCGTATTCTAAATTAAATTCCCAGCATTCCATTACTTCGTTCGTCTGAACATTGGAAATGATGAGTGATAGTTTGTTTACTTTTTTGTTTATGAGCCATTCTGAAAACAAGGGTTTATACATTTTTTAACATATTAGTATTAATAATAAAAGACTAATTTAGACCATATATACTCATCAATTACTATACTTGTACATTACAAAATATAAATAAAAATGACAAAGATATCTCAATAATAAATAAAAAATAAAGAATAGATGAATACGATTAAAAAGCGCAAAGCAAAAGATTGCACAATTGAATTACCTTCGCTTTGAGAAAGGAAGTTTTTCAAAAAAGCTTTTATTTCAGGGTCCTCCGATATAAAAAGCGGAATATCATACTGATGTTGAATTTTGAAAGACTCGGGTGGATAGATTCCTCTTTGATATAATATCGAATTGACGCTATATTCTGTAACAAAAAATAAACATGAATTAAACTCGAGGAAGTCTATTTAAATCAATTCGTTAATGTTATTTTTTCTTACAGCCTAAGTTTCAATGAAAATTTTAAGTTTTTTTACGGCCCACCCTAACTTAACCCTTTGCAATCCAATGTCACTCGGCATTGGCTTTGTTCTACTAGCTCCTATGTCAAGTAATATTAAACAAACATCTAACATCTCTCTCTACGGTAATTTTTATAATCTTATATATATATATATATATATATATATATATATATATCTTTTCAGCCTACGGGTTCTGGAGGTTTGTCCAAATAGGTTTTAGTATTTAAGTGTTTTATTTTCTAGGGACAGTTCCAATTTTCGGCTCATCAGCTAGTATAGCATTCTCATTTTAATTTCGAATTGCTTTTTTTTCTTACTGATGTGCATTTTCCATGTTAAGCGTCTGTCCAAGTGCATACCGAGATATATAAATTCAATCACTTGTAATAAATCCTTTTTTATTTATTACACTGATTTATTCATTTTTTAGCATGAATATTGTCGTCAAATTCATTAAAAATGGTTTAGAGCGGGCACAACAAGCACACAAAAAATCTTTAAAGCGTAAAATGTCAAGTGAACTAAGACTGACCATATATGAAATTTGAAAGCCGAACAATTTGTAAATTGACACCCCAAGAAAAAATACATGAAGTAATCGAAAAACATATCATCAAAGTCGAAAACGAAATGAAATCACGATTATATTAATCCTTTAAATTAAATTACAATAAACATGATTCATTATATCTAAGTATTTGAATTGCATTATTCAAAATAAAATGTAAAGGCGGCAAAACACCGGCTTATAAGATTGGGATATATAAGATTAGGCTACTTACTGACATAATCGCAGACGATTTGTGCAGAACCTCGAAGACTTATAGCATTTTTGGTCTGTTGTTGAACCGCAGCAGCACTCATCGCACCTCCTTTGCTCTCTTCGCTCAACTCTTAACCGTCCGTCTTAACACCACAAATTTTCACCATAACCTCATCGAACGATTCAATTTATATTTATATTTTTTATTCCAATAACTTTTTCGTTTTAGATAAATAACTGTCAAAATTAACTTATTCATAAATAAAATAATATTTCTTAATGAGGAAAAATTCTCCCCAATTTTAATTGGTTATGTATGAAATATATTATGTATGAAAAAGGGTAGATTTCTCAGGTCATGATATTTTAAATATAACTTAGAAAATAATTTACGATTAATTGTATAAAATATACTTTAACAGGGATATTTTACAAATTGAAAACAAGATTTTATATTTATTTACAACAATTTGCAGTTAAATTTCATATTTAAAGTGTGGCTATATAATTTAATATATATTTTGAAAATCAAATATTATTAAAAAAAAAAAAGCTAAATTCAATATTTTACTTATAATTGACAAAATTAGATCACAATTATTTTTATTCACATATAATAAATATCTTTTATTAAATATTACAGAGATATTATTTCAAAGGCACATACTGTTTAATGTTAAAGTCATCTTCGTTATTATTTATGCATACTCAATGGGAAGAAGAAAAGAGAGAGATACAGAGGAATAAGATGATGGGTGATTATTTTAAATTTTATTACAAAATCATAAGTAGTTATATATCAAAATCATAAGATACAGTTATTTTTCCAAAGTGTATTTATTTATGACGTTTAAATTGTCTGTAAAAACATTAGCCGCTTAAAATGTGTTATCATTCAATTTTAATTTTTTTGATACTATGGATAGAATCGAAATATATTCTTCAATCAAAACGGAGCAATCGTTTGCTGTACTGTTTTCAAGGTATCGTACTAATTTTCGCTTGAAGCATTCTATTTTACTATCGATCAATAAAATACCTACAGCAATCATCTTTTCATATTCGACAGAATTAAAATTCATGGAATAAATTTTCTTAACTTGAACAGTTTTATCTTCGTTCACAATCGTATACAAGAATCTTAAAAAATTATAATTCAAGCCATCCTTATCAACATAAATATTATCGCACAATTGATGTTTACGTATAAATTTATATTTCTCGTCTGATATAGAATAATTAGAAGCATTCGATTTTAAAAAATTCGAGATTTCCATAAAACTAAATTTGATCATTACTACTGGGTTATGAGGTAAAATAAATCCATATTCAGTGAGAAGCTTTACATTACAATGTTCTCCGTAGGAAATAAAAATTTGCTCAAATTTCTTATAATCAGTCAAAACCCTCAGTGTAAAACTAAACGGAGCACTTGCCAAATTACATGATGAATATAGATTTTTTGAAACGGATTCAGTATGTGCAAGTATAGCCTGGGTTTTTGCAGTTGCGGAGTGATTAAACATGTCCAAGTATGGTACGAGTGCCGAGTTAGGACGGTCGGATAGAATATTTAAAATACTACTTTCAGTAACGGCTGTAATTGAACAGGCCCGCTCAATTAGATCGGGATCAACGTATACGCATCTACTGTTAACAATAAAATATGCCCATTCGTATAAAGGAAATGTAAATTTGGAACAAAATTCATGTACAAACTGATCTTTTTTGACCGAAGCTTTTAGCATATTTTGAATATTAAGAAAGGAATCTTGCACTCTGACTTTCTGCAAATGCACAATATCAAACATACTCTCGTCCAGGTCTTTGAGTGACGGAGAAAGATAAAAGTACGGCATTGAAAGGTCGTTAGGGAGGGATGATATGAAGGTAGACCAATGCGAATGTTTTCCACATATTTTGAGATAGGATAAATATAGTGATAGAAGTTCTTGGCATGAAAATTTTGGGCAACGGAGGCATGTAAAACTGTCGGAATATATAATATTTTTAAACTGTTCATCTGATTCTAGAGTCACAATGTTTATGAGAGTGCGGAGGGGAACTTCCATGATAACATCTCCGCTGTGAATATTCTCCATAGCCATAACGCCTCTTCCTGTCAGCGGAAAATCTACCAGTTTTAACTTTTTAAAGACTCGAAAGCCGTTGATTTTAATCCATTTAGTGAGTGACACGATTTCTTCCGTGGAATTGAGTGGCACGCTTTGAGGATTCTTGAAACGCTTTCTCTTTCTGTACGTTCGTCCTTTCCTCATTTTAACTGTAAAATCAATGATAAAAATAGGTCGTTAAAATTAAATTGGTTATAATGTGCAGAAGGAGCATCTCGCCGATAACAAAATTACATTGTTTAAAGATTGAAACGGCGGACTAGATTTGACGTTTTAAACGTCATACGCGCATGTGCTTCAAATTAAAACTGTTTTTATACGGCCAGGGGAATTATCTGCACAGAAAATTTTTCAGATGAATATTATATTTTATTCAATTAAAATATCAGCAGAACACTATCGTATTGCTGCATTTTATAAAAAAAGTAAATTGATTAAAAATAAAAATATTTATGTATTTAAATTTAATACTTAATTATAGTGAAAAAAATGATTCGCCGAAACTGAAGCTCTTTAAATGGATATTCCTCTCATCTTTTCAATTATTAGCATGCTCTTCACAAATACGAAAGTATTTTAATGATATTGATTTTTAAAAATAATTTTGAAATGATCATAAATTATTTTGATAAACGATTCAAATATTCGAGCTGGCAGCACTGACTGTCATATTGTTATGTCAGTCTGCGAGTATGGCGCTTTGGTTAGCGTATCATTGTCGAAAAATCCCACTTCGTTCTTCCTATTACTTTAGGGTCTGTTTTATTACATTGATATGCTTTTTCTGTTTTTATATTTTCTATTCATTCCTTGATGAAATATCCATAAGTTATGAAAGCACAAACATCCTGCAATTAGAATTCCAAATATATAAATATCATAATTGTGATGAAATCAATTACAGTTACGGTTTTTAGGATAGATTTCATTATTAATTTATAATTATTTTCATTTTTATATAAAATATATATAATTTGAGATTATCATATGCAATGGCAAATATTAAAAACAAACTTTATAACATATAGTATTTTCCGTTTCAATCTTACTGTAATTTGTATCCCAAAAGAAATTCTATGATAATTTCCATTAAGTCAATTGATGCTTAAAAATTATTTTATTTCTGTTCACATTTCAGGTCTGCTCTACAAATGCTAATGTTGATGCGAACAGAAATAAAAATGGCAAAACGAAATTTGGAAATGGCATTTTATCCTCCATTTTGACTAGAAGAACTGGACATCCGAAAATAGCTCCAGGTAAATGTCACTTCCATTTAATAAAATAGTAAAACTTTATTATTAATTTATATTTAAAAAAGAAAAACAATTGTATAGCTCAAGTATTATTTATTTTGTATGAACAAACTTACCATCAACTTTTCATTGAGAATAAATCAAAAGTAACCTTTTATTTCAGTATTTCACATGCATAATTTTAGCCATGGAAATTATTTTTTAATTTTTTATTACATTCTTCAATCAATATTATCATTTTGAATTAGGATGTAAATTCCTCATTTAAGATGAGAAAACCCTTTTGATCAATTCCATAGTCAACCATTCGTATACAGCCAGCTTTAGCTTCTTATGAGATACTCTATTTTTTATAAACTACGTTATAAATGCAGGCTAAAGGTAAAATGTATGCTTAAAAAATTTAAATAGTTTATTAGTTTGACATCTGAGAGATGATTGTGTTTTTTATAATAACTTGGCACTAAATTTTATCAGTCGCATATATCAAAACATATTCACTATCATATATACTTTCTTAATAATTACATATTAAAAACAGGTATGTATACAGATGAGTAAGATCTGTATATTGGTTAATAAGCATTATGTGGCATAGTAGTGTCTTCTATAGAAAAGCTTTGCAAAATTGTGTTTTTTTATTGACTATATCTTTTATTATTTGTATTATAACAATACTTTAATTTATATTTTTAATGCTTTTCTTAAAATCAAATATTAAAGTGACATTCATAAAACTGTGTACTAATATTCAAATTATATGAATGTATTATGTATAAAAGGAAGTATTGTTATATATTTTTGTTTTTTCAAGCTTCTAATACAATTTTTATTTGTTTAATTAATGGATGATTGCAGTGTTGTCCTCCTAATGCCATAAATTTATGTTCCTGCTTTTTTCTTTTTACTCTGACCTTTATTTAATCCTATCGTCCCATCAACAACCTCTCATGAAGTTTCTCTCACTTCATGTTAGGAATCCAAAAGAGAGACTGCTTTCATCCAGGTGCTAATATTTTGTCTCGTGAAGATATCAACATTGGAAAAGATGTCAAACCGGTCACTTCAGGAGATATGTTGAGAGGAATGCTGTCTTACATTTGGCCAAAGGTTTGTTAGTCATTGTGCATTTTCAATTAGTTATTAGGGGTGTGAATAAGTTCCTGCCGTTACACCATCATATGGCAGTATAACAATTGCTATCTAGCTTTAAAATCAGTGTGCATCGTTGCGTTTAAGTGTAAACAACATTTTTTTTCGTAGTGTGAAACATGTCGAATTTTGTGCCAATTAAACCGTAAAATGGGTCAATTCTTTGATAGCCTCAAAAAGCGTATCATTTTTTCAACGCAAAATTCAAATGATGTCAGTAAGATGGACTTGTTTTTTTATTAAGTTTTTAAAATCAAGGATATATATTCATGAAAAACGGTAAGAATTTATTCACACACCCAATATTAACTCCGTGTATTAGATTTGGAAAATTTCTTCATAGATGCTTCCTTATTACATACTATATATATTATTTTATCTGTTAGCTGCCAAAAGTCAAATGTTATTCTAATGATAAATTATTGAAATTCATAGTTAAATATATGTCGTAATCAAGTAAACTTTGCACAAAGATAACCTCTGTTCTTGTTTATCATTTATTTATTTATCAGATAACTAATATTGAATTGCTTTTGTTGTCATAAGTGATTTATAAAAATTATATAAAATTCTGAAAGGGTCGATTCTATCTTGTTTGATGATTTAATTTTTTTCTCTCTAAAAATTGTTCAATTGACCAGAACAGACGATAATACAAATGTGCCAAATCTGGCGAATATGTAAGATGTAATAAAGCGTCACAAGTGAAGTCCTTAATTTTTTTTGCATCGAATTAGCTGCATGAAGCGGAATAGAGAATCCATTTTTCATCTCCACTTATTAAATCTCTAAAAAACGAGCGATATCGCTCTATTTCTCACAATAATTAACAAATGTTAAGACGTTCTGTCTTAGTGCAGTTGGTGGTATATTTATCATGGCTTCACTGGTGATTTTTTTTCATATGGAACTGCATCAGCATGCAGTTCCGCAAACATTGTACAGACAGACACAACTCTTCATTATCGATAGACTTGTAAAAAGAGATTTTTTAACTTAAAACAATCTTCAAATAGTATACTATTTATAAAAAATATCAACATTCGTCTTCGAGCTAAAGATGAGTATTTAAAAGTTACATCTGTGAAAATGTGACATTAATACTGGGTTTACCTAATATTAAATTAAATGAAAAATTAAGAATTATGAACAACAACACTTATCATAAATTAATCTGTTTATACTAATTTATCTCTTTATTCCTGTATGTTTGTCAGACAATATGATATTAACATTTAATAGAATTTGTTATACAAACTATTAAATTTCTTCCATATAGATGCAATTAAACCTCTATTTTATAAGTGTTATTTTAAAAATATGTATTCTTTATACAAGTGACTAAGCTTTAGATAAAAACAAATATTTTCAGGATGATGAATTCATTCGATCCAGAGTAAAACTTTCACTCTCGCTTTTGGTGGGTGCTAAATTGCTCAATGTATCAGTACCTTTTCTATTCAAGTATGCTATTGATGACCTTAACACCTCGTTGGCCTCAAATGGGGAAGCGCTCTTAGGAATGACTACCGTTCCGCAGGCCCTTGGTACTGCAAGCTTTAGTTTATTGGTTGGGTGTTAGTAATTATCTCATTTTATTTAAAAAAAAATAATTTACATAAATGTGTATTTAAATAGTTTCATTGTTACTTTTTTTTGCACAGATGGTGTAGCCAGAGCTGGTGCAGCCGGTTTAAATGAAGTGCGCAACGCAGTTTTTGCTCATGTAGCCCAAAACTCTATCCGCAAACTTGCTTCCAACGTATTTACTCATCTTCATAATTTAGATTTAAATTTTCATTTGACGAAACAAACAGGAGCTTTGTCTAAGGTATATATATATATACATATATGTTGATCCTTAAAACTATCTTGTTCAGAGTTAAAATCTTCAATTTTTATATATCTTTGATACTTGCACTGATATCTCTTCTCAAAGTCACAGTATTGAATCGCTCAAGCAACTACGGCTCAGTAAGAGCATCAGTCAATCAATTGACATGCACACCCAGTGAGTACTCAATAGACCACTAATTTGCTTTCTAAATAGAAAGATACTGAGCGAACATGCACAGATATTGAATACGTTCCATGTCTATAGTCTGTGAGACTAATGATTAGTGATCTAGAACTAATTAAAATAATTTTAATTGAGATGTCTGTATCAATATATAAAGAAGAACTCTGTAACGTGGTATAGTTTTATCAATTAGCATATTTTCATTACAAACATATTTATTCTCATGAAAATGTTTGTTAATCTTAATTTTTATTTATAAACAAATCATTTATTTTTGGCAGACTATTGACAGAGGGTCTCGTGCTATAAATTTTGTATTAACTGCAATGGTTTTTAATGTAGTGCCAACTATATTCGAACTAATTTTAGTGTCAAGTATATTAGGAGTCAAAGGAGGTCTAGCATTCGCAGGTGAATATATTAATAATAATCTTAATATTTTCATAATTTCAACGTATTAACTTTTGTTTTTCTGTAGGTGTTTCATTTGGATGCGTTTCTATTTATACAATCTATACACTGGGTGTTACTCAATGGAGAACAAAGTTTCGTGTTCATATGAATCAGGCAGAAAATGAGGCTGGAAATAAGGCTATTGATTCTCTTATAAATTATGAAACTGTAAAGGTTAGAAATCATAACATTAACTAATTTTTAAAGTATTACAATAATTCATTGTACTGTTTACTTATAATAATACACTCACCGACACGGAATGTGGCCCAAACATAAACATAGCGATATGAAGCAACTATTTTTCATTTAGTTAATTGTTTAGGTGAAAGTATGTAACAAAAGTGTGCTTGTTTATTAAAAGTAGATATTCGATAAGTATTGATTGTGTTTTAGCTTCAGTGCAACATTATGTTTAAAACATTATTAACCGCGCTACGATACAATGAGTTAATATTGACAATTCTTCGTTTAAATTTTGTTTTATTGTTTATTTTTTATAAGGTGGGATTCATTAGAATTTCAGAAATCTTTCTAAGACGCCAATTACTGTAGCTCTATTCACTTAAGCAATGTTGCTTATTGAACAAGGTTGAACTTACTATAAGGTGGCGGCTATCCTGACTGTATCACATACGACACTTCAATATGCCTTAAAACGGTATCAGCAGATTGATGTCTACACAAGAAAACTTGGAAGTGGCTCGTGATGATTGGTTTATCATCTTAGAAGTCCTGCAAAATCAGCTCTTCACCAATTGATAAGAGGTGCCAATGTGAGTGAGCAGACGATAAGAAGATTTATGTGCTAGAAACCGGTACGAGGGCCAGGACTCCTCAGGCAGCATTTTATTGCTCGATTTAGATTTGCCTGTGAACATGCTGATTGGATATTTTTATTCACAAATGAGTCCAGAATCGATGATACAATAACTACCGACAAACTGTAAGAATTCATGGAGATCTGTGATGGTATGGGGCGGCATAAGCTCTGAAGTGCGTACAGAGTTGGCAGTCATCAGTGGAAGTCTGATAGCTGAGTAGAACATTGAAGAGGTTCTTCGAGAACATGTTGTGCCTTATGCAAAGTTCATTGGCAATGATCAATTTTTACTAATGCAAGACAATGCCTCACACCGCTCGTTGTGTCGATGCGTACCTTGCAGAAGTTGGTATTCGTCTGATCACATGCAAGAGGAGGCAACACACGATATTCTCTTAAGCTTTCCTGTTTATTTGATTGTGATTTTTGAAAATTACACTCATCTAATATAAAACTAAGATTTCTTTAAAATTATTACATTTATTAATTACTCACTACTACTACTTACTGTTTGCATTTATTAATTAATTAAGTTTGGGCTGCTTTCCGTTCCGCTGATTGTATTAGGATTTGTAATTTCTTAAATTTACATATTTTTTCAGTACTTCAACAATGAAAATTATGAATTGCAAAGGTACGACATAAGTTTAAAGAAATATGAAGTGGCGTCTTTAAAAACATCGTCAAGTTTAGCAGTGCTTAATTTTGGACAAAATGCTATATTTAGTATAGCTCTGAGTACTATAATGGTACTTGCAGCCAATGAAATTGTGAAAGGTTTTTATATTTAATATTTGTTTATATTGTACTAGCTGGTACCCGGCGCGTTGCAGCCACAGAAGTAATAATTTTAAATATATCATTGAAATTTGAAATAGTTATCTTGTTTAATTAGGAATGATAGAAATAATGAAATTAATTTTATTTTGTTTGATTTTGAAACATTGATTTTTATATATAAGATATACTGTAAGTTAATTATACTATACCTATATTATTTAAGAAAGGTCAAACAATAAATTGGCAAAATTTTATTGCAATCGAATGAACGGTATGGAAGCGCATTAAATACGGACAAACAAACATATTTTTTTATATTAGACTATGCCTATGTTACTCGCGCAATCCTTAACAATAACTGGATGAAGTTTTATCGCAATTTGATAAACGGTATAGCAGCGCATTACTTACGAACAAAGAAAGATTAATTTTTATATATTAGATGATATACACTATACACAATAAATAAGAATGGAAGAAAAACATATATGTGTTTTTCTTTCATTCATTGCGAATAATTGTTTTAGGAAATATGACCGTTGGAGATTTAGTTATGGTGAATGGATTATTATTTCAATTGTCTATCCCCCTTGGATTTTTGGGATCAGTTTATAGAGAAGTTCGGCAAGCTTTGATAGATATGCAAACTATGTTTACTTTGATGACTGTTAACAGTGCCATACAGGTTTAGTATTATTTTAATTTTAAAATTTAACAAAACTCATCTATTACATCTAGTGATGTTTTTCTCTTTTTGTATATATATTTAATTTTGTTAACAGACTGCACCCAAAGCTCCATTATTGGAAGTAAACAAATCAAATGCCTCAATTACATTTAAAAATGTAAATTTTTCTTATGAGTCAGGAAAACCGATTTTTAAAAATTTGAACTTTGTAATAACTCCTGGCAAAAAGGTTGCATTCGTAGGCGGATCAGGCTCAGGGTAATAAACTATGCATATATTATTATTATTATAAGGTACAGATACTTTTTAAACTTACACGTTTACTGAACTGCGTCTCGACACAAAGTAACTGTGAATGAGCTCATCGAAGAGATTTTGATTATTTTTTGGTCACCCTAATAAAAATATTTTTTCTTATTTCAGAAAATCTTCAATGGTGAGACTTCTATTTAGATTTTATGAGCCACAATCGGGAGAAATTTTGGTTGGAAATCAAAATATTAGAGATATTGATATTAATAGTTTGAGGAAAGCCATTGCTATTGTGCCCCAGGTAAATGTCTTAAATGCAGCTCTTATTTATGTGACATAACAATATTTTGATAAATATTATCATTATACAGGCAGTAAAAATATAGGGATAAACCTTGCTTGGGCCTGGAAACTTTAAAAATCATGAAACGAGTTGACAGAAACTTGAATCTGAATTTTTTTAATTAATTACAAACAAGTATGACTGCTCAATGATTGTCTTTTTATCTCGTTTTTAAAAGCAAAAGGATCTTGATGGAGGCTGATATTTTCATAATTTTGGCAAAGCATTTCTAGATTTTTATATAATTTATTTAAATTTACCTACACGTTAATATGCTTTTTTCAAATCTAAAACACAATTAATCTGAGCATATTCCGTGCTTTCAGGATTCTGTTTTGTTTCATGATACAATTCGTCATAACATTCATTATGGAAATTTGCAAAAATCTGAAGATGAAATTTACAAAGCTGCTAAAATGGCCGAATTGCATGATTCCATTTTGAAATGGCCCCAAAGCTATGAAACAAGAGTTGGCGAAAGAGGCTTGAAGTTATCCGGAGGAGAAAAACAAAGAGTGGCAATTGCACGAGCCATATTGAAAAATTCTCCTATTCTAATATTTGATGAAGCCACATCAAGTCTGGATTCAATTACAGAACATGTTAGTAGTTATTATTCTTTTTATTTATGTTTTATTAACAATATAATAAGATATTCAAACGCGTAACTTTTCCATGAGTCCGACAGGAAACTCGAAATATTAAAAAGAAATATTTTTTTTTTATCTAAGCCAAAATTAATATCATATTCACTATATATGAGGTCCCAGTTCCTCATAAGGCGTGGGCGGTTTAGGGCTTCACTCTTCAGGTTTGGACTTTCCCTGATCTTGGAGTATTCATGCGGAAATCCGTTCATGGACGCAAACCATGTTCTGTGGACATATTCAGGCATGGCGTTTGATCACACGAGCTGCTCATTTGTCGTGTCAGCGGTCCGAGAAGTGGACCAATTGGACACACAGACATCGTTGCTACTCTGTCCTCTTTTAGGGCTTTTTGTGGCATTGCTGCTGTGAAACATCGCCAAATACTTGATTGAAACGTCCTCACAACACTGTTTTTGTTCCGATTTATAAGCAAATGCAGCACCCATCTTGCTCACAGCTTTCTCGTGTCCAAATTTTAAGTCAATAAGCTGTTAACAAATTCACTCATAATGTTCCCTATTACTAAACAAATATTAAACAGTCTGGTATCTTTACATTTGAAACTTATGCAGTAGAAAAGTTCTACAAAAACCACAAATTTTTGTAGAACAATTTGCATGCTGCAAAAAAATGCTTTAATAACAATTTAATTAAATAAAATAATATTTTCAGAATATTCTTCAAGCTCTCAATAGAGCAACAGAAGGCAGAACATCAATTTGCATAGCTCATAGACTATCAACTGTAATGGATGCAGATGAAATATTTGTACTAGAAAATGGTACAATAAGCGAAAGAGGAACTCATAATTCGCTTCTATCCAATAGTAATTCATTATATTCAAAATTATGGAAAAGGCAAAACCAAAGTCATACAATTGGTGAGAGCTAACCATAAATGTATTTAGGCTTAAATTTATAGTAAATACAGTGTTTATTTAATGAGCACCCGATACATTCACATATTTTATTTTCTATGAATGTAAACTCGCACTATATTAGAAAACCGTTATTTTTGTATTTGACTTTGTATTAGATCAATTCAATAAATTATATTTAGACATAAAAATTGTTACCATCTTCAGTTAAAAACGATTAACAATGTGATATAATTTATTGTTAAAAATATATTTAAAATATTATTATTGTTAATAAATGTTTATTTTTATATATATTTATTTTTTATTTTTCGTATTATTTGTTAACGATAAACAGTCTAACTGAAAAAAAATTTAATTGTAAAAATTATGAATCTTGATCCAATTTCAAGTGTTCAGAAATCCGTTGTTTTTAAATGTGATTTTAAGAACATGACAACAGTTGCTATAGAGAATAAACATGACAACAAACATTTCATGTTGGTGAACTCTAGATGCTACGAAAGGTTGTAATTATTATTAAAACAGTCTGACGAAAAACTATGTCATCCCTTAGTTTGATTCCAGAAGAAAAGATTCGTTTTAAAAGGTATGGCAATATTTCTGAATATATATAGATAAATAAGTGGGATATTTATTACCAATTAAAATTTAAATAAACATTCATGCTAAATTTGTAGTTTTATATTTGTATCAAATTAAAGATGTATTTTGTATATTGATTATATATTTCATTAAAATTGAAAAAATATGATTTTGCTTTGGCCTAGCTATAATCTATACTCTATAGATAAAGCAGATATACAATTTATAACAACAAACAGGATAATTCATTTGAAATATAATAAATATATTCAGTTTGGTATTACTTTTTGTGTATTAAAATATAATAAAAAGAAATACTAAGTTATTAATTGTATTTCAAATATATTATAAAATTGTACTGAGTTCGGAATAGCTTAGATTCATTAGAAAAAATTATAATTTGTTTGTAAAATAATTACTTCTAATTGAATATATAATATACAAATTTATCTGATTTAACTATTTAAATACATTGGATGATTTATAAATAATTTTGATTTAAAGTAAAGGAAATAATGTTGGAAATCATGATCTTCCAAAAATTTCTTGTACAATGTATAAGAAAAAAATTCTCCATCCGTTACTCAGTACTACAGCAATGACAATAAATTCTAATCATGTTAATAAAAGCAGCAATGGAGATAAAAACATCACCAAAAGACTTCTCTCGGCAAAAGAACATAGACTTAAACAAATACAAAATCAGTTAGCGGATGCCCATTATCGCCTAAATGTAAGTTTTAATTCATTTGCATGTGTTCTAGTTAAGTTCACGAGATGTTAACTGAGTCAAACTATAAGGCTATATTTTTTGTAGTAGCCACAAATTTGTTCAATTACAGTCAATCCTCCTATAGCGTTTTTTATGTAAGCGACAGGTAAAATATATAAGGTCAATACCCGCTTTTTTTTTGCTTGTTAAATAATTACGTACAAATTTTGTATGGGTGCCTAACTTTCTATAGCGTGGTCCCTATCCCGATGCTATAGAAGGTTTGACTGTATAATAACAGATTAAAAGTTTTATGTTTATATATATTCTTTACATTTTCTTATACTATAATAACAAAAGAGTTCTCTCTCTAGGAACTATCAAATGAAAATCGTCTATTAAGAAGCTTACAAAAGCGCATGGATTCTGCATTACAAAGGTAACGACTACTATTATTCATACTAATATGAAAATGACTTTTTTTATATGTGAAAACAATATCATGTTCAAACAATCAAATTTGTTATTTGAAGTTATTTCTTATTTTCTTTCACTTGACGACTTATAATCTAGTATTAAAAATTAATCATTTGATTGTTTTTTAAAACTTTAATTTGATATTAAGTGTAAATATTTGGTTTTAAGATAAGAAACAATATAACTACATATTAGTCTCACAAACTAACAAAATTAAACTTCGAAATGTTTTTTATTTATAATTTTTATTAATTGAAAAGCATATTATACGAAATAATATTTATTATACATAATGAAACACCATCAAATAACTTATTCTTTGCACTCATTATAGCCAGGAATCGTGTGTTCTCCACAAATAGCCTTACCACAGGAGTGACATGAGAATTTCATCATCTTTTTTTGGGCAAATTTTGTGTTTATTTTTCTGTGCTTTAGAAGTACTTGTCGTAACATCTTCAACTTTCAAAATATCTTTAATATTGGCATTGATATTTCTTCAAAGTCAAAGTCACAGTATTGAATCGCTCAAGCAACTACGGCACAGTACGAGTATCAGCCAATCTTTGGACAAACTGCGTTTCATTGCTTTTTATCATTGTTTTATTATATTAGACAAATAAATTATATACAGACTGATCATGCACAAGTTTAAGATATTATAAAATACACATTGCGGCCATCTATTTGTCGGTCAATCATGTCCTCGATTGACATACACACTCAGTGAGTATGCGTAGGCTTATTTAAAAAGATACTGAATGGGGCAGGGTGGAGAAACTGGGAACATCCATACATGTCGAAATCATTCCGAGTTTGTAGTCTGTGAGACTAATGATTAATGATCTAGGATTAAGTGGGCTCAAAATATTGTTAAATATATTTGAATAATTATCTATAATAATTTAAATTAAAGTTACATCCTCTTGTATTTCAGATATGAAAATTCAAATGCCGATATTCCAAATTTGCTAAATAGGCACAATGAAGAAATTAGGTCTTGGCAAGTAAGATACAAAAAACTGAGAGCTCAATTAAAGGACAATAATGAAAAATTGAAAGAAAAAGATTCTGAATTACAACACCTAAATGACGACCATAAACACTTATTAACACTAAGCAAAGATATGTATGTATATATTATCAATATTATTCAATAACCTCTCTGAAATATAAATTATATACATCAAATATTATTATTAATATCTGATTTTTTTCAGGAGTCTTATTGAACGAGAAAAGCTTACAAAGCAGGTGATTGAGCTTACAGAAAAAATCAATAAACAAAATGAAACAATTTCAACGCTACAAAGAAAAATAATTCTAGAAAATAAAAGTCACAAACATCAATTGAATTCTGAAATAACAAAACATAAAGAAACACAGTCTCAGTTGAATATTGCATTGGGTAATTGTGAAAGACTCACACAACTTTTAGAGGTATTTATTAAGAAGTAAATATTTGTATGCATGCTCCTGAACCTTCCCCGCCCCGTTCAGAACCTTTCTAAATAAGCAAATTAGTAACCCGTGCGTACTCACTGCGTGTGCACATCAATCGTCATCACGTAATATGTAGGACAGTGTAGCTCAAAAATATAATTAGTGATCTAGGGTCAGGGCCATAACAAGTAGGTGGCAAAGCAGGCGCCCGCCACGAGCGCAACTGAGCTTGTAGCCAAAACGCAGAATACCAGTTGAGAATTGCACATGGTTTTTATTTTACTTCACATTAATCAATCCTGATTGACTCTATTCGTTTTTATAATATATACTAAGTTGTCTAATCGCTCTTTTCTTCTTTATCGCTCAAACATTGGACGGACCCTGCCGTCGCCCGCAATCAGTCTTCTTCGGACAACTCTGTTTTGTAATGAGTTCATAATCGTTCTGTAGACATGTTCGGGTATGGCGTCCGATTGTGAGGCATTGTTTCGTCGTGTCAGTGGTTTAAAAAGTGGACCAGTTGGGCACACAGACTTTGTGGCCACTCTGCCCTCTTTTAGGGCTTTTTGCAGCTTTTTACTGTGCACTTTTGTTAAGCGGTTTGGCATGCTCCCAGATAGCGGGACAAATAAATATCCTTCTTTGCCTTAGATGTGAAGTGATAAACCCATGTTTCATCCTGAATTGAGGCAAAAATTCAGTCTTATTGCTGTGAAACATCGCCGAACACTCAATTGAAACATCATCATGACGCTGTTCTATTGTGAGCAAACGCGGCACCCATCTTAGGCACAGCTTTCTTGTATCCAAATTTTCGGTCAATATGCGGTGAACAGCATTTTTTCAAAGACCTGCCATATCTGCTAGCTCGCCCACTTACAATCGATGGCTATCTAATACCATTTAGTGGATTTTCTTTAGCATTTCTTGGTGATTACTTCATTTGGTCGACCACTGCACTGTTTGTCTTGGAAGCTCATACGGCCTCATCTAATATTTTTTTTACTATGATGTATTTACTACAACAAGAATCTAATAATAGGAATATTGATATGAAATATAATAGATACGGGGTTCAGAATTTTTCAATATTTCATATGGTGTACCAAATACATATCATGGTAGCGCGTGGGTATTTTTTATTTAGTATTTTTTTAAAAACAACAACTGTCATCTATACGTTAGGTCGGGTACTTGGGACTATCTTTTTTGTAAATATTTTTGTAAAGTATACATTATAAAATATTTAATATACTGCATTTATAATAGTATTATTTAACTTTTAAACCCCGCATGGGGAGGGGGGGTATCAGCACACGGTTAGATACTTGCCACGAGCGCTTCACGGCTCTGTCTAGTCTAAGTAAAATCAGAGTATTTATTTTTTTAAATTTTGTTGAAGGATGCACATTTTATTAGTTACAGAAAAAAGAACAAGCTACTACTACATCAAATATTTTGAAAAGGAATTCAAAAATTTCATCAAAAATCCTTGAAAATAAGTATTCCCGGCATTATGATATAGAAAGCAATAAAAATTTGTTAAATTTAAACTTTAAATTAAATGGAAATTTACTCCAAGAAAATGAGGTAACTTAGTAAAATCAGTCAATAATAAGGAGTGATTCGTTAATAAATATTTTTAATAATCTCTTTGATATAGAAGTGGTTTTATTCAATTGTAATTTATTTTTTAGACTTCAAACGAATCATCTTCAAAATTAGAAAATGGAACCGATGATACCTTTAATTTTATTGATAAGAAAACAATAGGATATTCAAGCTCTGATGGCAATAGTATTTCAAAGAATTCTTCAGATGGAAGTAATGGATTTATTTTACCTGAAAATTCTAACATAGGAATTGAAACTACTGAAGATATTTCTAAAATAAAAAACAAAAATGCCATTAGAAATCGTGTCGACGCCATGAAAACACAAATCAGAAATCAAACTAAATCAAATGATTACGTTTTTGATAATTTTGAAGGCACAATTGTTGAAAAAGATATTACTGATATTGCATCGTATTTGAAAAATGAAGATATAAATAATACTTTGCTAAACCTAAATAAAAAATCTTCGTCAGAGGAGGATATTTCAGAGAAAATATTTAATCCAGTAATTGACAATACTGATGTTGAAAATCGTGCTTTTATGATGCAATTCGATATGAACCGTGTCGATAAAACGTGCGCTGAACTAGAAAAACAATCTGTGATTGAAAAAAAAAAGATAGACGATCTCATAGAAAATCTTTGTAATGATGCAATGCAAAATTTCAGCACTTCCAAAAATATTCCTGAAAAATATAAGTCTAATGAAAATATAAATGATGGAATATTAACACCATATAAAAAATTTGATGAAACTGATTTCTTAGAAGTGAATAATAATTCCAAAACTATTTCAAAGAAAAAAAAAGCTACATTGGATGAAGAAAAAAAGAAAAAATTATTGGCAACCCTTAAAGCTATAGATTGCGGAGAGGAAGACGGTCTCACTATTAATTCCATTAAAAAAGAACGTCTTCCAGAAAAGTAATAATACATCAATGCGGTCATGATTTTTTATTAAATAATTTAAAATATCCAAAGATGTTAGTAGGGTTTTTAAGATTCAAGATTTTATGTGTTTATTTCACTATAATAATTTAAAAACTAGTTTATTATTCCTTTTTTATGTGTTAATGCTTTTTAATTATTTTTATAAATGTTTGTGACAAAGTCTATCTTACACAGATAATTGAGTGTTAATTTGTACTCTCCGTTTTCAAAATATTTATATGATTATTAAATATGTGAGTGTGTATGCACATAATCAGGGTTTCAAAACTCAAATATTAAATACCAATTATATTGATCGCAAATTGTTAAAATTATTGTAAATAATATTACATTTTATATATGCATGTACATATGTTAAATTAATTTAAATAATTCATATTGTTTTTCATAATCTTAAGTGTTTCTACTATTCTCATTTTCAAATATGTATTTTTAAATTCCTGTGTTCAAACAACAATTAAGTAACATTTATATATTAATGTGTATATTTATTCTTATAACAAAATTGTAATACAGTCAACCCTTTTATAGCGTCGAGATAGGGACCACGCTATAGAAAGATAGGCACCCATATAAAATTTGTATGTGTTTAGTTTATTAACAAGTGCAAGTGATTGACCTTACGTATTTTACCCGTTGTTTATGTAAAAGACGCTGCAAACAAAATGGATGCTATAAGAGGGTCGAGTGTATATATATATATATATGATATGGTTGTATGTTAAATTTAAATTCGACTATTAAAATTAATTGAATTGCCAAATCAAAGAGTTTTATAAAATTGATCCTATTTAAATTGTTTTTTCTAAAAAGGAATAAGCATTCATTTATTTATGAGAAGGAAAGAAATTGCTATTTTAAAAATTATGGATAAGTTTTTTATACATAGTGATAAGTTCTACAAAACATTCGATAAAAAAAAGTTTCAATCGTTTTCATATGAATTTCTATAGCTTTATATATTAAAAATTACTTGCGTCTGCCTAGCACCCAACAAATTTAAAATTTAAGTAAATACAAAGTATCAAAATATGAGTAGCTATTTTATCTTATGAGAGTTTTGGGTACTTTATTGTAGCCGTTTAATCTTTTGTAATAATTATGCTCAATCAATCAAATTTGATAAATTACATTACTCTTTTATGACATATTGTCAGAGTTAAATTCAAATTGTGAATCATTCACACTGATGTGTTTTATATGCTCGAATTCTTTTAGTAGGAAGTATGTACCACAAATTTATTTATCAATCGTCAATTATATAAATAAATGTATCTAAATTACACACATTTGTATAATATACTTAAACTTACATTTTGGAATTGTTCTTACATTAATTAAAAAATAAATGTTTAAGTATATAAATTGATTCAAATATACACTCATATTGGAGTATTTAAATAAATGTGTTCGGGCATCTTATGTACGTATCTAAAATAATAACGTTTATTAAAAAAAAAAAACATTATAGAAATGAGTGTATCTAACCTATACACATTCATACAAACTGCTTACACTTTTGGTAAAGGTTTTGCAAAAAAAAGTATTTGGATGAACCGAGAGTGAGTCTGTAAAAAAACCTATTAATAGATGGTAATTTTATGGATTTGTAAAGTAGGTGTTATCATTTAATTGATTGAAAGCATGTTAATCTGTAAATGGGATATGTTTCAAAAATACTGTGCAAAAATAATTCATTCTTTCAATGTTGCGGACATTAATAACAATTATTGAAACGTAAATAATTGTACATACCGGCCTTAAATTAAAATCTACATAGCTACTCTTTTGTTCACAAGTAGTTGACGTTAATTATTGTTAAATAAACGTAGTCTACTTTCGATATAAGGTGGTTAAGGCTCCAGTATAGGTGGCTGAATTTGTAACACGGGAACTTAATTAAAGTATTACAACTTTCAAAGCATTGTAATATTATTTATTATAAGCAGCCTCGGCATAGTCTCTGTTCATAATCCACTCAGTGTACTTTTTATTCAGTTCAGCTATGGGAAAAACTTTAAAAGTAAAATTATCTCATTCTTAAAAATGCTTTAAATGAGAAGTTTTTAATGATAGTTTCATATATATTATTTTAAATATATTCATAGGATCAATAAATTTAATAAAGGCATGTATCCAAAGTACTATTTAAATCGCTATGGAATGTCACCATTGTTATCATTCATATTCTCGAAAATATTTTAGCAAGATTAGTTTTATCTTCGACTGTTACAGATATTTTTTTATGGCATTTTAAATGATCTAAGCAAGTCCTCGCTTTCTCGCGGTCGCTCTCAGCTCCACATTATTAATGTATTTCATATTCAACTAAATGCAGAGCTGTCCCAAAAGTCATGAAATATTTTTTTTAAAAGATTTATTGACAATACCGGAACAAATTGTCAATATTCTTTAAAGTACTCTCCACGGGCATCTACATATTTTTTCCGCCGACTCTCCCATACCTGGTACGCACTCTTGAAAGCCACGACGAGTACCTCCACAGCTTTTGTCATGGCTTCTTGCACATGCACCGTTATCGGTTCGGTTGCGAGAGGAGGGAGTCGTGAGGAGTCGTTGAATAGTCTTGGCTGCGGGAGGATGTCCTTCCCGCAACCAGATCTCCCCCGTGCTTAATAAAGAAGTTATCTAAGACGAGAGTCTTAGATAACTTCTTTATTGGATATTAAATTCTATTTAGGTTAGGTTAAGTAGTCCCAACTGGTTCGAACGCGCTGCGACTAGTATGAGTATGGCAAAAAATATATTTCATGACTTTTGGGACACAGCTTTATAATATGTCGGATTGTAAATATATTCTCATCCGAAAAAATAATATTCAATATTACAATTTATAATCCACCGTGATTTTCTCCTCCAGAAACCCACTCATATGCAGTGCAGCGCTTTAAAAATTAAAGGGGTTGTATTTGTTTCAAAAATATTTTTAAAATTGAGAAATCAGAAAAATTTTCAAGAAATGAGAATTTTCAAATTTGCATATTTCTGAAAGTCTTGCGATTCTCGAGAAATAGTTCTGAAGAAGAAACATTGGACACGTATGGGATATCGCTATACTTCAAACATTGATCACCCCTGATAAAGATGCATTTATCTATAGATAAATATACAAGATAATATTTCATTTCAATATTTAGTATTAGCAAATACCTTAAGGAGGCAATCGTTATTTCTGCTCAAATGTCGTTACTTGGAAAAATCAAGCGCCGTAAAAATGCAGACGATATTGAAGTGCATACAAATGCTATTGTATTGGCCAATTTAAAATGTCCAGGTCCTGATTGCCAATTCTACATGCTGCCTCCTATCAGCCAATGCAATCGAGGTATTTCATGTTATATCGTCGTTTAACATGCTTTTATAACGCTATAATATATTGTTCAACTATTAGAAAAGAAACTTTTTTTTTGTTCGGTTCCGCGGAAAATCGCACAAAAAAAGCTATGACTTACATAGAAAGGGCGGAGACATGTTCCATGGATTTTAAAAACCGCATAACTTTGATTATCTATATAAAATATACCCAAAATCAGAAAAGCAATAAGGCAATTATGAACGCCAGATATCCACTAGAGAAATAATAATTATTTTAATTACGAACTATCGTCGCTGTATGATAATTGTCGATAAGACTCAAAATCGCTCTCTTCTTCAGAAAAAATAGTATGTTCAGTGTCATCATTGTTCTGTATAGTTTTCTCTTTCTAACAATATAATTCTTAGTAAATAAAGATGTTTCCATAGTCCTTTTTTTCACAGTTTTAATACATTTTTTTTAAATAGTTAAAAATTAAATTTTAACATGAATCTGGTAGGAATAATAGAAGATTATATAGAAAAGGTTCTAGACTAGAAAACTCCATTAAAGTGTGTGGTCGTAATTCAGCAATAGCAGATGCAATACGATTTAAACATTCCAAAATTGTTGTTTTTTTCCCAATTTCGGTTAGTGTTGATGATTTATTTTCTATTTTATCTAAAATATCTCAATACATGCTCTGAAAAAAATGCTTTAAAAAATCGCATAAACGCACTAAAAAAAAGTCGTACAAAAAGAGGTTTGAGTGTATACAATTAAAAATATAATTCAAAAACCAAAACCTCGCCGCGTCCGACACAACCACAGAATTTTAGCACTTTATGATAAAACGTCACTAAACATTTTAAAAATATTATCATTTTTATGATTCGATTATTTAGATCTACCGTGTTAATCCTTTGTAATTGACTCACACTTTATTCAGTGTTTGCATCACAGATAAACAATTTTATACAGTATTAAATAGCAAATATATACAAGTTTGCCGCTTCGCCAGTTTAAAATATCATATTTTCTTACAATATTATCATTTTATGAATTCAAACTTTATACGATGGCGTTGAATCTGGTACCGTATTTTACATACTATAAGACGTCCAAAATTTAAATGTGGAAATCATAAACGTGTTCCGTCATTCATCGAAGCCGACTCGCGGCTCGGGACCATCGTTACGGATCACGTCGCTATCGATCGTGACCTTTAAGTCGCAGCAACGAAAATAGCCGACCTCTTAACGTCAGGCATAAATAGGTAACAATCACCGACTCCATCTCTTTATTGTTGGCAAATTTTTCATCACTGAGACATTTTTTCAAATTTGGAAAAAAATGATCCAAGAGGTTAAGTCTGGTGAATAGGGTACACAGGGAAGCAATTCGAATTTTAGCTTATTGATTTGGTCGGGATGAAACAACACTCTTTTTTAGTCAAATGCGGGCCGTTTTTTCCAGATTTCATCACTCAAATGTTGCAATATGTTTGCATAATGCTCGTCGTTGTTTTTTTTTTTTTTGACAAATAAAATTGAAAATTATTCCACGCGCATCCTACAAATCTGATACCGTGAGCTTACCTGCAGATGGAACTGTCGTTGCTTTCTTTGGATACGATTATCTCCTTTCAGGCTATAGTTTTGCCTGTTCCTTTGTCTTTTCTATGGACATGTCCGGGCATGGCGTCCGATCGCGAGGCGCTCATTCGAAGTGTCAGCGGTCTGAAAGGCGGACCGGTTAGACATACAAACCTTGTGGCCAGTCCCTCATCTTTTAGGGCTTTTTGCGTAAGTTATGGGGAGAAATGCATCCCGGAATCACGGAAGCCCCTCCCCCGAGGTTAATTTACATAGGTTCGCGCCAAATGAGGTCGCGAACGAGTCTGGACTTCTCCTCGCTCATAAAACTATATGCATCTATTTTATTTATTTACTTTACCTAGCCTTAATTTACAATATATATGTATATATCTAAGCTAGTTTATTTTTATTTTGTTTTAATTTACAAAATGTAGCTAGTTTCCCCCCTGCATTCTCGAAGTTGAGTTGTAGTACAAATTTATTAAAGGTTATTTATTATTATACTCCATTTATATTTTTATATATCACTAACATTTTTTTTAGACACACACACAAACACAACAGAAGTGGCGCGGCGCATGCGCATGGCGTCTCTATGATACATGCGATAAACACAGACACACTATAAATCAGGGTTGTCCAACCGGTCGATCTTTAAGCAAAATTTGGTCGATCCCGACGACTTCCGTGAATTTTGAAAAAAATATATTACTTTATATAAATACATTTACAGCCGACGATGAAAAATAAAATCTCGGAGATCGAACTTTTTAGCTCGACTTGATTCGTGCTTATCTGCTAATTTGAGTTTTAAATTTGAAGAAAGGAAAAATAAACAACTTAAATAAATTTCCTATAAGATTCATATTAGAAGTCGATCCCGAGAAATTTTAAATTGAAAAGTAGCTCCCAAGACAAAAAAGGTTGGACGACCCTGCTATAAACGATTCTCTCGAGAGAGGGCTCTTTCCGGCCAACTCCCGCTTGGAGTCGAATAAAGAGAAGCGTCGCGCTGCGCATGCGCGTAACCTATTTCCCATCTGACCCAGCCACTAAAAACGATTTACCCAGAAAGGAAAGCGTTTCACTTTTCGTGACTTTCATCTCAATTTATCCTATCACTTATTCACAATTTTATTTTAAATTTTGAAGGGCGTGTAAAATATTAGTTGCCTCAGCCTTCAAATTTTCTGCTCGCGATTTTAAATCTTTAAATTTCTTTTTTTCCAGGACACAGTTTCTGCAACCTTTGCATCAGTAAAATTACAAATTGTACATTATGTGAAGAAACATTTTCTTCAGTCAAAAATATAGCACTGGAAAGTATTTCAGAGAGGGTAAAATACCCATGTCGCAATAAAAATGCGGGGTGTTCCGGTAAGTACAGAAATAATCTAGTAACGTATCGTACATGAAGGGGTTTTATGTTTCTCCCCTACGAATTAATTAACTTTAACTAACTAAATTCTTTAAAATTAAAACTTGTATTTATAATTAAAATTAGTAATCTAGAACTCTGGCATAAAGTCTATTTTTTTTAAATGTAAATACATATGCAGTATTTTTACTTCGAGTTAAACCTTTTTTCAAAATAAACCATCGGATATCGGATGAAATGTTTTATACTCATTATGTATATAGCATTAATTTTGACACAATATTGCTTTTAGGATTATTTTTACATCAAGAGCTACCCGATCATGAAGAACGCTGTGGATATGGAAATCATAATTGTTTAATAAAAAAATGCCCATGGGAAGGTAGCAGAGATAAACTTACAAGACACGTTGCAAGATCTCACCCGAAAGACATAATAATGAAAAAATTCAATCATTATAAAATTAGTATGTTTGGACCGACCAACGATCCTGTTATAAAACTTATAAGTGCCTTTAATGATGTGTTTTGGTTTTTCCACAGTAAAAACGAAACATTTGCTTACTGGGCAGTGCAATACTTGGGTCCTGATAATAAATGCTCTAATTTTACATATACTTTTAAGCTGCACCATCCAAATGATATAAATAAGTATGTAGGCTTTAAAAAAGTCGATTGTTTGAAAAATAGTGATGACGTTAGAAACGGTTTAGATTATCTACGATGCATAAAACTCAGCATAGATGTGATTGAAAATTTTATAGACGGTGAAGGCAAAGTTATGTGTATTTTGTCTCTAGACAAAAATAAGGCTTTTCTAAGAAAATAGAATTATCAATTAATAACAAAATAAATTATACATGTTTTATTTATAACAAAATTATTTATACTAGACACTTAATTACCCATTTACCCATATGTTAAAATTTTAATACATACGTATATTTTTTCATTTTCATTTTGAATATACACCTAATTCCTTTTCTGCACAGGTGATACGTTCCAAAGATTAACATGCAAAAAGAAAACTTCTTTACTTATTTAAGTAATTTCAGAGTTTGAATTTGAGTATAAGTATTATTTAAAAAAAAACTTAATTTTTGTTACTTTATTATTCAGTTATGGCATTCTTAAACTCCAAAGATTGTGAAAATAAATTTAAAAAAATCAAATTTTACTACTGAAACTGTATTTTGAGTTACTTGACATAGACAACGTTCCCCTGTATCGATTTTTTAGAAAACTCCCAATATTTCTCTAAGCAATAGAAATATTTTTGGTTCATCTATGGTTTTTTATTGAGCAGGTAGATATCTATTCTTTTAATAAGATTTAATCAATACATTCATAAGCAAAAAAGTGGCCTGGGTAACTTTCTTAGGATGATTTGCCTAGTTTACTGAGAAACACTCGTATATTGTACCACAATATAATATTAAAAATATTTTATTTGTTGAAATTTGTCTGAATGCAGATTTTATTGCAAAATCAAAATAGAATACAACTATGTTTTACAATTTGTTTTCTTTACACATTTTCCGTTTACACATTCTCTCTCATAACCTGCTATACACACACAACCCGGTTTGCATGATTGACACGAAGGCTTTCCTGAAGGCTTACAAATTTCTTGCAGAGTTGGAGCACAACTGCTATACACTTCAAATGGACCACATTCTACAACAAACAAATATATTAAACATTATCAAATAAATAATAGTGTTGTATTACTCTTTTTTAATAATTTAAATATTCTCTTAATTGGTTGATAATTATCTATGTATATAAAAATTTATGTATATAAATTAATTTATTAATTTGTTTACGGGGTGTAAATTTCTATACCATTCATCAGAATGCGATGAATCTTTTGTGAATTATTGGGCGTATATTCAAGAAGGTTTTTAAATTAGCACAATCATTGTTTGTGTGGGTGATTTGTTCTTCAACTCGCACTACACGTGACCTCAAGCAATAAACCACGTAACTGAACTACCCTGTTCCATTTCAAATAATTACTAAGCGTGTGTGGCATTGCAAATGAATTCCGGGTACCCATTAGTTTTAATTTAAAAGACATATTTCCACATTCTTAATGAAATATTCTTTATTAAATTACAATTCAACTTACGGCACTCTTCTGGCTTGACACATTGACCATTTTTACGAACGAATCCCTCTTTGCAGAAACATCCCGGCACGCACACTTCGATACATGCAATGTTTTGATCTTTATTTTCACAGGTTAGAGGACAAGCAGTTCCACATGAGTTATATTCTTCATTTTTTCCTGTGCATTTTTTTACTGAAATATATTTGAGTTCATTTAAAACATGAAAATGCATCACATCAATTTATAATATAATCAATTTAAGTCGGCAAATTAAATTCAAAATTTATGTTTTCATAAAAAAATCACTCTTACTAGAAAAAATTAATACCTACCGCATTCAGCTAATAAAATGCACTTTCCCTTGTCATCTTTTACATATCCTTTTTTACACTGGCATCCTCTCTTTTTACATGGAGCTTTACAAGGGGAAAATTCTGGTTGTTCACAAGTTCCACCTGGACAAGGATTCGGACATGATACCACTTCTGCGTTAGGATCTGGACAAGCTGAAACCAAATATATATATATATATCTTTTCATCTTTTATTACAAATATATTATAGCTAGGTCTCAGTTTGTACAAGTTTCAATAATATTGGCTCATATTGAATACAAACGCTAATTCTTTAAATACCTAATAACAATGAGTTAATTATAAGCAGTCAAATTGTTAGAATTTAAGGGAGTGATGTAATTTTCTTAAGGATACATCTGATCGTTTGTTTGAGTTTTTTATGAAGTATATTATGATTTTAATGGATGATACTATGTGTGAATTAAATACATTGCACTTTAGGAATCATATATATTTACAAGGGTTAAAAATATAAATTGGGAAATTATTACGAATAGCTTGAGGGTTAATCTTAGCATCTATTATAATCGCTTTTATATTATAACTACAATATTATGATATTTGGAACAGTTATATATTGTATCTACTTACGACACTGAGTATCTGGGATACAAACACCATTTTGGTTCCTTAAAAAGTCGTCTTTACACACACACCGTGGTTGGCACTCTTTAACGTTGAGAGTACAAAAAATCGTTTCATACAAACTTTCACATCTTTGATCTAAACAATCTGCAGGGCAAGAATCGAAAACTTCATTCTTTCCATTGCAAGTCAATGCCGCTAAAATAACGACGCAGAAAATGTTATAAATGTATATACAAGGTGTAATTATCCATAAAAAAAATATGTATATTCACTAACGGCATTCTTGAATAGGAATGCAAATTCCATCTGCATTTCTTCGGTAGTTAAATTTACATTTACAAGCTGGTTTACAAGCTGCTGCACATTTGAACACTTTTCCAATAGCAGAGCAAGTTTGAGGAGGACATGGATTAAAACACATATCAAGTTCTTCATTTTCTTTACAATCTTTAAAAAAATCCTTGTTATTTATGATGATTTTTATAAGTAGTGGAAGGTCTTATGCGGGTATAGACTTATGTACAGACTCACCGCACTTTTCTGGAGGAACACATTCTCCTTTTGAATTTCGGAAGAAACCTGGCTTGCAATCACATCCGGGATTACATACTAAGAAATTACAAGTTATATCTTGACCCAACGTGGCACACGACTCACAGCAAGGACAAACACACTCTGTATAAGCTTCATTTTTACCAGTGCATACTTTATTCTCTGTAAATGAGAAATATTATCATGTACTTAGTCTATGAATAACAAATAAATTGGCACGATAAAACAAAACTCACCACATTGATCGGGTGTTACACAAACGCCGGATTTATTTCTAATATAACCTTCTTCACAAATACATCCTGGTGTGCAAATTGGTCTACATGCAACATTTTTTCCAATTGTATCACAATTCTTTTGACATGAATTATTGCCGCACTCTGAATATACCTCGTGTCTTCCTGTGCACGTTGGTGTGGATTTTTCTATGGGTACAAAAACCATTTTTAATCCTTTATTAATTTATTGTTATTAACAAAATGACTATTATTTAATCTAAATTTTTCAAAAAAATACTTGCATTGTGCTTTATAAAATCAGTGGTTTAATAGCAAAATGTAATAATTTTAAGAAAATTTATTGTCACACTCGACTTTAAATTTATAAATAAATTTGTTTTTTTATACTTTGGTGGTTTATTTTTAAATAAATCAAATAAATTCTTACTGCATTCATGTGGAAGAACACAATCGCCAACATCGTTCCTCAAAAATCCAGGGAGACATTTACATCCGGGCGAACAACCGGGGAAAGGATCACATTTGGAAGCAAATTCTGGATCAGCACATGTATTTTCACATCCGTTTGCATCACAATCACTAAAAATTTCATTCTGTTTGCATTTATCTGTAAAAAATAATGCATTTATTAAATGACTTCTAAATTATTTGGATTATCATAATAAAAAATCTTACAGCATTGTCTTTGGGGAACACAGACACCATTTTCATCGCGTAAGAATTTCTCCTTACAGATGCAGCCCGGATAACAGCCTGGTATATAGGAACATCTGGCTAAAAGATCGGGCTCTTTGCATGTATTTAAGCATCCATGATTGCCACACTCGCTGAATATTTCATTCAGTCCGGGACAATCTTGAATTATAAAAATATGTGCATGTAAATTTGACATTAAAATGATTAACTGTATTAATGGTCTTCATATTTGGGATATTTTAAATGTAGAAATTACCACAATCTTTTGGCAAAACGCATACACCTTTGGAATTTTTTAAATATCCTTCCGCACAAATACAACCCGGAACGCAGCCAGCTTTGCAGACTAATGCGATGGAGGGATTGGCACAAGTATTTTGGCAGGCATTGTTTCCACATTCTGAATAAATCTGATTTTTTCCACATTCTGAAATTTATTACAACTAATATTATATCTGTAAGTACAAAAATAAAAATTGTGTTTGAATATAAGTCTAAAACAGTTTTATGTTACTTTTGTTGCATGCTGTAGTGGGAACACATTCAGGAGCACATGCAGCCCCCAATGTAAAAAATGAACTCAACAAAAGAAAGAGTTTAAAAATTGACTTCGCCATGATGAGAAGTATCGACGTCCAGATCAAAGGACTAAGCGACTGATATAATCGGTGCTTCCCCGGGCCAAGGTCTAAAGCGAAACTCGTGCGCCACACTCCAAGTGCAAATCACGATTATCCGCATCGATAACGTTTGATGTCGTATTTAAAAAAAGAATAGTTGTTAAGTACATATAAATTAATGACGAAATTGTACGTTTTAATATGTTAAATTATGGCATTCGTTGTCGCTCAGCAATTTATTTGTTTTGTATATTTTATGAAAATATCTATTATCAGCACTTGAGTAAATATTAACAAACAAATGCAATTATTTGAGCATTATTTGAATAACATCTGTGCACTTTCAGCGTTTCAATACCGTGTACTTTTATTTGAGCACAGTTTATTACTGAAAACCAGGTATTTTATTTGCTCTGCTAATATTTTTTTAGAACATTCTATATGCAAATCTTTGTTAAATTAATAATCGTCATAAATAACACCGCCCGGGGTGCATTTCAGGATGGGAAACAAATATTTGATGTTTGTATCGCGAGTTAAATTTTAAATCAATTCTATTTTTATATGGGCATTTTTCAGTAAACTGGTCACGTCGTCCAAAGAAAATTGCCCAGACCACTGTTTTACTTTTATATTGATCAAACCTTATCAAAGGAATAGATCTACTTGATTAATAAAAAAAAACCACAGATGTACTACAAATATTTCCATTTCTTTAGGAAATATTAAGCATTTTCTGAAAAATCGATTTCTGGAGACTGAAAAATGAATGACTTTTTAAATGAAAAATAGTTTTAATAGCAATTTAAGTTTTTTTAAAAATTTATTTCCATAAGCTTGGTAGTTTAAGAATTACATAATTCAACAACAAATTTTAAAAAGCCAGCTTTTTTTATAATATTCTACTTATATTCAAATTCTTACTCAAAATAAATCATACAAATTGTAAGACATTTAAGTACTTTTAGTCTTGTGTTATAGAACTAATGTTATGGTGGAGAGGGACTGTTTGGTATAGTTAAGTCATGTTATTTTGCTATACACAGGAAATATTAAAAAATAATTGCTACCAGAGGACTGAAGGCTGCGACACGGAATTCACTAAATAGCGACCAGGCGCTTTTAATGGAAGCCGCGCAAACTTCAAGTCGCTTAAGTTTGGTTTAGGCTGTAGTTTAAGTTATAATATAAAATATATCCAGGGGAAATATCCACAAAATGTGTAGATAGACATGCATTTTTAGTTATATAAATATGAATCGAATAATTTGATTGATTTCTAAACTTATAATACATAATACAAAGCAGCTTTGATGACACTTCAGGGAACTGTTTTAAGCACCATAAAAGCGTTTTTGATATAATAAAGTCAATTTAAATGGATACTGTACGCTGAGCACAGGAAAATTAAGTAATTATCTTTTAAAGTTGACTACGAATTATATCAGGTCAGTCCAAAAATTCATGCGCATTTTTGGATTTTTTTTAAATAGTTTAAATAAAACACAATTTTAATAACTGATATATTTTTCTCCACTATTTACAGTTTCTTGCCATCTTACATGTAGCTTTTTATTCCATTGCTGTAGAAAGACACTGGTTTTGATAGAAAAATCTTGAAAGTCCATTTTGCACATACTGTTTTCCTTTAAATTTATCAATTTTTAAAAAATTTGTATTGGACATCATAGTGTCGATTTCCACATTATAGCAATTATATTATTCATTTTTTGATTAAGAGGATATATATTTTTGAATTAAATCAGATAAAATATATTTGGTTTAATCGATTATAAAGAGAATGATAATTTAAAAAATAATTAATAATATAATTGCTATAATGTAAAAAACGACATTATGATATGAAACACAAAATTGATTTTTCAAAATTGACACACATTTTGAAAAATGTATTTAAAGAAACATAATATATTTAAGAATTATTAATAACTATATAGAGCTTGTATGAAGACTATTTCTTACATTTTTTATGCACGAATATTGTCACAATAAAATTTTAATAAGTTTAGAATGTTTAAATTACATGTGAAATCATGAAAAATAAATTAATAATGATTAAGGGAAACAAAAAGAAAAATATTTAATTCAAATTTAAAATTTTGAAATGTAATATATGATTTATAAATTCATAGGTCTGTTTTTATACGAATCTTTTTAAAGCAATTTTGAAGTTATGCGCTTTTCAAAAATAGTGTAACCTATCCCTCATTTTTTTTATAGAGGACAAAGCTATTTTTATGCGAATGCAAAAATAAAAAATCTAAAATGAACACTAGTGCAAGTTACAATCGTGTATAATATAATAATGTTTCATGTGCCTAATCTTAGATAACTCTATACACTTTAAATTATTGTTGGAAAGCAGTTTGGCCCGAATATTTAACAGATGGCGAAATAATAAAAGCTGAAATCATTACTTTGGCAAATCAACGTGGTGAAATATGAGAAGGCTTTGAAATATGAGAGTCTGTTTATAAGTTAATTTATTAGTTTGCTTATGGGGTATAAATTCCCACACCATTCGTCAGATTGACTTGCGTTATTAGGCGTGTATTCAAGAAGGTTTTTAAATTAGCACAATCATTATTTGTGTACAAGATTTGTTTTGTGAGACTTTTAACGGATGCACCATATTGGCGCATATCGGTCGGGTGAAGTGAAACAGGAGCCGCGAGAACGAGATGAGGAAGGATGCGCGCGCAATACGGCAGAGGGGAGACAGTCTGTATTCGAGGAGAGGGCGATCGTAGCCCTTCAGCCCGCGCTACGCGTCACTTTGCATTGCAAATGAATTCCGGGTACTCGCTAGTATTAATTAAAAATATACATATTTCTATACTCTTAATGAAATATTCTTTATTAAATGACAATTCAACTTACGGTACTCTTCTGGCTTGACACATTGACCATTTTTACCATTACTGAAATATATTTGAGTTCATTTAAAACATGAAAAATGCACCACATCAATTTATAATATAAATAATTCTCATTTTTACTACATTTTTCAGAATTGTTTAATGTGAAATAATTTAAAAAAAATGTAAATTAAGTTGACAAATTAAATTCACAACAATTTTTATAAAAAATAATCGCTATTTTACTACTAAAAATTAATACCTGTCGCATTCAGCTAATAAAATGCACTTTCCCTTGTCATCTTTTACATATCCTTTTTTACACTGACATCCTCTTTTTTTACATGGAGCTTTACAGGGGAAAAATTCTGGTTGTTCACAAGTTCCACCTGGACAAGGATTCGGACAAGATACCACTTCTGCGTTAGCATCTGGACAAGCTGAAAGCAAATATGTATATCTTTTCATCTTTTATTACAAATATATCATAGCTAGGTCTCAGTTGGTACAAGTTTCAATAATATTGGCTCATATTAAATACAAACATAACTAATAACAATGTGTTAATTATAAACAGTCAAATTGTTAGAATTTAAGAAAATGATATATCTCTGCCGTATACATCGGATCGTTTGTATGAGTATTTAATGAAGTATATTATGATTTTAATGGACAATTCAGATATATTTCCACTGGTTAAAAATATAAATTGGGAAATTATTACGAATAGTTTGAGGGTTAATCTTAGCATCTATAATAATCGCTTTTATATTATAACTACAATATTATGATATTTGGACAGTTATATATTGTATCTACTTACGACATTGAGTATATGGGATACAAACACCATTTTGGTTCCTTAAAAAGCCATCTTTACACACACACTGTGGTTGGCACTCTTTAATGCTGAGACTACAAAAGTGTTTCATACAAACTTTCACATCGTTGATCTAAGCAATCTCGAGGGCAAGAATCGTAAACTTCATTCGTTGTATTACAATTCAGTGCCGCTAAAATAATGGAGAAAATATTATAAATTTGTATATAAGGAGTAATAATTCAAGCAAAAACAATATGTCTATTCACTAACGGCATTCTCGAATAGGAATGCAGATTCCATCTGCATTTCTTCGGTAGTTAAATTTACATTTACAAGCTGGTTTACAAGCTGCTGAACATTTGAACACTTTTCCAATAGCAGAGCAAGTTTGAGGAGGACACGGATTAAAACACAGATCAAGTTCTTCATTTTCTTTACAATCTTTAAAAAAATCCTTGTTATTTATGATGATTTTTATAAGTAGTGGAAGGTCTTATGCGGGTATAGACTTGTGTACAGACTCACCGCACTCTTCTGGAGGAACGCATTCTCTTTTTGAATTTCGGAAGGTACCTGGCTTGCATTCACATCCAGATTGACATATGAAGGGTATACATCCTACATTTTGACCCAATGTGTCGCATGTTTCAGAGCAAGGAGATGAGCAACTTGTATACATTTGATTTTTACCAGGGCATACTTTGTTCTCTGTAAATATTATCATGTACCCTATATTTAGTCTATAAATAAATTGATATTTTAGAGCGAATCTCACCACATTGATCGGGTAGTACACAAACGCCTGATTTATTTCTTAGATAGCCTATATCGCACCTACATCTTGGCGATGTGCAGTTTAGGTTACATGTGAAAAGTTCTCCATCTTTTTGACAAAACACTTCACAAAAATGAACATCTGAACATGCTGAAAATATCTCGTGTATTCCTGTGCATTCCGGTGAAAAATATTCTATGGACGGTCAACACAAAAACCATTTTTAATTATGATTTTTAAATGACATAAAATAATACTTAATTCGTTAAACGCCATAAATCCTTACCGCAATCACGTGGAAGAACGCAATCGTTAATATTATTTCTCAAAAATCCAGGGCGACATATACAGCCAGGAAAACATCCCCGTATAGCGTCACATTTGGAAGCAAACTCTGGATCGTAGCATGTATTTAAACATTTTGCATCACAATCACTGAAAGTTTCATTCTGATTGCATTTGTCTGTAAAAATAATGCACTTATTAAATAGCTTCAGAATGAATGGTATTATCTTCTACAATATAATAAAAGCTCTTACAGCACTGTCTTTGGGGAACGCAGACGCCATTTTCATCTCGTAAGAATTTCTCCTTACAGATGCATCCCGGATAACAGCCTGCTATATAGGAACAACTGGCTGAACGTTCGGGCTCTTTGCATGTATTTAAGCAACCATGATTGCCACATTCACTAAATATTTCATTCGGACCCGGACAATCTTGAATTTGACATTAAAATGATTAACTATATTAATGGAATTCATATTTGGGATATTTTAAATACAAAACTTACCACAATCTTTCGGCAAAACGCATACACCCTTGGAATTTTTTAAATATCCTTGTGCACAAATACAACCCGGAACGCAGCCAGCTTTACAGACTAATGCGATGGAGGAATTGGCACAAGTATGTTGGCAGCCATTGTTTCCACATTCAGAATAAATCTCATTTTTTCCACACTCTGAAATTTATTCAATTGATATTAAATCTGTTAGCACAAAAACAAAAATTCAGAAACATTTGAAGTGCCGCGATTGAGCGGTCGGTCTAGTAACTCAATCATCACGGGTTCAAATCTACAGATTTCGCCGGTGACCACATTATTAAAGTATTTATTTGCTATGAAAAACCACGTCAAAATGGTTGACAATCGTCTCATAAAAGAGAATTGCTAAAAGCCAGAGGTGTTTGAATACAGTTTTATGTTACGTTTGTTGCATGCTGCAAGTGGAACACGGTCTGCAGCCCCCAGTGTTAAAAGGGTACTCAGCAAAAGAAAGAGTTTAAAAATTGACTTCGTCATGATGAGAATCCAGATCGGAGGCCTAAGCGGCTGGAACGATCGGGGCTTCCCCGGGCCAAGTTCTAAAGCGAAACTCGTCCACCACTCTTCGACTGCTGATCACGATTCTCCGCATCGATAATGTTTGGCGTCGTATTTAAAAAACAATGATTGTTAAATATAGATTGCAGACGAAGTAGTTTTAACGTGTTAAATTATGGCATTCTTGTCACTCAGAATTTAATTTGTTTAGTATATTTTATGAAAATGTCTATCACGCAACATTTGAGCTAATATTAAGCTAGTGGGCTAAACAGAAGAAAGAAAGCAAACAGAATTATTTGACGTTGATTTTCAGTTTGTTATTTGAATAACGTCTATGCATGTTCATCGCCTTTAATACTGCGTACCTTTATTTGAGCGCAGCTTATTTTTGAAAACCAGGTATGTATTTTATTCGATCTGTTAATATTTATTTAGATCATTCCATATGTAAATCTTTGTTAAATTAACAAATGTCTTAAGTAACAACACCTACGATGCAACATCTCTTAGAGCCCTTATTTTTTCCATGTCTACCGAACTCTGAAAGTATCATCACGTCATCGATGGTACTTTGAACTTTTACATTTAAGTCTTTGATTCTAATGTAAGGTGGAAGGAAATACCGGGAAAATTGCAAGCCTGTTAGTTTGGAACGTTCTATTTTAATGCGTAACGTGGAAAGATCGGGGTTGACGTGAAAATTACTGTGTGGAAAAGCAATATTTTTCAATAAAAATTTAAATGGAGATTCCACCTTCAAAGCAAGTTTGGGCTGGCTTGAAAAATTCAAAAGACGACATGATATCCGGGAACATTAAATTCACGGGGAAAAGCTTTTTGCCGACATACCTTTACCAAACATAATCGATTAATTGACACATTGAAACTATTTATGGAGAAGGAAAGATTCGGCGAAGAATTTATATACAATGCTGAAGAGACCGACTTAAATTGGAAAAAAGCTACCCAACAAGATCTAGAAGACGAAGAAGAGATTTGCGATGTAGGAGAGACTGGTTCTACGCATTCTGAAGCTTTTCAGTGTTTAGATGTCACCATGAAATAGCTTGAGAAGCAAGAAGAATGTAAATCAGAATAACTTACATATCTTAAGAACATTCGTGATTTAGCTGTCCAAAATTGTAATTTCGGTTAATGTTGATGGTTTATTTTCTTTTTTATACAAAATTCCTCAATACGTACTCTTTATGGATTTTTAAAAAATGGTTTAAAAAAAACTACATTGCTTCGAAATCGCCCAAAAAGAGGTTTGCATATACTGGCAAAAGGTGAAAATGTTGACAAAGGTTAACAGTTAAAAGCATAAGAATTCTGAATACTCTCACACCCGAATAAGACCTGATGATAACACCTGAGACATTGATTTTAACCACTGATTATGGTTAAAATTTGAATAAAAAAATATATGTATTTTTAGCCTGTCCAGATGTCAAAGCAGAAGTGGTATCTTGTCCGAATCCTTGTCCAAGTGGAACTTGTGATTATCCAGAATTTTCGCCTTATGACGCCCCGTGTAAAAATATAGGCGGCAAGTGTAAAGAAGAATATGTAAAAGACGCCAAATGGAAAATGTATTTTATTAGCTGAATGTTTTCATACAAAGAAAATGTGATGCTATTGAAAAAATTGAAACTGTAAATTTGTTTTGTCAACTTTGTTCTGTAGCTTTTTAATTAAGTTGTGATTACACTATTTTTCATCATTATTGTATATTGTAATACTTCATTTTTACTACTATTTTGTTGAACAAGGGATGGGTTAAATTCATGATCAAGGAATTAAAAAAATGTGCATTCTAATCAATCTAAAGGTTGAAATTCTAATAAAATTGCTCTAGTTTGATTACATATCAAGTAGTTAGAATATTTCATCCGGGAAAAATTCTAAACATTAAAATGGATTTGTAACGACGTGCTACAAAAACAAATGTAAAAATACACAAACTTGTTTTGTAAACGTTATATAAATAAGGATAAAAGTCACTCAATAAAAATAAGATTTAGTGATAAATTGGTACTTACGTAATGTTTCTTCGAATTCACAAAACACGCTTTACTTGGATTTATTTATTCGTCCAACCATCTCATAAATTAGAAAAAAGTAAAATGAACTATATTGAAAGCCAATAGTCAACTTTATATTTAAGTCTTCTAATATGCATGATACAAAAGTCCCAAAAACAAATTCGCATCGAAATATATTGTTTTTTATTTCGCACTTTAGATTTCATTATAGCATATAACATAGCTGTTAATCCTCTCTGAGACTAGTCAATATATCAAATCAATTTTGGTTCGTTCGCCTCCCAACATGACCTGTCCACTGGAACACCAAAATGCATCGATAAATTACACACACGCAACAAAGTACATCTTCATTGTTCTACTTTGTAAACACATTTGGAAGCCCTGGTTTGATTCTGCAACCTTGACTTTTTCGTATTTCGACTATATAAATATTGTTTTGAATCAAAATAATAATCATCGAGTGTCTTCGATAACCTCTCAGCACAAAGCGTGCCACTTTATTTTAACTGCGTCGATATGAGTGCTTAAAAAAAACTTAAATAGAACTACATATTATAAATGCAATATATTAAATATTATTATAATGTATATTTTAAAATAATATACGAAGATTGTCCCAAAAGTACTCGACCTAACGTATAGATGGGGATTGTTGTTTTAAAAAAAATACTATGATAGAAAGCGTCTACCTTTTAAATCTTATGTTTCGAGATGCTACATTGTTTATTGGATAGAATAATGGAAGAATATCCACATCATGATATTGGAATGCCGTCAACTGTAAATGCGGGAGTTAGTCGACATTGGTAGGTCTTTTAAAAAAAGCTATACATCTCATATTAACTGAAATTTTAGACGCGAGAAAGCTGTGCGCAGGATGGGTGCCGCGTTTGCTCACAATGGAACAAAAACAACGTCGTGATGATGTTTCAATCGAGTGTTTGGCGATGTTTCACGGCAATAAGGCCGAGTTTGACTGAGGCGAGCTGCTTATTGATCCCGCTAGTCGAAACCGTGGCAGCAAGGTACAAAACCTGAATTTAATATCAATGTCCACAAGGACACGCTCATTCTCAACTTAGAGTGGACACTTGCGCTTTGAGCGCAGGAGTTAAATTAGCTAGATTTTGTAAGTTAGCCTCTGAGGGAGCTTCCGTAAGTTAGCCTCTGAGGGAGCTTTGGTACCGATCATAGAAAATGCCGCAAAAAGCTCTAAAAGGAAACAGAATGGCCACAAGGTTTGTATATCCAATCGGTCCGCTTTTCGGACCGCTGATATAACGAATGAGCGCCTCGCGATCGGACACCACGCCTGAATATGTCTACAGAATGATTACGAAATCTCATTACAAAACATGGCATAGGCATGCCGGCTGGATAACGAAAAAAGAGGGATTTAACAGCTTAGTATATATTATAAAAACGGATAGAGTCAATCAGTGTTGATTAATGTAAATAGAATGGTCAAGTAAAATAAAAGCCATATGCAACTATCGACCGGGGTCAGTATTCTGCGATTTGCGCTTCAAGCCCAGTTGCGCCCGTGACGGGCGCCTGCTTTACCACGCCCTTGTTATGGACCTGAGTTTACCTCTAAATGTTATATATGGATGGTGTTGGAGTTACTTGCAATAGGTATGCAGATGCCGTGGTTTAACCTAAACAAGTTTTTGGAAGCCATTGAACAGAATGGGCGAGTTGAGAGTATACTATACGTTACCACATTGTAAATGAATCATTATTTTAGTATATGTGAGTTGCTGGTACGGTTAGTGTTAAAATATAGTAAACGTTACGCCTTGAATGGGTTAGCAGTGTTTTTTTTTAACAAATATTAAGCATTATCTATACGGAGAATCGTGATTTGCTGCCGACCAATTGAACTGCGATCTTGGTTTGGGAAAGCTACGATTATATTCCCAAGTCGATCCTTCTAGCTGGACGTCGTCATGATTAAACTCTTTCTTCTGCTGAGTGTAGTCTTCACTCTGGGGACTGCAGACTATACATCAATCGACAAAAGTAACCATAATAATATCTATTCATATGCGATTAGATATCATACAATAATTCTTTTGGAATTTCACAATATTAATATCAGTTTAATGAATTTCAGAGTGTGGAGAAAATGAGATTTATTCTGAATGTGGAAACAATGTCTGCCAAAATACTTGTGCCAATCCCTCCATCGCATACGTCTGCAAAGTTGGCTGTGTTCCGGGTTGTATTTGTGCACGAGGATATTTAAGAAATTTCGAAGGCGTTTGCGTTTTGACAAAAGATTGTGGTAATTTCTGCATTTGTAATATCTCAAATATTAAAACTCTCAATACAATTCCCAAACATATTATTTTTATCTCAAATATGAAAACATTAATACAGTAAATCATTTTAATTTCAAAATCACTTGCACATATTTTTATGACTCAAGATTTTTCTATTATATTTTTCAATATATTATATTCTAAAATTTTGAAAGTTGGAAAAAAGTGGATATGTAGAGGACAATAATGGAAAGTGTATTTTGTTAGCTGAATGCGGTAGGTATTAATTTTTTCTGTAAAAAAATAACTAAAAAAGTAATGATAATTATTATTGATCTAATTGATGTGATGCATTTTCTTGTTTTAAATGAACTCTAATATATTTCAGTAAAAAAATGAACAGGAAAAAATGAAGAATATAACTTTTGTGGAACTGCTTGTCCTCTAACCTGTGAAAATAAAGGCGCTGTCTTTCCATGTATCGCATTGTGCGTCCATGGGTGTTTCTGCGAACAGGGATTTGTTCGTAAAAATGGTCATTGTGTCAAACCAGAGGAGTGTTAAAACTCGAAATTAAATTAATTAAGAAAATAATATTATTTTTATATCGATCAAAAATAAATAAAACTTAAATAATATTAATCCATATTCTTTTAGTTTTTATACACATTGACTTTTTAAATTTATAATTGAATAATTCTACAATGTACAATTCTTTATTTTACCGTTGATATTTAAAAATATTGTATTACATTGAAAAACTATATACAGATCATATAGTTAAATAGATTTTATTAAAAAATTCGGCTAACTTTTTGTTAAAAAAATATGCTACGTCCGGTGGAACAAAGCAAATTGCATCTGCACAGATTGACAACGCCTTCGTGTAAATCAAGAAGTGTTTTATTATTTTTAGTCTGTGAAATTCTGATATATTTCTGTCCACAGAAATTCTGATATTCTGAATAATTTCTTCTCCTTGAAGATATTTTCAAGGTAGTTGACCTCTGTTAATATTGAGATCGAGAGTTTCATTAGAATTTTGGATATGACTACCCAAATTATTATCACCCAGATTAACGTGACTGTTTGGCAATTAGCTCCAAACCCCCTTGTGGTTTAGTCTAAAAATCTTTAAATTGTCAGTTTGCATTGCTTTTAGGGTATTTAATGAAGGCTACAGCTCCATGATGAACGCATTGGATATAATTGGCACATACTGCAAAGTTTGCCGAAAACATCGACGAGGCACGAATAGCGATGAAAAAACGAATAAAAACCTTATTATTGATATCCTGTCATTATTGGTCGTTTTACAATTCAAACATTTCAATATTTTTTGGAATCTTCTACCTGACTGTTTTACGCATATGCGAATTGAATATAATATAGTGGAAGTGGAATGCAATTTTTCAACTTAAGCACATAATTCTTTTACTATTTTAGTAATTGATGTTTATAATATGTATATACTCCAAGTCGGTGTATCACGAAAATCAAATTGTTTATCAAAATTAATTTATCTTATTTAGAGAAGTTTGACAGTCTTTGAGTCAGTTCGTCGGCGGAGACGATATGCTCGGACTTATCTGACGCAATAAGCAGATATTATCTGCTGACGAATGACGGTATTTGACGGTAACTGGGTCAATGGGTTAAATGAGATTATTTTGCCCCGGCATTTTCAAAAATGACCTAAATTGGGACTTAAAAAGTTTTTGATCGGCCTGGTTGAATTTTTGCGAGGATTGTTGATTAGATATATATATATAAATTTTTAATGTTTTCACGTAAATAAATGACTTTTTTGGAGTAAAATTTGTTAAGAATATATGGAAGATTAACTAAAAAACCTACTTAGTTTTTAATTTTATATTTTTATATGTCTATTCTTCTCCTGCACATTAAAAATCAAAAAAATCGTTTTCAGATCAATAGAAAAAGTTCGACAAATGAACAAATTCTTGATATCACGTAAAAAGCGCCTAATGGAATACCTTATAACGTCGCCATTTTGTTTTGTTTAAAACTAAAATTAGCACTTTTTGTAATGTAGAAAAGTTGTAATAAAATAATGTCAAAATATTAAATATTATTTTATCACATTTAAAAAAATTATGGAAAATGTCTCATGGGACGCAATTTAGATTCTTGCCACGGGCGCATCGTACCCTAGTTACGGCTCTGGCAATAGACAGTGATTATATACTATTATATATCTATGTCACGTTTTTCCGAATTTATAGAATATACACTGTTTGCATGCATTCAAATGTTCTATTATATATCTACTTGTAGGTGATATTTATCAAACTAAAAAATGAATCCGAAAAACCAACATATTGTATAGCATATTTGCCCAAACGCAAAAACATATCAGCACTTGAGTCAATAACAAACAAAATGACACTAAAAAAATATGCAATATTACAATTCATCTAAAATTGTAGTGTCATTCGTCATTGTCATTGTCAATTTGGCTTTAATTATGCTATTGAATCTCCTCATGAATATGTAATACAACACGAATATGCGTTTTTGACGATTTGAAGAAATATTTGAACGCGTATGTTGTGCATGCGTAAGAATGTTAGTATTTGTTATTTGCAAGGGCGGCTTTTATTGTGTTGAAAGCCTCCTCCAAATATTGTGCCAGTCCGATGTAATGTTTTATAAAATTTGAAGGATGGTCGTCTATATCCCTCGCGGTGACGAGCCGTATTGGGACTGTAACGTTGAGGCGGGGGCGCTCTCGGGGCGCTCTCGGGGCGCTCTCGGGGCGCTCTCGGAGTCCCCGCGTGCTCGTCGGGATGGCTTGGGTCCGTTCTTCTATTGGGTTGCAGGAAGAACGACCTCCCGCAGCTAAAGCTAACCGACTCCCGGCTCCTGCGCGTCACAACGGTGCACGCGCAAGAAGCGATCGGTCGGTAAGCAGGTACAATATCTCCGCAGGGCCACAAGAGATGTCGCCGTTAATCTGAAGAATTAAATCTGCTTAGACTAACAGCGATATTGAATGTGACGTATTCTGATTTTTTAGAGTGACTTCTGTAACAGCAAGGCGCCGCCGACTTCGCGAGCCTGAGACTTTATTCGGTCTCGAGGAGCACATCGTGGGGTCTTCCGTAGCGCCGGAGCGTCACGGCATGAGCCGCAATGACGATCCTGGACGACCGATGAATGGCGAACGCGCCTTCCAACAACGGAAGGGCGGGGGCGGGTTCTTTTTACTCCTCGACGACGATGATCCGTCGCTACCGGGCGACGCCAAAAGGAGGGCTCCAGAGAAGAAGAAACGGGCGGACAATCAAACGACGCATTATTCCCATAATTGTATTTATTTAGCCTGTATAATAATGGCAACGACCGCGAGGCACGTGGCCTCCGTCCGAGGCGGAGATCTGCTGCGGGACCACAATGTCTGTCTTGACTGTTCAAAAGCTACGACTTCACTATGTCCTTGCTTATTCACCCGCCTTCCGGTCAATCCGGGGCGGTCTTCATCACAAAAAAACATGGTCAGCTTTAAGCCGACCAAACTTTGAATGACAGAACATTTTGATCCACGCAACACTTCCTTAAGTGGATTATGTCTTGTTTTTCTTCTGTGCTTGCCTAGGTTTCTGTGTGTTTTGATCTGAATTTTCTTTTTGCTTAGGAGGTGTTATTTCTAATTCTCTTTTTTTCATATATTCTCTTTCTCTTTTTTTAAAAAAAATAATTCTCTTTATTTTCTCGTTTCGGTGTTTTTTATTTCTAGACGGTTCTAGGACTATTAATTTATTGTGCTTTAGGAATGCATCTTTCCTTTGTATTCATTTGTACCATTAGTTTTCTCCTTTGGTCTAAAACTTTAAGTCTTCTTTAAGATATGTAGTTTTGAATTTCATACGTTTTATTCTAATTTTCAATAGGTAGTAAACGGTACGACAATAGGTCTTACTTTATTTTCGTTGTATTTGGCCATTCTTCTAAGCATCTCTAATTCTGTTCTACCACAAACAACATTTAGCTCATCTTTTATTATTTGTAAAATTTTATCCTCTAATTCATCATAGCCTCTCTGCTTTTCCTTCCCTTCGAAGAATATAATATTTCTTTGCCTGATGTATTTTTCCATGCCAGATATAATTTTTTCTTGTTAGAACTGGCTTCATTTTTTTAAAATTCATCTTTTATTATTTTGAATCTCTGCTCTATTTTTTCATTCATTTCAGTCTTTAGATTTTTTAGTGCTTCTTCCGAGTCTTTTTCTCCGAGTAGTTTCATTATTTCTGACATCTTTGCTCCTTTCGCATGCAACCCACAATGCTAGCGCAACGGCGGATGTCGGAGTGTTTTTGAAATAGTTTTATCTGTAATAAGAGATGTAGCTGCTAGTACTATATTTGGTTTAACTTAATGTCACGTCTCATTTTTCTTTCTCGCTAAAAATCACTCAAAAAAAGCATTATTGTTGGTACTTCTGCATTGATATTGTTCCCTAAGTTGAATTTGAACCGCTTTTCAGTTAAGGTTGCTCGGCAATATCAAAAAATTTGCTGCACTCTATTTAATCTGTTCTCACTGTAGCAATGTTATTACAAAGTTTCCTTTTCACTTTGGAAGATGTAATTCACTCTTTACATTTACACCTTCTTCACTTTTTACGCACGACAGGTCGATCGCGATTGCGATTGCGATCGACCTGTCGATCTTAGGGCAGAATTTAATCGATCTCGAAAACTTCCGAGAATTTTGAAAAACTATATTATTTTTTATAAATACAGTCAACCCTTCTATAGCGTCGGGATAGGGACTATGCTATAGAAACTAAACGCTATAGAAAATTAGGCACCCATATAAAATTTGAATTTGTTTAGTTTGTTAATTATATGCTAATTTAGGATATTAACGAACGGTCAAAGTAAGACCGCGGTCACGGTATTTTTTAACAACGGTTCTCAGGATATTTTTTAAATATCTCTATAATGCATTTTCTTAAAATATTAAATAACAGCTTTATTATAACAAAGAACTCTTCTTCAAAATTATTAATCCATAACATTTCGTTTCAGTAAATGGACTACACGTAATCTCTATCGATTTTGGAAATATATATTTACACTTTTGCTTAGTGCTTTTCCTCGTAAATGCTCAGATAGTATTTTATTAATCTGTTTGTGTGTATTATTGCAGCAGTAGACTGTTGCAGAGCAGACTAAGCATCAATTTATTGTATATAACGACAGAGCGAGTCAAATTTTCGTCATTCCGCTTTTGATTTATATCTTCGTCTATTCTTGACTTGCTCGTCTATCATTTTTTAATATAAATATTGACGTAATTTCAAATAATTATCGTTTGATTGTGTTAAATAACCTCCCAACATGATACATATGAGTGTACGCTTATTGGTTTTACTTGCGTCGACGTGGACAATTGAGGCCGAGATCAGTGCTCAAGGTACGCTAACATTCAATCATTTTAACCAAACGAATAGAGTTCAAGTGAGCCATGAGACTTTTAATGCTGGCTGTAAATTAGTTTTCATTGTAGATACCCAGTTCAGATTTATTTATTTTCCTATGCATTTTCCAAATATAGATGAAAGGTGTCCTGATCCTTTGACCTATTGGAATCCTTGCGGAGACCCTTGCAGAATTACGTGCGAAAATAAAGACAAGCTCCGAATTTGTCCCAACGAATGCATTTCATCTGGAGCGTGCGTTTGCAGAGAAGGCCTAGTAAGAGACTATCGAGGAAGATGTATCTTACCTGAAGAATGTCGTAAGAATTAATCAATATATTTATTGTTTTAATTTTTCTCTTGTGTCTTGTCCTAAGAGTATTACAAGAAAATTCATATTTTGTACGTAACTTCTATATACAATCAACCCTCCTATAGCGCGTCCACATTTGCTTCGTCTTTTACGCAAGCAACGAGTAAAATATGTAAGGTCAGTAAGTGTTAATCACTTTATTATTTTTGTCAAAAAAAAAAAACAACCACAAATATAGTTGGTTTAACTATGATAAAAATTAAATGTGCTAAATTTAAAAAAAAAACTTTTTTAAAAAATATATATAATAAAATATTTATATAAAAAAATGTTTTCAACCTTTAAAACGTATAATTTAAGTAGTATTTTCAGTACAGTTATTTTTACAAATATTTTCATTTTACTATCATCCACGGTCATCAAATTTTATAGTCACATTGTCTTTTTTTCACAACGGTCTAATAATCCTTTATCAATTATAAGCCATACAAATTTGTACAAAGATTCTAAAAATTACAATTGTGTTTACAATATCAATTAAATTGGGCATCACAGAATTGTAGATGTTACATTACAAAGTTGAAATTCATTAGTTGCTTCATTTTATATTCTAAATCCACGTAATTTGTTTTTTAGCAACATGCTCGGGACCGAATGAAGTTTTTGCCTGCGGTTCCGCATGCGACACAACATGCGCTACCCTAGGAGAAGTTTGTCCGATTGTCAACATCGTATGCAACGAAATGTGCTATTGTATCGATGGATATGCACGTGACGATGACAATATATGCATACCCATCAAGGAATGCCCACGTGAGCAATTATAGACAATTTATCTTTACTGAAATACTTTTAATATATAAATATATATATATAATCTTATATTCATCTGATATTTCAGCGAAGAAATGCAAAAAGAAAAATGAAGAATACGTTCACTGTCCTCCGTCTTGCCCGCCTGAAGAAACGTGCAGTTTTTATTTATCAGGAATGACTTATGATTGTGCACCCGAGGATGAAACGAGAAAATGCATTCCAAGATGCCAGTGTAAAGCAGGATTTTTAAGAAACGAAGAAACTGGGGAATGCGTTAAGCCTAATGGATGTATGTAGTATTTGATAAACAATTATATGCATACATTTTATTTTGCCAGTACATTATACATATATAAGTTTTACAAAAATAATTGACAGGTTGTAAGCGTAACGAAGAAGTGGTAGCGTGTCCTAATCCCTGTCCTGGAGGTACTTGTGAATCTCCAAAATTTGCTCAATGTCTAGCTCCATGCAATATCAGAGGTTGTCAGTGTAAAAAGGGTTACGTTAAAAATGCTGAAGGAAATTGTATATTACTATCAAAATGTCCAGCAAAATATGTAGCCTAATGATTTTTTTAATAAGTAAAAAAAATATAAAACACTACTTTTTGTCATCATTTTAATAAATCTCATGAATATGTATTATATATCTGTCGAAAATTAAAAAAAACATATTTCAATTAGTAAAAACGCGTTCTAAATAAAACCATGTATAGGATAAATTCATATAATGATTTCAAATAGAAACTATTTGAAATTATCAGGTTACAAAAAGGTTAAAATTACAAAAACTGTTACCAAATTTTTTACCAAAAAAAAGAGACATTTTTAACAAAGTATTATTTCAAAGTAAAGTAATCAAAGGAGCGAATCTTCAGCGTAACTATTGTAAAAAATGTAATAATTTCACAGTCTAAAGATAATAACACACTTCTTGATTTACACGAAGGCGTTGTCAATCTGTGCAGATGCAATTCGCTGAATTAACATCTTTCTGTCTTCGGATGCAGCATTTTTTAAACAAAAAGTTAGCCAATTTTTTTAATAAAATCTATTTAACTATATGATCTTTATATAGTTTTTCAATGAAATACAATATTTTTAAATATCAATGGTAAAATAAAGAATTGTACATTGTAGAATTATTCAATTATAAATTTAAAAAAGTGAATGTGTATAAAAACTAAAAGAACCGGGCTTAATATTAGATTTAAAAATATTATTTTCTTACTTAATTTAATTTCACAATACTAATTTCAAATTTTAACACTCCTCTGGTTTGACACAATGACCATTTTTACGAACAAATCCCTGTTCGCAGAAACACCCAGGTACGCACAATGCGATACATGCAAAGTCACCGCCTTTATTTTCACAGGTTAGAGGACAAGCAGTTCCACATGAGTTATATTCTTCATTTTTTCCTGAACATTTTTTTACTGAAATATATTTAAGTTTATTTAAAACAAGAAAATGCATCATATCAATTTTATCAATAATAATTATCATTACTTAGTTATTCTCAAATATAAACTTTCTTCATTATTACTTGATAATGACATATTTTAATACAGTTATTTGAATTTTTGAATGCTAAATATTTTCATACAATTAATAAAATAAAACGAATGTAAAATTATAATTCGGATTCAAGAGTTGACAAATAAAATTCAAGATGTATGTTTCCATTAAAAATATTTTTTTTAAAAAAAAAAATTAATACCTACCACAATCAGCTAATAAAATACACTTTCCATTATTGTCCTTTACATATCCACTTTTGCATTGGCAGCCTCTTTTTCTACAAGCAGCTTTACAGGGAAAGAAATCTGGTCGATCACAATTTCCACCTGGACAAGGATTTGGACAAGAAACCACTTCCGCATTGACAACTGGACAAGCTGAATAAAATGAAAAAAAAAACATATACTTTATTTTCAAAATTTTACAATATGATATAACGAAAAATATAATAGAAAAATACTTACGACATTGAGTATCTGGGATACAAACACCATCTTCATTCCTTAAAAAGTCATCTTTGCATCTACACGCAGGTTTACAAGTTGCTGGATCCGTTGCTGCACATTTAAACATTTTTCCAATATCATTGCAAGATTGAGGAGGGCATGGATTAGAACACAGCTCCAGCTTTTCATTTTCTTTACAATCTTTAAAAAAGGAATTGTTAAATATGATGATTTTTACACGTAGCAGTAATGTCTATCAAAATATCATGTATAAATAGACGTATGTACAAACTCACCGCATTGTTCTGGATGAACGCATTCTCCTTTTGAATTTCGGAAAGTACCCGGCTTGCAATCACATCCGGGATTACATACTAAGAAATTACAAGTTATATCTTGACCCAACGTAGCACACGATTCACAGCAAGGACAAACGCAATCTGTATAAGCTTCATTTTTACCAGTGCATACTTTATTCTCTGTAAATGAAAAATATTGTCACGTATGTACTTAGTCTATAAATAATACATAAATTGAGACGATAGAGCAAATCTCACCACATTGATCAGGCGTTACACAAACGCCTAATTTATTTCTGATATAGCCTTCTTCACAAATACATCCTGATGTGCAAATTGGTCTACATGCATAATTTTTTCCAAATGTATCACAATTCTTTTGACATGAATTATTGCCGCACTCTGAATATACCTCATGTCTACCTATGCACGTCGGTGTGGATTTTTCTGTGTATAAAAACCATTTTTAATCATTTATTTTTTAATTTTTAATTTTTAAATATAACATTTGCATTCTTAATTGTGCATTATAAAATCAATGGTTTAATAGCAAAATGACATAATTTTATGAAAAATTATTGTTGCACTCAATTCTAAATTTATAAACAAATTTATTTTTGTATACTTTTGCTACTTATTTTTATATAAATCAATTGAATCCTTACTGCACTCGTGTGAAAGAACACAATCGCCAACATCGTTTCTCAAAAACCCAGGGAGACATTTACATCCGGGCGAACAACCGGGGAAAGGATCACATTTGGAAGCAAACTCAGGATCGGCACATGAATTTTCACATCCGTGTGCGTCACAATCGCTAAAAATTTCATTCTTTTTGCATTTATCTGTAAAAATAATGTATTTATTAAATAGCTTTTAAATTACTTATATTATCTTCTGCAATAAAAAATCTTACAGCATTGTTTTTGGGGAACACAGACACCATTTTCGTCCCGTAAAAATTTCTCCTTACAGATGCAGCCCGGAAAACAGCCTGGTATATAGGAACATCTAGGTAAAAGATCAGGCTCTTTGCAAGTATTTAAGCATCCATGATTGCCACATTCACTAAATATTTCATTTGGGCTGGGACAATCTTGAATTGTAAAAATATGTGCATTTAAATTTGACGTTGAAATGATTAACTGTATTAATGTTTTCATAATTGAGATATTTTAAATGCAGAAATTACCACAATCTTTCGGCAAAACGCATGCACCTTTGGAATTTTTTAAATATCCTTGGGCACAAATACAACCCGGAACACAGCCAGCTTTGCAGACTAATGCGATGGAGGGATTGGCACAAGTATTTTGGCAGGCATTGTTTCCACATTCAGAATAAATCTGATTTTCTCCACACTCTGAAATTCATTAAACTGATATTAATATTGTGAAATTCCAAAAAAAATATTGTATGATATCTAATCGCATATGAATAGATATTATTATGGTTACTTTTGTCGATTGATGTATAGTCTGCAGTCCCCAGAGTGAAGACTACACTCAGCAGAAGAAAGAGTTTAATCATGACGACGTTCAGCTTGGATGATCGACTGGACAATATGATCGGGGCTTTCCCAAACCAAGGTCACAGCTCAATTGGTCGGCAGCAAATCTCGATTCTCCGTAGCGATAATATTTAATGTGAGCAAAAAAACACTTCTAACCCATTCAAGGCGCAACGCTTACTATATTTTAACACTAACCGTACCAGCAGCTCACATATACTAAAACAATGATTCATTTACATTGTGGTAACGTATAGCATTCTCTCAATTCGTCCATTCTGTTCAATGACTTTCACAAAATTGTTTAGGTTAGCCACGACATCTGCAGTAGCTCCAACACCGTCCGTATATAAAATTCACAGGTAAACTCAGGGCCATAAAAGGGCGTGGCAAAGTAGGCGCCCGCCACGGGCGCAACTGGGTTTGAGGCGCAAAACGCTGAATACTGATCCCGGTCGAGAGTTGCAGATGGTTTTTATTTTACTTGACCATTCTACTTTACATGAATCAACACTGATTGCCTCTATCCGTTTTTATAATATATACTAAGCTGTCTAACACTCGATTGAAACATCATCATGACGTTGTTTTTGTTCCAGCAAACGCGGCACCCATCCTGCGCATCTTCGTATATTATATTAAAATATACATTATAATAGCATTTAATATATTGCATTTATAATAGTTTTTTTAAAGTTTTTTAAGCACTTATATCGACGCAATTAAATTAAAGTGGCACGCTTTGTGTTGAGAGGTTATCGAAGACACTCGATGATGATTATTTTAATTCAAAACAATATTTATTTAGTCAAAATACGAAAAAGTAAAGGTTGCAGAATCAAACCTGTTTCAAACCAAATTTCAAGTGTTTTTTCATTTCTGTTATGTTCAAAAAATTTATATCGGCTCGGTTACGGTTTTCGTTCCGGGAAAAATAACGGTTTTATCAGATATTGGTTTCGTTATACTCCGAAGTCCCGAATTAAACAATGAAATAAACCAAAGTGACCAAACAACAAAATGTAGTTTATTGCATGTGTGTAATTTATCGATGCATTTTGGTGTTCCAGTGGACAGGTCATGTTGGGAGGCGAACGAATCAAAATTGATTTGATATATTGACTAGTCTCAGAGAGAATTAACAGCTATATTATATGCTATAATGAAATTTAAAGTACGAAATAAAAAACAATATATTTCGATGCGAATTTGTTTGTGGGGCTTTTGTATCATTCATATTAGAAGACTTAAATATAAAGTTGACTATTGGCTTTCAATATAGTTCATTTTACTTTTTTCTAATTTATGATATGGTTTGGCGAATAAATAAATCCAGGCAAAGCATGTTTTGTGAATTCGGAAAAACATTATGTAGGTAGCAATTTATCATTAAATCTTATTTTTATTATGTGACTTTTATCCTTATTTATATAACGTTTGCAAAACAAGTTTGTGCACATTTACATTTGTTTTTGTAACTCGTTACAAATCCATTTTAATGTTTAGAATTGTTTCCAGATGAAGTATTCTTACTACTTGATATTGTAAAACTTCCAAATTCAATTTCAGGATATTTTTGCAATGTAGGACTCCTTTTCTATTAATCAATCTAGAGCAATTTTATTAGAATTTCAACCTTTAGATTGGTTAGAATACACATTTTTTAATTCCTTGGTCAAGAATTAATCCTTCACTTATTCAACAAAATTAAGCTAAAGATAATAAGCATTCGTAAGGTTCTGGTACATTTACCTGTATAAACAACATCAGTCGTGCTCATCATTCAAATGTCATCAATTTCATTTTAGGAGAACTCAGAAAGTTTTTGACCCACGGTATAATTCAAGGAATTCAAGAAATTGCTTGTCCTTTAAAATATATGGTTTCGCTTTTACGCAATAAACATAAAGCAGAAAATGATTATTATTAAAGTGAAGTATTATAATAGAAAATAATGATGAAAAATAGTGTAATCACAACAAAGCTTAATTAAACAGTTACAGAAAAAAGTTGACAAATAAAATTTACAGTTTTAGTTTTTTCAATAGCATCACATTTTCTTTGTATAAAAACATTCAGCTAATAAAATACATTTTCCATTGGCGTCCTTTACATATCCTTTTTTACACTGGCAGCCAATATTTTTACACGGGGCGTCACAAGGCGAAAATTCTGGGTAATCACAAGTTCCACCTGGACAAGGATTCGGACAAGATACCACTTCTGCATTGACATCTGGACAGGCTAAAAATAAAGAAAAACATACATCTTTTTATTCAAAATTTAACTATAGTGTTATCACTGTGTCGGGTGTTATCATCAGGTGTTATTTGGTTGTGGGAGTATTCATAATTCTTACGCTTTTTTAACAGTACCAAAAATTGGTGTTTGATCATCATTGAAATTAACATGGAATAAAGACAATGCATGCAAAATCAAATAATATCAAATCATATGATTTCTAATAATGTTGCTAAAGTAGTATTCGTTCATTTTCTAATGCATATTACAATATTATAATAAAATGAGTTTAAATGCAGATAGGTTTTGATTCATGCAAATTCAAATAACGCCTGGTTTTATATCAGAAATAATTACAATTTTATACATATTACAACATGGCACCCCAAATACGCAAGTGCACCTGCGATACTAATTATTATGTTATCTTAACAACGACCAAATACAGATTTAGATCTATGGTAGAAAAAAATATAGCACATTTATTTAAACAATTTATTAAACATTTGGAATCATTATATTATGTACTTACGACACTGAGTATCTGGGATACAAACACCATTTTGGTTCCTTAAAAAGTCGTCTTTACACACACACCGTGGTTGGCACTCTTTAACGTTGAGAGTACAAAAAATCGTTTCATACAAACTTTCACATCGTTGATCTAAGCAATCTGGAGGGCAAGAATCGAAAACTTCATTCTTTCCGTTGCAAGTCAATGCCGCTAAAATAATGACAGAGAAAATGTTATAAATATATATACATATAGTAATAATCTAAATCAAATTATGTATATTCACTAACGGCATTCTTGAATCGGAATGCAGATTCCATATGCATTTCTTCGATAGTTAAATTTACATTTACAAGCTGGTTTACAAGCTGCTGCACATTTGAACACTTTTCCAATAGCAGAGCAAGTTTGAGGAGGACACGGATTAAAACACATATCAAGTTCTTCATTTTCTTCACAATCTTTAAAAAAATACTTGTTATTTATGATGATTTTTATAAGTAGTGGAAGGTCTTATGTGGGTATAGACTTATGTACAGACTCACCGCACTCTTCTGGAGGAACGCATTCTCTTTTTGAATTTCGGAAAAAACCTGGCTTGCAATCACATCCGGGATTACATATTCTGAAATTACAAGTTATATCTTGACCCAATGTGGCACACGATTCACAGCAAGGACAAACGCACTCTGTATAAGCTTCATTTTTACCAGTGCATACTTTATTCTCTGTAAATGAGAAATATTATCATGTACTTAGTCTATGAATAACAATTAAATTGGCACAATAAAACAAAACTCACCACAATGATCGGGTGTTACACAAACGCCGGATTTATTTCTAATATAACCTTCTTCACAAATACATCCTGGTGTGCAAATTGGTCTACATGCAACATTTTTTCCAATTGTATCACAATTCTTTTGACATGAATTATTGCCGCACTCTGAATATACCTCGTGGATACCTGTGCACGTCGGTGTGGATTTTTCTATGGGTACAAAAACCATTTTTAATCATTTATTAATTTATTATTATTAACAAAATGACTATTTTTTAATCTAAATTTTTTAAAAAAATATTTGCATTGTGCTTTAAAAAATCAGTGGTTTAATAGCAAAATGTCATAATTTTAAGAATATTGTCAAAATGTTACAATATAATACAATATAATAGAAAAATCTTGAGTCATAAAAATATGTGCATGTGAATTTGACATTAAAATGATTAACTGTATTAATGGAATTCACGTTTGGGATATTTTAAATGTAGAAATTACCACAATCTTTTGGCAAAACGCATACACCCTTGGAATTTTTTAAATATCCTTCTGCACAAATACAACCCGGAACGCAACCAGCAAAACAGACTAAGGCGATAGACGGATTGGCACAAGTATTTTGGCAGGCATTGTTTCCACATTCAGAATAAATCTGATTTTTTCCACACTCTGAAATTTATTCAATTCATATATCAGTAAGTACAAAAATAAAAATGCTGAAACATTTGACCCATTTTTTAATGGTATTCACGTACAATATTTGACTTATGAACAGGTGTTAGAATGTAAGTAAGATTTGAAAAAAGTAGGAAAATTATTATTCAATAGCATTATGTTGAAATTATTATGAAACATCATCGATAAGTTTTATATGGTTTCATGAATATAAGATTAGAAAAGAGTTTTATGGTACTTTTTTTGCGTGCTGAATCAAGAGTAGCTTGTCCATCCCCCAATGTAAAAAATGCACTGAGTAGAAAAACAAGTTTGTAGGTTGAATTCATGTTGAGGCGTAGCAAAGACGTCCAGGTCGTAGGAGCAAGCAGCTGGTGTAATCGGGGCTTCCCTGGGCCAAGGTCTAAATCAAAATTCGTGCACCACACTCCAACTGCTAATCACGATTCTCCGTATCGATAACGTTTCTCGTCGTATTTAAAAAAAAAACATTAATATAGAACAGGGGCGGCCAAACTTCTGATTAATACGGGCGACTTTTTTTTTAAATTATAGGCTAGCTATAAAATATACTATAAAAAATGTTTATAAAAAAATAATATAAATAAAAACGCAATACAATTTTGTCATCGTTCTGTGCTGAAATCTTCTTTTTTAAAATGTAATCGATGATTAAACTTTGCGACGATTTAACCATTATTTTTTTTACGCAGTTCGTGATATGAAGGCATGCAATTCTTAACTTTTCTTCACCATGATGTATTTACTAAAACTCGAATTTTTCAGAATTTCATATAGTGTACCAAAAACATATCATGGTAGCAGGCGGGTGTATTTTAGCACGGTAAGAGAAAGGTTCTGCGACGCAGAGATTAAGAGGAGAATTGGTATGGCAAAAAAAATGTCTCAGCTGAACATAGTTTGGAGAAATAGAAGTATAACCATTGCAACGAAAATGCGTCTGGTCAAATCCTTCGTATTCTCCATATGCCTCTATGGAGTTGAAACATGGACAATGAGAGCGAGTGAGAGGAGACGTATAAACGCATTCGAAATGCACTGCTGGAGACGAATCCTGAGAATCCCATGGACGGCTAAACGTAGAAATATATCAATCCTGAATGAATTAAAAATAAAGTTCAGACTTTCGACCGTATGCCTGAGACGCGTTCTCCAATTTTTCGGTCACATTGCTCGCAGAGACAACGACAACCTGGAAAAGGTGGTGGTAACAGGAAACGAGAAGGTCGCCGCGGAAGAGGAAGATCTCCTACCCGCTGGTCTGACCAAATCAAGAGTGCCACCGACGTTCCAATAGTGGAAGCACTTCGTTCTGCGGGCCATAGAGAAAATTGGAGGACGTTCATCGGTGCCACGGTCGACTCATAGTCGGAGTCACGATCCTTAGCCATGAGGAGTGCGATGAGAAGAGAAGAAGAGAAAGGTTTAAGCTAACGTTGGAATTTGAATTCTGCTTGCTGCTTTATGAGTTTATGAAACGGAAGAGCTTATTTCTTAATTAAAAATCCACATATGGGAAATTGTTTTCTGAGATAAATCTTCAATTCAAATTACAAGTGCTTTTTATGTTTTTTTTCCAAAAAAAGGATCTTTTGAATACGATGTAAATTTTGAGGTTAATTTTGTGCCATTGATGATTGATTTCCTAATGGCGACTTCATTTTTCTCGGTTGCTCTTATGGTCGATTCCCCATGTTGAGAGATTTGCGAATCTCGGTAGGATTTTGTCCACTCATCAAGTAATCCAAAATTGCCAGTTTCTTATCAAGAGACTGGCAATTTTGCCTTGCATACACTTCGCCCTATACACATTCACACTTAAACGGTTGTAACATGTACTAGTGATGATTTTAGATTTTTTTTATACGCATTCGCATAAAAAAAGTTTTTTCCTCTATAGAAAACCTCATAACTTCAAAATCGACCGGGTAGGTATCATCTTGAGTTTTGCGCCCCAAGCTCAGATGCGTCCATGGCGGGCGCCTCTTTCGCCACCCCATCGTTGCGGTATTAATTTATTTTCACAGATTAATCGGGACGGGCATCAAAGATGTGTTAATATGAGACTGAGGACGACTAGAAATAATTACGAGATCTACGCTTCAGCTACTCCTGATATAGAATAATGACGAAGTCGTGTCTTTGATATGATGAATTGTGGCATTCGTCTGCAGTTCAGTAATTAATTTCTATTGAATATTTAATTTTAAATGCTATTATAAACCACTTGAGTAAATTTAAAAAAAAATGCAGATTAAATTTAAATAAACTTAACGAACAGTCATTTATTTCAACATTTGAAACAACACACGAAATTTTCGTAGGATCAAGAGTGTGTATGTACTTATCAATGTTTATTAGCACAAATCCAAAATAGCTCAACTCCGTATTAAAATTTACTTTGAAATAACTATATTTTTTTTGTAAAAAAACATTTTTTCCATAGAACTCTGTTCTGTTGGACGTTCAAGATAGACGTAATGTAATTTTAGTTTGAAAAAATATTTTAACCACCAGGGCGCCACTGTCTCACCAGTGAGTCGTCATGTATTTTTGTAGAATTCGGAGAAACATTACACGGGTAGCAATTTATCATTAAATCTTATTTTTATTGAGTGGCTTTTATCCTTATTTATATAACATTTACAAAACAAGTTTATGCATTTTTACATTTGTTTTTGTAGCACATCATTATAAATCCATTTTAATGCTTAGAATTTTTCCTGGATAAAATATTCTTACTACTTGATATGGTAAAATTTCCATGTTCAATTTCAGCATATTTTTCCAATGTAGAACTCCTTTTCTATTAATCAAACTAGAGCAATTTTATTAAAATTTCAACCTTTAGATTGATTAGAATACACATTTTTTAAATCCACCGACAAGAATTTAATCCCTCACTTGTTCAACAAAATTAAGCTAAATATAAAAAGCATTTGTGAGATTCTGGTACATTTATCAGTATAATCGTAAACAACATGAGTCGTGCTCATCATTCAAATGTCAATTTCATTTTAGGAGACCTCAAAAAATTTATGACCCATAGCATAATTCAAGGAAATCAAGAAATTTCTCGTCCTTTAAAATACACGGTTTCACTTTTACGCAATAAATATAAAGCAGAAAATTATTATTACTGAAGTAAAATATTATAATAGACAATAATAATGAAAAATAGTGTAATCACAACAAAGCTTAATTAAACAGTTACAGAAAAAAGTTGACAAATCAAATTTACAGTTTCAATTTTTTCAATAGCATCATATCTTCTTTGTATAAAAACATTCAGCTAATAAAATACATTTTCCATTGGCGTCCTTTACATATCCTTTTTTACACTGGCATCCTCTCTTTTTACATGGAGCTTTACAAGGGGAAAATTCTGGTTGTTCACAAGTTCCACCTGGACAAGGATTTGGACAAGATACCACTTCTGCGTTAGCATCTGGACAAGCTGAAAACAAATATGTATATCTTTTCATCTTTTGTTACAAATATATTATAGCTAATTCTCAGTTTATACAAGTTTCAATAATATCGACTCATATTAAATACAAAAGCTAATTCTTTAAATACCTAATAACAATGAGTTAATTATAAGCAGTCAAATTGCTAGAATTTATGGGAGTGATGTAATTTTCTTAAGCCTACACCCGTATACATCTGATCGTTTGTATGAGTATTTGATGAAGTATATTATGATTTTAATGGACGATACTGTGTGCGAATTAAATACATTGCACTTTAGGAATTCAGATATATAATTTTATACCAGTTAAAAACATAAATTGGAAAATTATTAGAAATATTAATTATAGCTTGAGGGTTAATCTTAGCATCTATTATAATCGCTTTTATATTATAACTACAATATTTTGATATTTGGAATAGTTATATATTGTATCTACTTACGACACTGAGTATCTGGGATACAAACACCATTTTTGTTCCTTAAAAAGTCGTCTTTACACACACACCGTGGTTGGCACTCTTTAACGTTGAGAGTACAAAAAATCGTTTCATACAAACTTTCACATCTTTGATCTAAACAATCTGCAGGGCAAGAATCGAAAACTTCATTCTTTCCATTGCAAGTCAATGCCGCTAAAATAACGACGCAGAAAATGTTATAAATGTATATACAAGGTGTAATTATCCATAAAAAAAATATGTATATTCACTAACGGCATTCTTGAATAGGAATGCAAATTCCATCTGCATTTCTTCGGTAGTTAAATTTACATTTACAAGCTGGTTTACAAGCTGCTGCACATTTGAACACTTTTCCAATAGCAGAGCAAGTTTGAGGAGGACATGGATTAAAACACATATCAAGTTCTTCATTTTCTTTACAATCTTTAAAAAAATCCTTGTTATTTATGATGATTTTTATAAGTAGTGGAAGGTCTTATGCGGGTATAGACTTATGTACAGACTCACCGCACTTTTCTGGAGGAACACATTCTCCTTTTGAATTTCGGAAGAAACCTGGCTTGCAATCACATCCAGGATTACATACTAAGAAATTACAAGTTATATCTTGACCCAACGTGGCACACGACTCACAGCAAGGACAAACACACTCTGTATAAGCTTCATTTTTACCAGTGCATACTTTATTCTCTGTAAATGAGAAATATTATCATGTACTTAGTCTATGAATAACAAATAAATTGGCACGATAAAACAAAACTCACCACATTGATCGGGTGTTACACAAACGCCGGATTTATTTCTAATATAGCCTTCTTCACAAATACATCCTGGTGTGCAAATTGGTCTACATGCAACATTTTTTCCAATTGTATCACAATTCTTTTGACATGAATTATTGCCGCACTCTGAATATACCTCGTGGATAGCTGTGCACGCCAGTGTGGATTTTTCTATGGGTACAAAAACCATTTTTAATCATTTATTAATTTATTATTATTAACAAAATGACTATTTTTTAATCTAAATTTTTTAAAAAAATATTTGCATCGTGCTTTAAAAAATCAGTGGTTTAATAGCAAAATGTCATAATTTTAAGAACATAGTCAAAATTTTACAATATAATATAATGAAAAATATAATAGAAAAATCTTGAGTCATAATAATATGTGCATGTGAATTTTAAATATTAAAATGTTTAACTGTATTAATGGTCTTCATATTTGGAATATTTTAAATATAGAAATTACCACAATTTTTTGGCAAAACGCATACACCTTTGGAATTTTTTAAATATCCTTCCACACAAATACAACCCGGAACGCAGCCAGCTTTGCATACTAATGCGTTGAAGGGATTGGCACAAGTATTTTGGCAGGCATTGTTTCCACATTCAGAATAAATCTGATTTTTTCCACACTCTGAAATTTATTCAATTCATATATCAGTAAGTACAAAAATAAAAATGCTGAAACATTTGGCCCATTTTTAATGGTATTCACGTACAACATGTGGTTTATGAACAGGTGTTAGAATGTATGTAAGATTTTTAAAAAAGTAGAAAAATTATTATTCAATTGCATTATGTTAAAATTATTATGAAACAACATCGATAAGTTTTATATGGTTGTATGAATATAAGACTTGAAAAGAGTTGTATGGTACTTTTTTTGCGTGCTGAATCAAGAGTAGCTTGTCCATCCCCCAATGTAAAAAATGCACTGAGTAGAAAAACAAGTTTGTAGGTTGAATTCATGTTGAGGCGTAGCAAAGACGTCCAGGTCGTAGGAGCAAGCAGCTGATGTAATCGGGGCTTCCCTGGACCAAGGTCTAAATCAAAATTCGTGCACCACACTCCAACTGCTGATCACGATTCTCCGTATCGATAGCGTTTTACGTCGTATTTAAAAAAAACATTAATATAGAACAGGGGCGGCCAAACTTCTGATCAATACGGGCGATTTTTTTTAAATTATAGGCTAGCTATAAAATATACTATAAAAAAGGTTTATAAAAAAATAATATAAATAAAAACGCAATACAATTTCGTAATCGTTCTGTGCTGAAATCGTCTTTTTTAAAATGTAATCGATGATTAAACTTTGCGACGATTTAACCATTATTTTTTTACGCTGTTCGTGATATGAAGGCATGCAATTCTTAACTTTTCTTCACCATGATGTATTTACTACAACTCGAATTTTTCAGAATTTCATATAGTGTACTAAATACATATCATGGTAGCAGGCGGGTGTATTTTAGCACGGTAAGAGAAAGGTTAAGCTAACGTTGGAATTTGAATTCTGCTTGCTGCTTTATGAGTTCATGAAACGGAAGAGCTTATTTCTTAATTAAAAATCCACATATAGGAAATTGTTTTTGAGATAAATCTTCAATTCAAATGACAAGTGCTTTTTATGTTTTTTTTTTCCAAAAAAGAATCTCTCGAATACGATGTAAATTTTGAGGTTAATTTTGTGCCATTGATGATTGATTTCTTAATGGCGACTTCATTTTTCTCGGTTGCTCTTATGGTCGATTCCCCATGTTGAGAGATTTGCGAATCTCGGTAGGATTTTGTCCACTCATCAAGTAATCCAAAATTGCCAGTTTCTTATCAAGAGACTGGCAATTTTGCCTTGCATACACTTCGCCCTATACAAATTCAAACTTAAACGGTTGTAACTTGTATTAGTGATACTCATAACTTCAAAATTGACCGGTTAGGTATCCTGCGTATCCCAAGCCCAGATGCGTCCGTGACGGGCGCCTCTTTCACCACCCCATCGTTGCGGTATTGATTTATTTTCACAGAGTAAGGCCCGATCCACACTATGGTGCCGGTAACGGTTCGATCTCGCTCTCGGTCTCGGTCCGGTCAAATATTCTCATACAAAAAACGGGATTGGAACGATCCGATAGTGTGAATACTCTGATTGTTTCTTGTGTAAGAATATTTGATCGGACCGAGACCGGAGCGAGATCGAACCGTTACTGGCACCATAGTGTGGATCAGGCCTAATCAGGACGGGCATCAGAGATGTGTTTATATGAGACTGAAGACGACGGAATAATTACGCGATCTACGCTTTAGCCACTCCTGATATAGAACAATGACGAAGTCCTGTCTTTTGATATGATGAATTGTGGCATTCGTCTGTAGTTCAGTAATTAATTTTTATTGAATATTTAATTTTAAATGCTATTATAAACCACTTGAATAAATAGTTAAAAAAAAATGCAAATTAAATTTAAATAAACTTAACAAACAGTCATTTACTTCAACATTTGAAACAACACACGAAATATTCGTAGGATCAAGAGTTTATCAATGTTTAATAGTACAAATCCAAAATAGCTCAACTCAGTATTAAAATTTACTTTGAAATAACTATATTTTTTTGTAAAAAACTTTTTTTCGTGATATCGAGTAAGCGGGTGACGATCGACTGGATCTTGTTTTTTTTTTCATTTTTTTTATTTTTTGTTTTCATTTTTTTTTAAAAAGAATCCATTTTTTTTAATAGTTTGAATTTTTTCCTTTTTCTATTTTTTTATTTATTTTGTTTAAATAGTTTTTTTCTTTTATTTTTTATTATTTTTTTTACCATGAACAAGTAATAACAGGTGTGAAGAATAAAACTAACATAACCTAAATTATAGAATTTATACAGCATTAATGAACTAAAGAGAATACCGATAACAAAGATAGATGATTAAAATAAATGAATATTTGAACTTAAAATACTAAAACTAGGAAAACTGTAACAATGCTGTCATAATAAGATTTACAATATTAAATACACAACATAAATGTACAAATAAATTCATATAGTAGTGGAGGTTTATACAGTAGAAATACAGGAGTACAAATGCAAATATAAAAATATTCAATTTTACAATGTAGTGCTGAGAGTAGAATATAATAAAAAAATAAAATAAAATAAAAAACAATTATGGGAGTAATTTGAAATAGCCAGCATGGGATGGGATGTCGGATTCAAAATGGAGTTGGGAATTATCCTACTACTACATATTAAGCATTTATAGCAATACATTTGTATGAATGCATATTTTCACGAGGTAGGCATAAAACAGAAATTTATTAATATTAAAGTGAAGATAATTAACAGACAGTAATGATGCATAATAGTGTAATAACAACAAAGATTGAACACTGACAGTAAAAGTTGATAAAATAAATTCACAGTTTCTATTTCATCTATAGCATCACATTTCCTATGAAAACTTAAAGTGTATCGCATTCAGCTAATAAAATACATTTTCCTTTGGCGTCTCTTACATATCCTTTTTACATTAGCAGCTTATAGAAAGCCTTTTTAAAAAGTAGTGTGAATAAGACATCCCCCTGTCTGACTCTAATGGAATTGGTGTATGTGCTGGAAATATCATACACCCCCACGGCTTTTCCTCCCCGAAGACTATGAAAGCAGGTCTCAAGCTCGCTCAGTTAGAGGTGGAAATTGAAGGTACAGTTTCAATATCATATACAGTGGTGCCTCACATAACGAACTTAATTCGTTCCAGGAGCAAGTTCGTAATGCGAAAAGTTCGTTATGTGAAACGCGCAAAAGCACGCTTTTTGGCCGATGGTTTCATGAAAAACCTGTCCAAAGTCGTTCGTCGCGGCTTCGTTGTGTGAAGCGAAGTTCGTTGTATGAATCATGAAATGAACGAATAGGAAGTTCGCTGTGTGCAGCGTTCGCAGTGCGAGGCGTTCGTTATGCGAGGCACCTCTGTATAATGATCTGAGGTGATTCCCGCAGATTTTCGGAACTGTTCTCACCCGAAACTCCCGTCTTGAAGGCCTCTGTTTTTCGAAGTTCATACGCAATTCATGATATTTTAAAGCGTCATTAGACAATGGTCGGAATCGCATTCCACCTCACGCATCATTCTGACGTCTGCCAAACCAATTTTATGCCTTTTGTCCACTAACACATGGTTTTTGTAGCATGTCGTTACAAATCCATTTTAATGTTTAGAATTTTTCCTAGATGAAATATTCTTATTACTTGATATGGTAAAACTTCCAAATTCAATTTCAGGATATTTTTCCAATGTAGGACTCCTTTTCTATTAATCAAACTAGAGCAATTTTATTAGAATTTCAGCCTTTTGATTCATTAGAATACACATAGTTTAATTCCTTGGTCAGTTCGGACTCGGTTCAGATAGTTCCTTGGACAATTTAACCCTCGCTTGTTCAACAAAATTAAGCTAAAGATAATAAGCATTCGTGAGGTTCTGGTACATTTATCAGTATAAACGTAAACAACATGAGTCGTGCTCATCATTCAAATGTCAATTTATTTTAGGAGACCTCAAAAAATTTTTGACCCATAGCATAATTCAAGGAAATCAAGAAATTTCTCGTCCTTTAAAATATACGGTTTCACTTTTACACAATAAACATAAAGCAGAAAATTATTATTACTGAAGTAAAATATTATAATAGACAATAATGATGAAAAATAGTGTAATCACAACAAAGATTAATTAAACAGTTACAGAAAAAAGTTGACAAATCAAATTTACAGTTTCAATTTTTTCAATAGCATCACATTTTTTTTTGTATGAAAACATTAATCTAATAAAATACATTTTTCATTGGCGTCCTTTACATATCCTTTTTTACACTGGCAGCCTAAATTTTTACACGGGGCGTCACAAGGCGAAAATTCTGGGTAATTACAAGTTCCACCTGGACAAGGATACGGACAGGATACGACTTCTGCATTTACATCTGGTCAGCCTAAAAATAAAGAAAAATATATATGTTTTTATTGAAATTTTAACCATAGAGTTATCACTGTCTCGGATGTTATCATCAAGTGTTATCCAGTTGTGGGAGTATTCATAATTCTTACGCTTTTTTAACAGTACCAAAAATTGGTATTTGATCATCATTGAAATTAGCATACAATAAAGACAATGCATGCAAAATCAAATAATAGCAAGTCACATGATTTCTAATAATGCCGCTAAAATAGTATTTGTTCATCGTTTAATGTATGTTACGATATTAAAAATATTATAATAAAATGAATTAAATTGCAGATAGGTTTTGATTCATGCGAATTCAAATAACGCCTGGTTTAATATCAGAAATAATTACAATTTTATACATATTACAACATGGCACCCCAAATACGCAAGTGCACCTGTGATGCTAATTATTATGTTATCTTAACAACGACCAAATACAGATTTAGATCTATTGTAGAAAAAAATATAGCACATTACAGAGTGCGTTATAGACAAACGCACTCTGTATAAGCTTTATTTTTACCAATGTATACATAATAAAACAAATCTCACCACACTGATCGGGTGTCACACAAGCGCCGGATCTATGTCTAATATAACCTTCTTCACAAATACATCCTGGTGTGCAAATTGGTCTGCATGCAATATTTTTTCCTATTGTATCACAATGCTTTTGACATGAATTATTGCCGCACTCTGAATATACTTCGTGTCTTCCTCTGCACCTTGGTGTGGATTTTTCTATGGGTACAAAAACCATTTTTAATCACTTATTAATTTAATATTATTAACAAAATGACTATTATGTAATCCAAATGTTTTTAAAAAATATTTGCATTCTCAATTGCGCATTAAAAAATCAGTGGTTTAATAGCAAAATGTGATAATTATAAGAAAATTTATTGTCAAAATGTTACAATATAATATAATCAAAAATATAATAGAGAAATCTTAAGTCATAAAAATATGTGCATGTGAATTTGAACTGTATTAATGGTCTTCATATTTGGGATATTTTAAGTTTATAGTTTGTAAAATTTAATGGTACATTAGGTCTTTTTGTAACTTTAATTCATGTGTTCAATGTCTGTACATGACTGTTGATACCTAATAAATAAAAAACAAAAAAAAATAAAAATATTTTAAATGTAGAAATTACCACAATCTTTTGGCAAAACGCATAGACCTTTGGAATTTTTTAAATATCCATCCACACAAATACAACCCGGAACGCAATCGGCGAAACAGGCTAAGGCAATGGACGGATTGGAACAAGAATTTTGGCAGCCATTGTTTCCACATTCAGAATAAATCTGATTTTTTCCACACTCTGAAATTTATTCAATTGATATTATATCAGTAAGTACAAAAATAAAAATGCTGAAACATTTGACTCATTTTTTTAAAGGTATTCACGTACAATATGTGGCTTATGAACAAGTGTCAAATAAATAATAACATTATATTGAAATGATTGTGAGACATCATCGATAAGTTTTATATGGTTGCATGAATATAAGACTTGAAAAGAGTTGTATGGTACTTTTTTTGCGTGCTGAATCAAGAGTAGCTTGTCCATCCCCCAATGTAAAAAATGCACTGAGTAGAAAAACAAGTTTGTAGGTTGAATTCATGTTGAGGCGTAGCAAAGACGTCCAGGTCGTAGGAGCAAGCAGCTGGTGTAATCGGGGCTTCCCTGGGCCAAGGTCTAAATCAAAATTCGTGCACCACACTCCAACTGCTGATCACGATTCTCCGTATCGATAATATTTGACTTCGCATTTATAGAAAAAAAATATTATTAAATATAGAAAAATGACAAAGGCGCGTGTTGAATTGTGGCATTCTGTCGTTGAGTAAATAATTTCTGTTAAATATTTAATTTAAATTGTTTTCAGTTATATAGCACTTGACTAAATATTTAAGCAGATAAATTGTAAGTAAACCTTGTTTTTGAGCTATTTTCAATTTAGTATTTGAATAAAGTCACCAATTTCAACGTTTACAGGATTATCGAAGGTCTTTCTGTATGGTAAAAAAATGTTCAGAAATTTCGTACACTCAAACTTGTTTTGTTTTTGATTAAGAAACAAAAAATACGTTCTAAGTTTATTTATTCCGCCATAAAAATATCCATGCTTTCTCACAAAGTCGAAAGCTTATCCGACAATAATGAATTCAACACATTTTTGTTGAATAGATTGTTCATCGGCAAGTTGTTTGCAGTTTTAAATTAAAATAGATGTGTGTTAATAATTTATTTCGAAGATGTATATATTTCGTATATAATTGGATTTTTAACCCAACCCATTTTTGGATTCGCATGTGTTTTTTAAGGGTTAATTTAAAAACAATATGAATTAATGTAAATTACATTTTAAATGTTTCTAGTTGTTTTATTTCAATTACTTGCAAGTTAATTCAAGTATACACTTGCCGAGTGCAATTATTCGTTCATTTTATTAAAAATACATTTGTAGGAATGCATATTTTAATAAAATAAGCATAAAACAGGACATTATTAATGTTAAAGTGAAGATAAGTAATAGACAATAATGATGCAAAATAGTGTAATCACAACAAAGATTAAACACTGACAAAGAAAATTTACTATATTTAAATATAATGAAATACATTTTTCATTGGAAACTTATAGTTTTACATGGAGCATCACAAGGTGAAAATTTGGCCGATCACAATTTCCATCTGGACAAGGATTTAGACAAGATACCACTTCTGCATTGACATCTGATTAACCTGAAAGGAAAGAAATATTAATACATATTTCTCTCAAATTTCAACCATAAAGTTATCATTGTTTGAAAAATCATCAGGTTTTATTTGGGCTTGAGAATATTTAAAGTTCTCATGACTTATGTCTAATAAGGTGACATTTGAACACTTTTCCAGTGTATGACTTATATACAAACTTACTGCATTGGTTCGGATAAACGCAGACTCCTTTTGAATTTCGGAAGGTCCCTGACTTGCAAGTACATCCAGGATTACACACTAAGAAATTACAAATTACATTTTCATGCAATGTGGCACATGTTCTACAGCAAGGACACACGCAATCTGTATAAACTTCATTTTTACCAGGGCATATTTTTTTATCTGTAAATAAGAAATATTGTCTATATTCAATCTATAAATTTAAAAAATATATAAATAATACATCCTATTCTGCAAATTTGTTTGCATGTAAGGTTTTTTCCATTTGTATCATTTTTTTGAGATAAAGGGACCAAAATCGACATGAAAAAGATAACAGGGCTTCGAATCGGAACGAAACCGTCTTTTTTCGCTGTCGTGTCAACTAAACTTTATGAAAAAAATAGCCTTTCAAATATAAGTCGCAACGTTAAAAACTCCGTAGACTGTACGTTTTCTGATTTAAATTGTATAAACACTGATCGAAACAAAAATTAGCTTTGTAGAAATGGGTGCAAAATCTCGGTCGCTGCCCCCCGTACTGAGAGAATGCACGCGAATTGCCAGAGCCGAGTCTGTCGTCGGGGGAGGAGAGACGAGCCGCAGAGGGTCTCGCAGACGGACACATTTCCACTCGACCGTTGTCTATCCTTACCTTTCTGGCGAGTGACTCTCCGACACGGTATGGATCGAACCTTTCGCTCGTCGGAGTCGGGGTCATCGTGTGTTTTTTCACATTCTGTAAAAATAATGCATTTATTGAATAGCTTCTCAAAAATTATTTTGTAACATGGAATAATAGAAAAATTGCAAGCCTATCAGTTTCGGATTTTCTATTTTGAAGAATAGATGTCCGCAAAGGAGAAGCGATACTCGGACTGTGACGCCGCCTCCGATCTCGGATGAAATGTCGTCACATCAGCGGCGAATTATCAAAACAGCTGCAGATTATCAAAAGGTGGGCAGATTTTCAAAAAAGGATCTGGTTGCGATGAAAGCGAGTCATGAGGCTTAATTATCAAAACGGGCGCCTGTGAGGAGGATCGCTCTTCGTTTTTGGACTCCGACGGGGAGGATCTTCGAGAAGACGATCGACGAATTCGGAAAGACGCTTCGACGAAGTGTCCACTCTCGGCGGTTCGCCCGTTTGCCGCTAGTTCACCCACCGTGGGATAATTAAATAAATACCTTGTGCTTATTGCTCGACATTTTATTAATCTCCTGCGGAGCCTGCCTCGTTCCGACGAACGAACGAACGCGTTCCGTCGTTTATCGCTGCCGACTCGTCGGTCGAGGCCAACGTCTGCGTACTGCGTCGCGATCGGTCGAAAATAATACGTTTGGGAATTGTATTGAGAGTTTTAATATTTGAGATATTACAAATGCAGAAATTACCACAGTCTTTTGGCAAAACGCATGCGCCTTCGGAATTTCTTAAATATCCTTGTGCACAAATACAACCCGGAACGCAGTCAGCTTGACAGTCTGATGCGACGGACGGATTGGTACAAGTACTTTGGCAGGAATTGTTTTCACATTCACTGAATACTTCATTTATTCCGGGACAATCTTGAATCATAAAAATATATACATGTAAATTAATACATTTGGGAGTTGCAATGACAGTTTTAGTATTTGAGATATTATGAATGTAGAAATTACCACAATCTTTTGGCAAAACGCATGCTCCTTCGGAATTTCTCAAATATCCTTGTGCACAAATACAACCCGGAACGCAGCCAGCCAAACAGACTAATGCGATGGAGGGATTGGCACAAGTATTTTGGCAGGCATTGTTTCCACATTCGGAATAGATCTCATTTTCTCCACACTCTGAAATTCATTCACATGATATTATATCTGTCTGTACAAAAGTAAAAAAAGCTGAAACACTTGAACCGCGTGGCTTATGAACAGGTGTAAGTAAGATTTGATAAAATTAGGAAAAATATTCGATAAGTTTTAAATAGTTGTATGAATATAAGACTTAAAAATAGTTTTATGGCACCTTTTATGCATCCTGAAGCATTCCCAATTATAAAAAATGCACTCAGCAGAGAAACAAGTTTATAGATCGAATTCATTTCGAGACGTAGGACTGAGTTAACCCCGGGCCTGAAACATCTGCGCCACACTTCAACTGTTCTCTACCTCGATAACAATCGTCGTCATATTTATAGAAAAAAAAACATCATTAAATATAGAACAACGGCGAAGTTGAGTGTTTTGATATATTGAATCTGTCACTCAGTGATTAATTTCTGTCGAATGTTTAATATCAATGCACTTGATTAAATATTAGAAAAAAATGCGAATTAGATCTAAGCAAACGTAGCTATTGGACTATTTTAGATTTAATATTTGAACAGTGAAGTTACTCATTTCATCGTTTATATGCACATGAAATATTTGCAGGATCAAGTGTGCACTTATTGTTTTGCCATCATCATTTCGTCTTAATGTTCAACATGAATTTGTTTTGTTTTGTCCTATATCTAGAAAACAATAGAGTTTAAATATTCAACGAGAACCTCCTCTAAATCACCATCAATATTAACCGAGAAGACAACACACTGCCATAATTGAAAATAATTAGTTAACGTTAAACGATAGTTATCTAATCTTCTCGTGTTCAGTGTACAGTATCCATTAAAATTAACCCTGTTATTTCGAAAACGTTTTTATACTACTCAAAAACTATTTCCTGGTGTATCATCAAAGCGATATATGTACATTTGACTACTCATAACTACAATGCTTATACAATTTTATGTATTGACCACTTGACTAGTACTTATTTAAAGATTAAATACTTAAATACCCCTCTAGCAGCTAGCTGATACTCAGTTTATCTACTCTTTCAAACCATGGCTTGCTTGTTATTCACTATCTCTTACGTAGTCGACCCTGCCCAACAATATGGAACCTTGCCGGTTCGAAACCAAGAATCTTTAGGAACAGAACAAGTTCTTTGCAGCATAGATATTGATTAACTCTTTCGTTGACTTTCATAATTTCGTCGACGACATTTTCGGTTTACACTATCTTGCAGAATTTTTTGTTCTTACCAATATTTTCGCGGTGTACTTGCAATAAGCTCGCGGTGCACCGGTCGAGAGTCACTGCCTTAAAGGGTTTAGCTCGTGTGAAGGCATTTTTTAATGCTTTTTTGGCGAACTTAATAAACATACAACTGCGATTTTTTTACCACAAATTTATTTATATTGTTGCGTAGACCAACATTTTCTGTCGTCGACTTTAAGCTGACCATACTTTTGATGATTTAGACCCGCCCGGGATGAACCGGAAGGCGGGCAAAATAAAGGAGTGAATAAATAGCCTCGGGACGAGGACGACGTACATTTTGGTAATTGACATATAATTTGGTATCCCTAATCCTTCCTTGGAACTCTCATTTTGTCGTCGCCCGACATATCCTGACCGTCGTCGTAGAGGATTAAAGAGCCCGTTGTTGGGGGCGCATCCGCCGTCCGGCGTTGTGGCCAGTGCGTAGCGCTCCGGTGCTGCGCGCGACCCACGGTGTGGTCTTCGAGACCGGAATCACGTCACGGTTGGCAAACCGTGACAGCGGCGAAGGCTAAAGTGCGGGGGCTCGCGAAGCGGCGGCGTTCCCATAGCTGTTACAATACTTTAAGCACACTTTACACAATGATGTAGTGCTAAATAAAAAAAGTCTGGGAGCGCTTGTTAATTATAATATTTTAATACCCCCCTCCCCTGCCCGGTGATCCAATTTTCACACCAAGTTTCCCACAAAACGTTTTTCCAACACATAGTTACAAAAATCATTTTTGTGTATTTACGTAAAAATAAATATTTATTAAGATAAAATAATATTTGCATGTGCAATAGCGTTTATAAAAAATACCCTTAAAATATTACAATATAACATTTTGGACGATTTTTTAATTTTAATTATTTTTTGGTGTAAAATTAAATCTGTAAAAAATTAGTCTACTCACTAAATTTATCTAAGGAATGAAGCTTTTTAGCAATACTGTTCAGCAAGGAGCACGAAAAGGTTCTGGTTCATTCAGAGTATCTACAATTTTTTCGATGGTTTGATCTTTAGCACTTTGTAAAAAAATTTCAAAATTCGTATGTGAAATTGATTTTATGTGCAAAATAATTTTCTTTCTTAAAGATTTGAATTGGCTAGATCTAGCATGTCCATTTGATGATACAGAAATTGAACTCCATTCTTTCGAAATACTAGATCCCTGTTTTTAAGATCGAAATACTCTTCAAATTGGTACATAATTCTCAACCGATTTTTCCAGACTTACTTATAATCCAAAGATATTGTTTTATCTTTTCTTCCCACATATGTATAGTCCAAACACTTGGCCAGGAAGTTGACGGAATATGCTATTTGAGCATATTCATTATTATAGATACATAAATATGTATCTACAATATAATAATGGAGTCTATTAAATAATAGACTCGTGCACTCACTATCATTATTAACCGTCACTGAAGGCACTTTGAGTTTTTTCGTAAAAAAATTGAAATAGTGTCTCTTGTTTGCGTTTTTCATCCATTTTTAACTTTAAAAAAACTTTTATGTATGTATTTATATATAACATCATCATCATGCGTTGATGCGTGCTACGAAACGAAAGCGATTTTTTAGCTCACACTAATTATTTTAGAGAATTTATTTTACATAAAATACATGAACATTTCTTGTGTACAGCAAAATAACATAACTTAATAATATTTTTTGTTATATTCCAATAAAATCCAATCAAACAGTCCCCTGGCAATATTTCCCTGCACCATAATATTGGTTCTATAACGTAAGACTCAAAGCACTTAAATGTTCTTACGATTTGTGTGATTTATTTTGATTGTGATATTACGTTGATTTCAGAGTTGGAATTTGAGTATAAGTAGAATATTATAAAAAACTTAATTTTGCTACTTAAACCGTATTTTTTGTTTGAATACACAGCAAAGAATGACATAGACAACAGTCCCCTGTATCGATTTTTCAGAAAATGATTCAGAAGTCTGAAAATTTCAGATTTCCCAAAGCAATGGAAATATTTTTGGTTTCTTCTTGAGAAATGTCTTCCTGTATTGTAGGATGGGAAGAAGCTTACATTTCAACAACTTGTATCACTAGTTGAATTGCAATATTATTACACTCAGAGCTCCATTGGCCATAGTCCGAAGACATTCATTGGCAATAAAACAAAATAGATATTCTGATATCGTATGATAATTGAGACCTTACAGTTATGCAACAAAACGAGTCACGATCTCGTCATTCTAATTTGCTTCATATCTTGTTACAACGTTTAACCTTGACTTTTGCATATTTAAACTAATTTTATGTATGTATTGATATAGCTTTAAATAAACATCATTTCATATTAGCGTTCAGTGTTCTAAGAAACTCCCGACATGAAGCATATGATTATATTTTCATTTTTTATACTCGCCTCGACGGTATCAGTCGGCGCTGAAGCGAGGACTCCTCTCAAACAAAGTACATGTGCTAATATAACTATTTTAGATCATTTTCTGATAATTCATATGCCATCAGCTATGAAATAATTGTGCAAATTATTCTTCCTATAAAATATGAATAATATATTAAAGCACTAATAATGAATCTATGATACTATAGAAATAACGCAACGTTGATATTAATCTTCATTTTAAAAATCCTTCATCAAAAAACAAATATTATAATATTTAAACGAGATCCAACTATAACAACAACGAATTGAATTTATGCAATAACATATTTAAACATATAATTAATTGTTTATAATCATAATTCAAACCGAGCATCACAGTTTATGTTGATTTAAAATTATTTAACGGTGAAAAATATGCTTCTTTAATATATAATAAAACCAATTTAAATTCATACTAAGCACTGTATTTGTTTTATAAAACACGTTACTTGCTTTGCAGTAACATGCTCACAACCGAATGAATATTATTCCTGTGGTTCCGCATGTGATACAACATGCGCTACTCTAGGAGAAGTTTGTCCAATTGTCAATATCAAATGTAACGATATGTGCTATTGTATCGATGGATATGCGCGCAACGATGACAACGTATGCATACCCATCAAGGATTGTCCACGTGAGTAATTATATACTATCAAATAATTTGATTCACTTTTTTACACATTAAATACTTTATACTATCTATGTTATATATTTTTAGTGTTTGAAATATTTATAAAAATAATTTGATTAGTTTGGGTTCGAATATAAATGACATTTTATTGATTTATTATTATAAATTTCAGCAAAAAATGGTAATCAGTATCGCTAATTTGAAAATAAGATGAAATGTCTACAAACAACGAGAATCTTTAAAATCGGAAGATTGATACAAATGTCACTTGATACAAATGCTTAAATATTTTTAAAGATACCACAATGAAAAAATGATATATTCTCATTTCTATTGGAAAGCTTTGATTTTGAATCTTCAGATTTTACTCCACGTAAATTAATAAGATAATTATATAAAAATTACAAAAGAATAAAATTATACAAGGTATAAAAATATACACAATCAAAAATATTTTGGCTGTACAATACGTATGTAATCATTTTGTTAAATTGAATTTGCATGTATAAAATAATGATTAAGAATTTTATTGCTATTAACAAAATCCATTCCCAATATGTATTATTATGAACAAATAAAAATAAAGTTAATATATATCATTTTTCAATGTAACGGATTCATATCAATCATCACGATCTTTGGCTTCCTATAAAATTAATTTTTGACATCTTTTGGATTACTGCGTGTGCTTTTTTTGTTGCAACTTAATTGTTCTACATTTTATAGAGCTCAGAGTTACAGCAGATTTGTAAAATACATTGTGTCATAGAAAATACAAATTCCACAAATTGTTATTGAACGGACAGAAAATACAAATATAAATAAAACAACGGAAAGTTTGTAAAACTTTTTAATGCACAGCACTATATGAATTTCATTTATATATTTAAAAATAAATACTGCATTAGGCTGGAAAAAATATTACATACATAATTCTAATTGCAATATTTGTGCTCTGGAAAACGGTAATAGGCACTGGAAAAAAAAACGTCGAGTGAAGGAGTTAATTTTTTGTGGCATTTTTCTCATATATTAAACACTATAAATACACGTATGAGATAGATTAAATATTATTATCAATTTAGCTTATCGATAAATTTATTGCAAATTTGATCTTAATCTATTATGAATCTATGGACATTTTATTATAAGACTTAATACATTATCATACAAACTAGGAAGTATATCAATTACACATGCCTTTTTGCATTATAACATTCTGAACATTTTTCAAGCATTATTTTAAAACAAGATAAATCAGTAACATATATATGTATACGTTACATTCAAATCCTGTATTTAATTAGAATGCGCTTTTACTAGTTAAAACTAATTTATTCTGGGGATGCCTTTGTTACATCTAGAATTACCTTATAAGTTATAACTAGTTTTATCTAAAATCCAAACATGTACAGCAGTACATTCTAGTTATAACCAGAATAAACTAGTTTTAACTAGTAAAAACGCGTCCTAAATAAATACAGATTTTGTCTGTAATATATTAGTTCTATGTTAAACATTTTGTATCAATTTCACTTTCAGAGATTTAAGACAACTTGGATTCTGATCTTCAAACAATTAAACTTCGAGGTCACTTAATAAGGCAGTCATGAACTTTATTAAAATTGAATATCATTATTTTCTAATACAATTCCATTTAAGCTAATAACGTCGAGAACATAGTGAGCAGCGTGTGGGTTAATTTTTAAGGTCTAAATCAAACATAAGCGATTACGCAACGAGCCTTTTAGCAAAATATATCGATTCAATTAACAAAAGGTTCAATAGATTATGATTTTGAGGTGCATATTTTTCCAGCCAGTATTTTAAAAAACTATTGATTTTTTAATAAAATGTCTTAACTAATGAATATTTATACTTCGTTTTAAAACAAATGCAAAATAATATATCATTTTGTTGGAAAATTGTAAAACCACTCGAAAATCTTTTCTCCCTGAATAAGAAATATATTTGGATGCAAAATAGAAGAAAGCATTGGATGTAAATGTATCTAATATCAAACATTTTATTGTGATATTGAATTTAGCATTTAACATAAATAAATGTCGTATGAAAAAAAAGATGGATCAATAAAAAACAATCTAGATTATAACTTTTCTAGCTAAATTTTCAGTCTTTTGTACAAAAACAATTATAAATATATATTAAAAAGCAACACATAGCTATTATTGAATTGTCATAGAAGATTCGTAAAAGTTTTGCAGCATTACTATTTTAATTGAACGAAGTGTACTTGATTACGTGAAATGAAATTAAAAAAATATCAATGTAAAAATTTTCCCTACCCACGGATTAGAGTTTTATAATTAATATTGAATAAAGCGTACATTTTGTTTTATTCTATATGATTTACTGAGAAATAAGGGTTTGCTAGTCTCCCAAAATAAATTATGTACAAGCAACCTCTATTTTTTGCACCTCTGCTAAATGTGGATTTAGTTATTTGGATTTTTTCCCCTTTGAAATAAAAATATTATAAAGCTATCTTATAATGGGAGTTTAACCCTAGATCCCATTTCCATGATCAATGTTTGGAATTGATCGATGTTAATAATATACACAAGTTATCAGTTTTTTTTGTAATAAATAAACACAAGCAAAGAATAAACACTAGAATATTTCTTCCAATGCAGTACAAATTTAACAGATTTAATTTTATATTAATTGCACATATTTTTTAATTCATTAACGTTGTCTAATTTTAAAAGGTATTTTCTTATGTCTTTCATTAGCAGCAAAATTTCTGTAAATATCTGATTCAATTCCCGCATTTAACAGAGGTCACCCTTATAATTAAACTATTTCTCAGCTAGTATTCACTATGAAATAAAAATGATTTAACATAAATATGCTCAACGTGAAAAATCTTTCGACATTATATAATACTCTGATTTCGACAAAATGTTATAATTACATACATCTATTTGCTTTCAACATGAAACGAAAACACTCAACATGAAAAAAAATCGTATTCCAAAGGGACATTAATAGTTATTGGCAGATTTTTTTTACAAAAAGCAACATTTACTTTTAATTCTATTTTTGTATTTTTATCTGAAGTTAATACACACGTATTAATAAAACTTCCTTATGCTGCATTAAAAACTGCATAAAATTTGAGAATGTCTCTCTAATTAATTAATCAAAGTATTGTATGTATTAAATTGTAAGGCATTCAAAACAAATGTGTTATTCAAATTAACTTTTCAAACGAAGCATCATTAATCCAAAGTAAATTTGTGTCAGCTTTATGACCAAATTATCATATACATATTGAATCAAAATATTTACAAATTCAAACTCCAATTCAAGAAGGAAATAGGAGTATTATTATAGCTAATTTTAAAGAATCCCTTAAAATGTATTTTTCTCTAGAGGCATGATTTACACGTTAATTTTGAATTATTTATGTATATAATATTAGATCCTATAATAGATTAACAGCCCGGAAATGTGTTTAACAAAGGAGTTATTAGAAAGAAAGAAAACCATCAGTTCATTGAACAAAGACTAGTTTTTATATAAAACATTTTAACGTATTGGTGGACACGTCTGCTTTATGAGTCATTTTTTCACATAAAAAATGATGCATAATGCAGACATGTCCGCCAGACAAATTTTTAGCGTTAATTTGCAAATACTATTTATTTCAAGTCAAATATTATGCGGTTTTGTTGAAAAAAAACGTGATCGTGATTTTTCTACAGGATGAGTAGTTCCATTTTAAGATATAGGCAGCTAGATTTTCTATGTTTATGAGCAATAAAGTGATGAAATTGATGTTTTTACTAATTTTGTATTGATCCAAAAACTATTTTTTTTATATAAAGAATATAATATTAAAAATATATCATATGTATGCATAAATAAAAGTATTCATTTACTCGTGATAATTTAACAGCTGATAAACCTACACTAGGATATCAAGATACTAGATGAATATGGATCCAATTTCTAACTGAAAAATTACCGTAGGCATTGGATTTACAATATAATAGAACCGCATGTTTGATTTATCCTTCAATACTTTCAATGTTTGAAGCCGAATCATATTTTAGTATTTATTACAGATAAAGAATAGAAGTATTTTACAATCATGGACAAGACAATTCCTACAGTACAAATTTTAGCCTAACCAATAAGAAATAAATAAAACATATAAATATGTGGCTGTAAAAGCCTTAATATATTATTTAATAAATACATATGAATATTTCACGATGATATGTGTCAGTTTGCAAATAATAGATGATTAATAAAATTACAAATGATTAGATTACGTTTCAATATATAAAAATTAAATTCGCAATATCAAACTGCAGAAATTAAATTTTATACGTATTTAATACGATGACATAGAAGGATTTAATTACATTTTATTTATCATCAGCGTTAACACATTATATGCGGGGAATTTCGTAGATTTACACAAAATGCTATCATTTCTAAAACAAATTTACAAGAAAAAACATCACATAATCAAATTTTAGCCGATATGAACCAAAATCGACGCTTCATGTACTTAGCCATTAGCCGATACAGAACACATTACTCTGCTTCCCGCACGTAATGTGTTAATACAAGACCATTATGTATGAGTATAAAAATCAATAGGAATGTGAATGACGTATTTGTGTATTATTATTCACGAATTGCAAAAAGATTAACATAACAAATGAAAATATTTAACATTTCACTGGCGTCAGATGTCTACATTTGTTACCTATACAAAAATAAACGATTGTTTGAATTTATTTTTAGCTGATATAATCATTATTTGTGAAATAAACAATTATATATTTTAAAATAAAAATGTCCTTCTTTATCAGTGTAATGAAGATAACTATGAGAGTACTGTAACATTAGAAGTAGAAGTAGTCTAGAGTACCTATTCTTATTAAATGAAAAGCACCAAATACATTAAATTGTGATATGATTCATCATCATCAGATGTTACCAACTGTTCACTGCAGGACAACTTTGTAATTTTCTTTCACAATGGTTTCACGTAAAATGAATATTTGTATCGTGATATTATTCATTTCCATTGTTTTCCAATTTGGCATTTTTTGACAATGTCATGTCAATTTAGTGTGATTGAAATTAATACTCCAATTATTGTAATGCTTAAGAAAAATTGAGCGATAAATTGCATTTTATAGTGCGTATAGTTCATTGCCGTGGTCTATGTATACTTGCACACCATATGATTTTTTTCAGAGTGCATAATGACGTAGAAAATTCTTGGTTTTGATACTCCAGAAATGATTAGCCATTTGCAGTATTTAACCTGCCTTTGTAAGGGCACATCGATAAATAATTGATTCCTAATAGTATAATCAAATATACATCAAAATTTGATGATAATATCGTTGATCGAAATAATTTAAAATTTGAATGGGATAACTTTGTATCCCTTTAAGCAATACGGTAACCCTCCTATAGTGTCCACTTCGTTTGTGACATTTTTTCCTAAGAAATATGTAAAATATGTAAGGTTAATGCCCCTTAGTGCATGTTAGTCACTTGCACTTGTTAACAAACTAAACACATACGAATTTTGTATGGGTGCATAACTTTCTATAACGTGGTCCCTATTCTTGACACTATAGAAGGATTGTATATACTTTTTTTATTCTAGGGTGAATAATTTAATATAAGTGTTGAACTAAGCCTTTATAAGGCGTAATAATAGATTGCTGATTTTAAAAACATATTGTTAATATTCACTTTTTAGAAGAAAAAAATAACACATTAACACAATACATATGGGGAAATTTTGCATCCTCATAAGACAAGTAATGGGAAAAAATGTGAAAAAAAAACATCGCCAATGTTTTAACAGTTTTACCTTAAAAATGTGTCAAATTTTATATGCTGTATCTTAACATTTCAACTCAAATGCTACATAGCAAATCATAAGTAAATAATCAGAAATGATTCCTAATTTTCAAAAAACAAATTTTAGTAATCATTTTACAATTTGGGGTCGTTCTATTTTTATTAATTAATCAGGCGAGTCTGTAGGTACAATCCTGTTAACAGGGGGCAAACATATTGGTAAATTGAAAATGATTACTAAAATTTGTTTTTTTTTTAAATTTAAATTCAAATCTGTTAGGTTAGGTTAAGTTAGGTTTGTTTGTTTTCATTGTGTCGAAATGAACGCGTTTTCAATTTACCAATATTGTTGCCCCCCGTTAACAGGATAGTACCAAAAATACTATGCAATTAATCTAATTAGTTATTGCTAAAGATATCAAAGTAAAAAAGGGCTTTTTCTAGATACCCATATTATATAAAAGCACTTTGTATATAACATTTTTTAAATAAAATAGGCTGGTTTTTAGTATTCATCTGTTTAAATTTGCAAGTATTCAAGGTTGGATTGGATGATATAATTTAGCGTTTGAAAAACTTTTGTAGCGAATTAATTTACATAAATGAAGTGGATTTATCTGTGCATTATATTTTTAGGAATATTTTACATATATATTTGCAAAACTAAAACAAAATACTTATTAAATAGTAACCGATATATATATATATATATGTTTTTTAAAATATAAACATGACAAATATACATCACATGACTAAACATAAATTGACTCAATTATTTAAAAAAAAACTTAATAAAGCCAATTTAAAGAATGTTTAAAATTTATATTTAAAAGATAATAATTTCAGTGTTATTATATTTTATAAATTATATTGCACAAAAAGGTAAAAATTATTAAGTGATGTAAACTATATTTAAGCAACAGGATGCTAAAAAATATATTTATAGTTACGAAATAAGTAATTACAATCCATATCATATTAGCGAATGGATGCTGGTACGCATAACCTTTTACACAAAATTTTCTTACCCAAAAAAGGAAAAAAATACATACTCTTTAATGTACAATTTTATTTTATACATGCGCTTCAATTCAAAATTAAAATATTGAAATAAGCACCACGGCATCTGCTTAAAGAAATAAAAATGCGCACATATGTATGCCCTGGGGGCGTGTTATAATATGATAAATAATTCACAGCAAGAGTACTTATCTACACAGTAGAGTATACATTTCGACTTTAAATCATATTTATAGCCCTTCATTGCATATCTGATTCTAGTAAAATAAAATAGTTTACAAATAATTTATTTTATACATGTATAGTATCAATATTTTCATAATTACCATTGATTTAATTATGTTAACCCTAGATAAATAATCATTAGTCACACAGACTACAAACTCAAAACATATTTGATATGTATGCATGTTATCGCTTCTTCGCTTTCGAAATGAGCATATTATATAGGCATATTCATTGCGTGTGGACATCAATCCTCGTCACGTAATATGTGTTGACAGTGTAACTCGAAATTATGATTAGTGATCTAGGGCTAAAAAGAACACTGATTATTTATTTGAAATTAATTAATTTAAACTGACTAGATTAATTGATAAATCAACTTTTCTTATGTAAAATTTATAGCAGATCATAATTAATATGGTGAGATTAATATAAAAACTTATTTAAAAAATAATGTCTTTGGACAGATTGTAGGATTTTTAAAAACAAAAGAAAGCCATGTTATTTAAATTAAAACAATAATTTGATTTACATAAAAATTGGATTAAACACAATTTATATTTAAAATAATAATTTACATATTAAGAAGACATTTTTAAATGTTGAATTTAAATGTTTTTTAATTCCAAATATAATTACAGCATTGATTTTTCAATTTATCCAGTTGGAAATGGCCACAATAAATTATAATCACCGATAAATTGGTAATTTTTGAAGAACATTTGTGCTTTGAACAATTTCAAGATTATAAATAAATAGATAAAAGATTAAAAAAAAAACACCGTTTTATATAGAATCTCATTGTAACATTAAGATTTTTAAACGCTTGTGCATTATTTCACAGAAATAAAACAACAATATAATTGACAATCAAATTAATATACCACAAGCTAACGTATAACTACAAAATATTATATATATTAATTAAAAAATTATTTAAAAAAACTATGTTTATATGTGTATATATATATAAAGCAAATATATTATTATAAAAAGTAAAATGCAAATTAGGAATGATGAAGGAACAAAACCATCATATGGAATATAATCTGATGGATACTATAAACATTTTTTTGTATAAAAATAAGCACATTAAATTAACTAAACGGGCGTTCCAAAGTCAGGATCGCCATTTCCTTCTATGATTAAGTCTCTTGAAAAATGTGATAGCGTTTCACACCTATTATGATCAGACTTACCTTTGTTGACGGGAAAATACTCTGTTGATTTTTGAGAAATCGTATGGTAGTGTTCTAGGGGCGGTAATGAAGATTTTTGTAACGTCTTTGTGTAATTTTCACTCAGCATAGACATTTCCAATTTACTTAAAGCGAGTTTTAATGTCGCATCGATATCCGCTTGACTATGCAATATAGAATTAGATCCGCTTATAATATTTTCTAAGACAGGATATATGTCGTTTATTTCTGTTTCAATTTGTTCTTGGTTTTCCAACGTTTCCGATGGTGTCTTAGCCAATTCCACAAAATTTTTATCAATCATCGAAACGGATTTACTCTTTTCGCTAGAAATATTCCCGGACTCTAAAGCTTTCATATGAAATTCAGAAGCCAAATCTTTTAACGGAATATGTATAACGTCAGGAGGCGGCGGAATTCTTTTCGCACTACCGATTCTAAATTCACGGGTCTTTTTTGGAAATTTGCTGACTGGTAATGATTTATGCCGAGAAATATTATTTTCTTGCGTGACAAATTCAGGTTTGATATCCAAAGAGGTGATTTTATTTTCATCGATAATATTACATACAGTTTCGGGACTTTCGTTTGAAACTGATTCACAAAGCTTAGGTTTAACGGATATCGTTACACTATTATTAGGTTTGAGGTTTGGTAAAGCATGTTCTGGAGTAAAACTCATCAATGGAATCTCGTCCGTTGGCAATGAATCGTCACTCTTTTCTAGAACGTCTTGGCTAGTTAGTCTCTGACATAGAGCAACATCACTGTCGGCAGAATCAACTTCGTCGGAAATATTATTTTTTAAATTTTGTATTTCATGTTTGTCTTCTCTGTTCGGTTTTTCAAATATCGACTGAATTGTTTTAACCCCAATTTTAGCTAAGGAATCATTTTCTTTGTAATATTTTTTGTCCGGCTTTACAATTTTATTGGGAGAATCCATATCAGATGTATTAACATTTTCGATGGCTTGATAGATTCCTTTACTTTTCCAGTCGCCTCCTTTAGAACGCTTCTTGCGTGTTATTTTGGATTGAAGTTTTTTACCATGAACGGGAGTAGTCTCTACTGAGTCAGGGGTTGAAGTGGATTCATAATTTTCCAATGAATTTCCAGAAAGACCCAAATATTGATTAGTACTAAATGATTTGATATTAGTCATTTTTGGATAAACAAAACCAATGTTTTGATTGACATCGTTGTTTTTATCATACATGGGGCTATTGTCGTCAATGTGAGGATTTACCTCGGTTACTTTTTCATAAGATTTCTTTCTAGCAGCCTTGTATCTTGAATTTTTTCCTAGAACGTTTTTACTAATATCTAAAATGGTTTGTTTTTCATTAGCGTTAGTAACGTTTGTTTCATTACTTATAGAATGAATCGTATTCCCATTGAGTTTATCAGCCAACACAACGGGAGATTTGGAATCTCCAGAATTTGTCGTCTCAAGATTTCCACAGGATATACCAGAAGAAACTATGTTATTGTCGCTGGATGTTTGTATGGGAGAACTTGCACTTTCAGAATTACTGAGTGAATTATTGAAACTGTTGATCTTGTCTGGCGGTTTATCAACATCGTCTACTACATCTATGTGTTTATTTAAGTAAGTATATTGGTTGACCGAAGGTGGTTTTTCATCAAAGTTATTGTTAATATTTTCATTTTCAGAATGTAAATGTATATTTTCATCATAGTTAATGTGAGAATTTCTTATTTCAGTTTGTATTTTAATAGTATTATCGTCCATATCTAATATAGAATCCTGCATCATAACGTATTGTTGAGCAGCTATATAATCACCATAGTGGTTGATAGCACCGTACGAACCATCTCGAGAAATTTTAGGTACATCACGGTTCATATTGTAGTAGGAATTTTGTGGCGTATATTTCAGTGGATTTTTCAAGTTATGATTTTTTTCCGGTGTCACTAAATAATCACTGTAATCTTCCGATCCGCTCCTGCAATTTAAAATTTGTATTACACTAATACCAGACTTAATCAAATAACGCATGTAAGCACACATTATAAAAAAATACCTTCGATGCAAATGAGCCGGATCTGGAGTGCGGGGAGCTGTGGGTGTCGCTTCGCCTGCATTCCCATCTTCAATAGGAAAAATGGGATACCTGAAATAAATATGATAAAATAATTGGTATATATTTCAACAGTACACTTTTCACATTTTAAAAATCTAAATTATCAACAAATCCAATTATGCAATTGATTTATTTCAATGCAAAAGTTTTAAAACAATACTCTGATATATAAAATACAACTCCAATGTTGATTTTAAATTATAATTATTTATAATTCAATGTTGTTAAATCTACAATATTTCTTTTGAAATTTAATTTTCCACACTCACTTGAAAGTATATTCATCTTCACTTAAAAAGTTTTCTTCGTCTGAATCTTCCGCCACAAACTGTACGCATAGAGTACAATCGCCTGTTTGATTTTGCAATATAGTCACTGCTTCTTTATGACATGCCTGAAATCATCAATCGTTTCACTAAACAAAGCTTTGACATGACTAAGACAATATCAAATAATAAAACGATCTCTCTAACAGAAAATGTATTAATATTGATAATCATTGATGCTCACTTGTCGTAGATCTATATTGTTGACTGATAAAATTGCATCGCCTACGTATAGCTGGCCTGTCTGCGCTGCTGGGCCATCAGTTTCCAATTCTGATATGAGTATGGGAACACCATGTTCTCTGCCACCCTATAAGACCAGTGAATAAAATTGACTCATACCATATCATAGTTAAATATATCAATGTAAAAAAATTGTAGAAAAATTGACACGAACGGTGATACTTATTCCCAATCCTTGTTGATGAGAGCGCGGTACAGCTACATACCTAGGTTCACTCGCCACAGTTCTACTTTCAAATCCTGCATTTCTTCCACTGTTGAAGACATTGGTGCCTCTCGCAGAACGACAAGCACGAACCTTGAAAAATTATATACATTTCAAGCAAATCAATCACACACTATTACAAACTGAGGTGACTGTAAAGATACATCGATAATTTATTGGATCGTTAGCCTTTTTTAACCCTTTAACCACTTCCCTGACGTGGTCGAGTATACTCGTCCAAAAATATACGTTCAATTTGTTTGTTTGATCGGTTTTATCATGGGTTTTTTCTCAGTGGTGTAGTGCTAAATATAAAAGTCTGGGAGCGCTGAAATTATAATATTTTAATAACCCTTCCCCTATCCGAAGTGTAAGAAAGGGGGTTATTAATATATAGGTATAAAAATTTAGAAAGTGTTAACTAGTTTTTTTTTTTAAGTTATAAGTATTAGTTTCGATGCAAGTTTCATACGTGCCACAAGCGCTTCATACCCTCGATACGGCTCTGCAATTGACAGAAATAGACAAAAATCTTGTAAACAAAATAATATTTTAACAAACCGAAATGTGAAATCAGTGGGTTCCAAAAAAATGAACCTGATTAATAAACTATATAATTTATTATCAACAAATGTCAGAGCTGGATGTACTGAAATCGTTAAAAAAAAAATTCTGCGTCACAAATTTGATACTTCCACTGATTGTAAAAATATGGGACTCGTTTATATGTAATATTATTTAGATATTGAAATAAGATTTTTATTTTTGAAATTATTATTATTATTTTTTTTTTTTAATAAAAAAATACACTTTGAGTGACCCTGGCAAGGTGAAACTTGTTTTTGAGTATTAGTTAATGGTAATAAGTAGAAAAAACGAAAAAGAAATGTTTCGAAAATAATGCATCAGGGAAGTGGTTAAATAGTGAGTTAATTTTAAAATGAAGTAAACTTAGATGCTATATTCGTATGTGCACTGCTTATTGTTCACAAAAATCTATTTTTTCTCAGGCTCGCACAGCGTGTGTAAATCTTGTATATCAATAAATGAACCTTAACACTATCGATAGCACACAATATTCATTCATTTCTTCGCATAAATATAAACAATACACATGTTTATCTTTAATTTTAGTAACATAACAAAATAATGCATATGTTAAAGCTTTAAATCAATTAATTCGGTTATCGATGGATACAATTGTACGATGTACAAGTGAATGAGGAGATACTCTCTATCTCTGCACACATTTCTTTCTAGCACCTTAAGTCCGGAAGCATGTGTGAATGCTCTTTCTGTATCAGTTGAATCCGAACACCAATACGCAAAAATACTCATCACAGAAAATGAATATTTACATATGATTTTGTGTTGTTAAAATTAACTTTAAAAGTTAATTGTAGATTAAATTTGATATAAGGATGACCATTAGGTCTCCAAATGGTACCAGTTTAATGATATTATTTTTATGAGTTGCTTTAGATCCAAATGTACATAAAAAACATTTACATAAGATACAGGAAAAAGTTTATATAAGGACACAATTGCATACGTACCACCGTTTTGTGGCGCTGGAGGAGAATCTCAGACTCGAGCTGTCTCCAAAGGCGGTCTCTGACTTCGCCCTTCATCTCGCGTCCGAGGAGCTGCAGCTGCTGAATGCGCCCGGCGAGTTCCTTGTCCAGGTACTTGGCTGCCAGCCTGGAAGAGAGGCCGTCTCGTGAGAAGCGTCGGGAGGGCCAAGAGGCGCAGAGAGCGAACGGGGCAACTCACCTGGCGCCGTAGACTTCGCTGTGGAGGGCTAGGACTGTGGCTCGGAGGGCAGCGTTCTCTCCGTGCAGCTGTGAGCACTCCCCCCGGAGTCGGACGGTCTCTCCTGCTGGAGTCTCGATTCCTAAATTTCATACAATGGATGAGAGAGCGAAACAGAGAAAAGCATCTCAAAACGTGCCTGCAAACACTTCGTACCTGTGGTTGTCGTTCTCCGCTGCTCAAGGAGGTCTCGGCAGGCACGCGCCTCTACGAGCTCGGTGCGTAGGTCGATCAACTCGGCCTGCAAGTAGTTAGTAGCTTCAGATGAGCGAAATATGTGCATTTTTTTTGAGAACTACCAAAGGGGAACTATCGACAGATGGCAGACGAAATTGCTGATCGGTTCGAGGAAGGAACGCGGGGCAATAATCGAGTGTCCATTGATGAATATCATTTTTAACGCAATTTTCAAATTGAGAATCTTATTAATTCTTGAATACAAAATGTTTTATGAAACTAATATTATAACATTAAAAGTATTCATATTACAAACACAATTATAGGCACTAAATCATACTATATCCTTACTAATAATATCATTATCATCATAGTGCAGCCACAAACAGTCCACTGCAGAACTATGAGCCTCTTAAATATCCATTCACAGGAAAGGGTTACATCCATCTCGCTTGTATCATACATTCACCTCCTCATTCGCTCGATATTGAAAATAGCGTTGCTACCGAGTGTATCCTGAATTAACGTATTGACAAACACTTGACCATCTCGATGGAGAATGTGGGAGGTTTGTAAAGACTGAGTAGTCTTCTTGGGGAGACAGTGGAAAACTACTCTAGACGACCTTTTTGACTCTACTGGAAAGGGCTTTCTGGAGTGCAGAGTCCAGCCCCCCTTTTCCTCACTAGGGCATTGCTGGGGTAGGGTGAAGACATATGTGACGCCTGAGTGCGTCTCGGATTCGCTACTAGGCCAACTAATAATATAATATGAGTTATGTCGTTGTATTTCAACAGTATTTAGCCAAGTCAGAATATTTTACATTACCATTATCATACTGATCTAGCAGAGTATCGGGTAGACTTATGTTCATGATAAATTTTATCATAGACAAGCTCTGTGTCAAATGTTAGCAGCATTTTTAAGCCAATAATTTTTGCTAAACACTCAAATAAATTTTTTACAAAGCAGACAATGCACATTGGCAGTCGAGATGAATATATAATTAGGATTATTGTCCACTTGAGGCTCACGATTTGAGCAAACCGCTTTGAATTCTTTAAAAACCAATTGAATCACAAAGATCTGCAGTCTTTTCTTCTTTCAAACTCGCCAGTGAGAACTAAAACTTAAATTTTAAGCTTGCCTTTATGAGCTCCATTAAGATTTTGGTAAATTGTATTACTTTACCAGTCCTATTTCGTAGGAGTCAAGACAATATAATTTTTTTCGTTGACAAATTGTTATCTTCCATTAAGTGCATTGAGAATTCTTTTTATAAGTTTTAAAGCGTATTCCCTTAAATTTAAAAAAAATGATTAACGCCATTTTTTAAATTTGTGTGTTTAGGTATACTCGTTTTAAAAGACGTCTGAAGATTGCAGCTGTAGATTTTCATTGTAAGTTTGGCTATTCTTATTGTTAAAAATATTCAAAATGACGGGTGAAATTTTTCTTTCAAATCTTGCATTGAATTGCTCTTATAACTTAATGTTAGGAGATATAATGAAATTTCAGATTATTTTGTTGATTATTTCGTGGATAACTATTTTTACCTGATGAATGATGTGGAAAAAATAAATGAAAAATTTGATTTACTTGAAAATTTTATTGCGAGGAAATTTTTTACAAAAATAAAAATAAAATTAAATTTAAAAAAAAACAGACAACAAATTAACATAAATTATAAACGAAAAGAAAAAATAAGAATTAAAGTTCAAGCTATGGAGAACACAACAGTCGGGAAAACTATCAGTATGAATTAAATCATTGGACTGATTGGAACAATTGAAGCTGACAATGATTAACCACAACATGGTAGATTTGAATATAAAAAGATACATCTTGTACTTCATTCTGTCCATGTTTTGATGAACAAATACACAAGATGCCTATTTAATCTATGCAGTGCCATTTTGACAAAGTTATTAAATATCTCTAAGATATTGAGGCAGAGAAATGATCGAATGTTAATGACTAGATTGGAATTAAAAAAATAGAACTACCTTTGTCTTGGAAAATACTTTACATTTGAAAAATGCTTGTGGTGTCTTGCCCAAAGCGATTAGATCGACGAACTGAGCGAACTTACCTCAACTTTGGCGCTGTTTTGGAAGATGGTCTGGGCTTTGTGCGAGAGCTGTGCAAAGCACGAACTGAGCGCAGCCATCTTCTGGCGCACGACGTAAGCAGCCTCCGGATCTTCGGTGTCGATCTCGCCTGAAACCGAGAGAAAGAGGGGTCGATGGGGGTACAGGCTGGGCGCGGATGCCCCCCTATCGAATGAAGCGTGGCCATACCTATGGCCGTATCGAGGCGGACGTAAGCCGTATCGAACTCCTGCTCCAGCAGTTCGAGCCATCGGAAGGCCGCGCCGGTGCCGAGCGCCGCCATACCGATCTCGACAAAATACCGACAGCGACACTCGGACACCCCAACACTGAGCTTTTTCCCTGTCTTATTAAATTCCCTACTAAATTTCCCCTTCCCCCAGATTCCGACGTTAACCAGAACGATTTTTTAATAATTATTATTCATTTTAAAAAAGCACATAAATATTAATATTCTGGTATTGTAAAAATATTTATAACTGGATCTATATCAAGTTTGAAAATATTTCACATACAACGAGTATTTTTTATGCACAAAATGAACTATTTTTTCCCAATAGTTTGAAAACAAAATATTATATCACACAAATCGGTCACTACACGTAATAAAGATGTAATACTCAGCACATTAATACTTTTAATGAACCGATATATCTGCAATAGATCGGCGAGGAAAAAAAATGTTTATACAAGTGGATTTAATATTTTTTAGCATTGGCCACACCAGTAAAATGTGGCAGTGTACATAACTGTGTTGCCAGTCGTAGAAAAAATGCAAGATTGCCTTTCAAAATATTTATTCTTAAAATCGAATATAGATGATCTTGTTGCATAAAAAGCATTTTATTTCATTTGAATTAAAATAGTAGACATTTTTAGGTATCTGCTTTGGATCTTCCTTTGGTTGAATAACGGAATCATTGAAAATTATCACAAGATACAAATGGCTAATAGTGCAAATGCATTCCTTTTATTATCGAGATGCAGAAAGGATATATATTATTTTAAGCAAAACTTTAATAAGAGGCCTTATATAATGGAATATGATATGACGGGAATCAAATAAATTAAATTACAATATTTTGAAATAAACTTATATTTCAATGTCTTAATTGTCGTCCAATTCCTCCAACGGTTCCATTGTCATTATAAGACCTTTCGACCATAGTTCACTCGCAATCTGCAAGAAAAAGGCTATTATATAACTTTTGTAGGAAAACATTAGTCTCTTACAATCAATTTCTATATATTGACATTTATCACTTTAATTAATTGAATCTTTTTAGTTTAAAATTAAAACTCATCTTGAAAAATATATAAGCAACAAGAAAATAAATATAAAATGCTTACTTTTATTTTGTCCGTATCATTTTCCACATTCAAATTTTCAACAGATACGTACTCTGGATATGTCTCAATTAAGGTTTCTATTCCAGGTGCGATGCTTTCCTCTATTTCAATGAAGTTTGGTTCATGCTCTCGATATACTTTAGAATTTTCTACAGTATAGTAAAGACGAATTTCTTCTTCTTCACTTACAATTCTACAAAAATAAGATAAATAGATCTATAATAATCTATACTATTGAGTCATTTAATGTGTATTGCAATGTTTTTGTATTTAGTCTGAATGGAATTTATAGACAGGGGTATATACAAAGGCACGGGCGCAACTGGGTTTGAGGCGCAAAACGTAGAATACCGACCCGGTCAAGTGTTGTGCATGGATTTTATTTTACTCAACAATTCTACTTTACATGCACCTAAACTGATTGACTGTCCGTTTTTTTATAATATATATACCAAGTTGTCTAATCTCTCTTTTCTTCATTATCGTTATGTTCAAGTATTGCATCCAATTGCGAGCCACTCATTCATCATATCGGCGATCCGAAAAACGGACCGATTGAGCATACAAACCTTATGACTACTCCGCCTTTTTTAGGGCTTTTTGCGGCATTTTCTATGATCTGTACGATCACGGAAGCAACGTAGCATTTAGACACTTTCTATTATAATATTTTTTTAAAACAGTAACCGCCATATATACGTTAGGTCGGGTACTTTTGGGACTGTCTTTGTATATTATTTTAAACCATATATTATAATAGTATTTAATACATTGCATTTATAATAGTATTAGTTAATTTTAAGAAAACATTGGATTTCCGGGGGGCTTTAAGTTAGATACTTGCCACGGGGGCTTCATACCCTAGGTACGGCTTTGGGAATAAATATATATATATATATATATATATATATATATATATGAGTCTTCTCCCGATAGTCGGAGGTAAAACGACTCGGCGCTCGATACGCTTTGCGAAAATAATTCGTTTCTGTGATACGTTGAGTTCTTTCTGTGACTTGTCGGCACCCTCAACGCCGGGGACCCCCCCCTGCACTCTCCCCCGCGCAAGTTCATTCGTACGCTCTGACGAAACGCCGACTACACTTGTATATAAAATTCGCGAGTGACGCCGAAAAACATTGTTTTTACGACATCTGCACAAAAAATGGAACATCTTCACCGCGTCACTTGAGAGGAACTACAACAAGGATAATAACGCAAGTAAGATCATAATAATCCAAGCTTCCAAGGTAAGTGAATTAACAAATACTCGCACACATCCGCCTCCTACTATCACATAAACGCGGGAACACTGGGAGCAAAATGCTTTTTCGACTGCTCCCATAATACAATCTTGACTATAAAACTATTTGATATGGACCTGACTATTTGATATTACTTGATACCTGACTTTAACCTATTCGTTTCAGCTATGTCTATATATTTGTTTCCAGTTACTCCCAGTCTGACCGATTAAATATTATTTGATTGTGCCCGGTAGACACTAAACGTCAAGGTTCGAATACTGTGATGCGACATAACTACCCCTTGCTAATACAATTTGACTAATACTTTTGCGGCCCAACCACATTTGACTACTCCTAACTATTATACTTATACGATTTTATGTATTTTAACTATTGGCCACTTGACTAGTACCTTTTTACAGAGTAGATACTTAAATACTCTTCTAACAGCAAGCTGATACCCAGTTTATATACTATTCATTGCTTTTTATACGAATCTTAACTTGCATGTCGCTCGTTGTCTCTTGCATGGTCTTCCCTACTTAGCAGTATGGAACTCGAGGAACCTCACCGGTTCGGATCCGAGAGGCTCTAGGAACGGAGCAGGAACAAGAAGAACACCAAGAAGACGGCCTCGAGGAGATGCATTTGATGATCTTTACTTTGCAACGAAAAACAACATTGTCTTCCGTTGACTTCTATATCGTTTTGTAATCGCCGAACTGAGAGGGGCAACCTGAAAAAATGGCGAAACCACTCAGTTTCGAATTCGCTCGGGTAAGTTGTACGGTGACGGGGAGACACCCTCAGTTGGTGTAGGAGCGAATCCGAGATGCACTTAAGCGTCACGTATGTCTTCACCCTACCCCGGCAACGCCCTAGCGAGGAAAGGGGGGACTGGACTCCTTGTACTCCAGAAAGCCCTTTCCAGTAGAGTCAAAAAGGTCGTCTAGAGTAGTTTTCCACCACCTCCCTATGAAAACTACGCAGTCTTTACAAACCCCCCAAACTCCTTATCGAGACGTTCGCGAAAGTGTTCGTCAATACATTCACTCAGGATACCCGTTGGGTGAGCGTTCAAAATAAAACTCGGTGGTAATGCTACCTTCAATATCGAGCGAATGAGGAGGTGAATGTATGATACAGACGAAATGGATGTAGCCCCTTTCCTATGAATGGATATTGAAGAGGCCCATAGTTCTGTAGTGGACTGTTAGTGGCTGCACTATGATGATGATATATATATATATATATAAATATCTTTAAACTTTGTTTGAAAAAATTTGAATATAATTTATAAAGTTTAGGCATCAATTATGGAATTTATATTTAAAACGAAAAGTTGTAAATAATACGTAAACAGTACTCTCCTGTTGACGGGGGGACAAATTTATTGGTAAATTGAAAACGCGTTCATTTCGATACAATGAAAACAAAGAAACCTAATCTAACCAGATTTGAATTTAATTTAAAAAAAACAAAAAACAAATGAATAATTATTTTATTGAATAACAATATGTTTGCCCCCTGTTAACAGGATTGTACCATGTAAATTATATATGATGCCACGGACAACGCCATGCCGGGATCGTGTCTAGACACAGATGAGGTCTTTCGATGAGTCTACTGTAACCTGGTCTGAAATCTAATATGGTACAAGAGATTCTGTAAGTTGGTATTTGTACTATACAATCTGCCCAATGTAGAGGGGTGAGTTTGGAAGAAGCCGACAATTGTTGTTTCACCATACGCGTTCATGACCTCTCGGTTTAACCTCATGGCTTTGGAGACCTCAGATTCCAAAGCCTGGGATGACGCAGAGAGGTCCGAAAATTTTTATTAGCAGCGTAAGACATATCTCACCTCAAAATATTCTCTCTCAGTAGTCTAATTTTGGTGTCAAGCTGCATTTCAACTCTATTAATCACCTGTCCATCGTTATTTAGTTTATCACTATCGCCGAAAACCGTCAATTCTTTTTCATCAACACTCAATACAGGAGGAAGAGCGGAATGAATGAATTCTTTGGATAGTTGATCAGCGGCGTCATCTGTAGAATTGGGAAAATAAAAGTTGTTCATTGCACTTTAACTAATTCTGTATAGAGATTTTTATAATAATGTAAGAGTTAAGCATTGTTTGTTTATTAAAAACGATTTTGTGTAAAATCTCCATTGCTAACAGTAGTATCAGGTTAAAACAACACAAATTTGTTTAATAAAAAACAAACATACCAAAGGGTAAATCATCTACTATTTGGTGAAATAAGTTTTTAATATGTTGAACAATGTCCTTTCGTCTTTCCGTAGCAGAATCCGAATGCACAAGACCCAAGTTTTGAAATAAATCAAGAGGTAAACCCTTTCGGAATTCAACATTATTCTGTGTTGCTATTTGTAAAGCTTGAGGAATCATCTGTGAACAATCATTTATATGATTAAAAGTAATACTAAACCGATTATATAAAATAACTTGATTTTATGCTAATATCAAATTAACAATATTATTTCATGAAATGTACAGTTTAATGCTAGTCTATTATAGAAGGAGTACATACCTTTTCAAATAAGTCAGCCCAAGAATTCTTTTGATAAACACTCACTGTGACATGAAACGAATGTTCTCCGTCAACAGTGACCGCTTGATGTATATAGCCTCTGGGAAAATAAAGCATGTCACCCGCCTCTAAGGTTATTTCCATAATGGGATTTCCAATTTCACTTTGATCAAAATTTTTTGATGACACTCTAGGTAACTCTTCTTCTGATGATCTGTTTTCATTATTCATTTATTAAAAACTACTTATATCTGAGAGAGAAGTATGCTTATAAATTTTCCAATACTACCCACATAGGTTTATATATCCTCCAAAATTTTTTTCCTTCGATTTGTAATATGAATGCTTCAATATCATCATAGTGAGGTGCAAAACCTTGACTATCCGGAGGCGTTATATAAACATTTGCACCGACGAAAGAATGAAAATAATCTTGAAGAGTAGCATTTAACAAATGAAGGTGAGGAATGTACGTCTAAAACCAGGCATCAGTTTAGAACATGGAAAATAATAATAATATTAAATATTAGAATCCAATTGCCAAGTCAAGATTGAAGCAAATTGATACATAATAAAAAAATAAATTTTGAAAAAACAATCATATTAAATCTAGGATCTGGAAATGTCTAAAAAGCATTTATATTACCTGAGGATTGAGAAAACGAATGCTGCATCCTTGTAAATAAAAATCCCACACTACATGAGGCAAAGCCCTGAAATAAAAAAGTACGAATTACACATGTGAAATGACACTTGAAATATATTTATAAAGAAGTGTTACGTAGAGAGGTGGGCCCAGAGGCAGAGTCCCCGGGGCTGCACTTCTGGAAGATGAAGGACGATCAGGTGGTGATGCAAAAATTAATTTTGTGATTTGATCTAATTTATTTAATATAATGGTTACGAGCCATTGCATCGGAGTCTTTCCATCATCAGTCTTTCAATAACAACTTCCAAATGGTAACAAGTATCATCTTTAGAGAACGACCTCGAAATTTGCATCTACCCTTATTTGTCTGTGAAACCCTATTTTATATCTGTATTTTGGCTGCTGTTTAGCTTATCTCCCTTTTGTTTTTCTTAACCCTAGATCACTCATCATTAGTCTCACAGACTACAAACTCGGAACGCATTCAATATGTATTTGTGTTCTCAAATCTTTCCCGCCCTGCCCCCGCTCAGTACTTTTCTAAATAAGTAAATTAGTGACACACACTGCGTGTGCATGTCAATTGAGTCCGGAAATTCTGCAAAATATTAGTCTCTCAGACTAACTTAATAAAATAAAGTTATTATTTTTTATAAATGTCTCACATAAAAGTTCTAACTTTAGATAGTTTTATAATGCCACGGCTTATTTGGAAAAAAAGACAAACAGCGCCAATATGCTTCTAGCCACATATTTTGAGAAATAGCTTTGTGAACCTATCTACAGAACAAACATAAATATAACCATGGATAATTGGTTCATATCTTTGCAAATTAACCATTATTGTTATATTATGAAGCAATAAAAAAGAAATTCCTCCGGAGGTTTTCTCAGGATCAACTTCTAATATGATTCTTGTAGGAAATTTTATTTAATACCCTCAATTAGCACCAATAAAATCAAGGTGAATAGTCCGATTGCTAAGATTTTATTTCATCGTCAGCTGTAAATCTATTTATATAAAATAATATATATTTTTCTAATTTCATGGAAGTTTTTAGCATCGACCGGTTGGGCATCTAATAAAGTAATTTATTTGCTTTTAACTACTCATGATCAGCCAGATATAAACTCTAATTCTACAGTTCCAGTCTATGAGTGCAAAAAATAAGTTAAATAAATACTCTTTCATGTAATATGCTTCTCAAATAATAAAATATATTTTAACAGTCCAATAAAATAACGAACCTGCCTACTGGGTTATGATTTTCCCGTTTTCCATTTTCATATGAAGTTATATCTATATTTGTAGTAAAATTAATATGTTCTGTTCTCAAAACATTGTCAATTATAGAACTTGATATAATTTTACTGTAGTAAGTTTTATCTTTGCGCGATATATGAAGTGGTTTTTTCTCCCAAAATTCTCTGTAATAATAAAATAACAAGGTTAATAAATATCTTAATATCGGCTAATTATGACATTATTTTTTTTTACAAACTTTAAAAATGTTTCTGAGTTTTGGGGACTAATAAGCCATTGAAACATTTCAGAACCTCGTTCTATACTATTTGGCGGTCCTTCTACATTATTTATCATATTTTTGTTGATTTTCTTCTTTTTGCTTTTAACTTCTTTTTTTGTACTTATGGGAGAAGTTTTTGAAAAAAAGTTCAAATCAATGGGTTTTTTAGAAACAACAGGTGTACTCTGAAAGACTTTGTTCTTTTCTGATTTTTTAACAGCCGGTTTATGAGCGATGGCTTTTTGTTTAATTTCAAGTAACGCTTGCCCATTTGTTTTTAATATATTGACATTAGATTTGCTTTTTTTCTTTGGTTTTTTATTTTTTGTATCCTTATTGTACATCATGAAAGCTGGCATGGTGGATGATTCGATGTTATTCATTTTTAAATAGATTACTGAAAAAATACAATTGAGTTAATTATTTACCTTTAAGTATGCAAAAACAGGATGTTTTTGACCTAAACAGATTGTTTAGTGGAGCCTATCACATTATTACAGTTTCATATTCAAAACCAATCAAAGATGTATACAAATTATGTTTGAAGATTTTATAACAAGCTAAAGAGTTTTAATAATTCGGTTAATTAAATAATAAGTTAACAAATAAACCACTAGTATTGCATTAAGAGGTGCATTTAATATTTCAATGCAGAAACATTGTAACGTTTACAATCAGACAGCACATGTATGACAGAAAATGTCAATTTTTGAGGTTATATTTAGGTTTTTTCATTTGTAACCTTTATACAGTTTCTTTACATCTGTGTATCACTAAAAACTAATTGAAATACTTATTATGTAATAATTTCAAGATATCGTTATTTAAATCTAGAGATTGACTTACTTTTACCGGCGATCTGGTAACGAGGCAAAATAAACACAGACTACCATTTATTATGAACTTTTCGCCAGTGACAGTTTTAAGATAACAGTAAGGGCGTAATCCGATATTAAAAACGTTTCTCACGTTTCTATCCTGGCAACACCATATCATTTGTTCACACTGTTCACAATATCGACGAGAGCAGTACGAGCGGACATCTAACAGCGAAACAAAAATTTCAACTTTTGCCTGTCATCAGCAAGAATATCAATAGAAAAAACATTTGGATTATAGAAGGGACGTTGGTGACGAATTCTAGGCTGTTTACCAATGACAAAAATCACCTGAATTTTTGTTAGCTACTTTTTAATATGTACATTGTTTTAATTTTGTGCCGTTCTTGTTTGTTCCCTTCTCTTATTTACTGGATGAATATCGCCTATTTTAGCAGCCATAGGTGCTCAATTACTAGAATAAACGTTTCATTATATATTCAGTGGCATTTAATTTATTTAATTAATTTATTTATTTATTTATTGATAAATAATATTTATTATAAATAAATATATATTTATTTATAATAAACACCACTCTAAGCTCGAATAGCGTTGTCGGGAAGAAATTTCAAATTGAATCCTTGTGACGTCATAGTTGCTCACGGTGCTCAATGCAAAAGAGATAGCAGCGTGAGCAGTCATCATGACATTTTTTATAATGGCAACTCCGGATTCACGCTCCACCGCATCGAAACACCGAAACTCGTCGGCGAAATAGCGTCGGCGGGAAGAACTTTCATATTGAGCAATTCATTGCTTTCTTGCAAAAAAATAGAAATATCTACATATTCAGCCATTGTAAACTCAACTAATCTTGGAAATAAGATTGACGCCAATTTCGCGTCTTGTTTCAACGCAAAATGGCGTCTGTCACTATGAAAACTGTAAACAAAGCGTAAAAAGCGTATAGTGTTGCTAGCTTCTTGGTGCGGTGTGAAACGTGGGAAACGTTTTTAATATCGGATCACGCCCTAAATAATAATTTATCTAACTTAAATTATTAAAATATATTTAAAGCCCCCAAAAAATAATTATATATTTTAGGGTGTTATTTTAAATTTTTAGTATGCAATTTACCATATTTTCTTCATTATTCAAACATATATTTTATTTAATATTATTATTTCATAACGGGAGGCAGCGATCGAAATTTTGCATCGATTTCTACAAAGCTAATTTTGGTTTCGGTCAGAATTTATACAACTTTATTAAGCTTAAAAAAGTTGCGAACATCAATATTTTTTTTCGAAACGTCAATAATTGTAAATAACGACATTAAATTAAAATTTACAATGCTACTTTTTTGTCTACAAGTAGTTTACGTTAATTATTGTTAAATAAACGTTGTCTACTTTTGATGCTCTGTGGCTAGGGATTCGATATCCATGGCTAAAGTTGTAGCGCGAAGGTTTGATTGAAGTATTATAACTTTCAAAGCATTAAGTACATTTAATATTTATTGTAAGCAGCCACAACATAGTTTCGGTCTTGTAAGTATAAGACATTTATATAATATTTATTTAGAGATCTTAAAAATTGTTATAAATGTCGATAACAACGTGATCGTGATAGACGACCATTTTGTTTATTTATAATATCAAAACGACAAAATGAGAAAGAATCAGCCGCGTATAAAAATGAAAGCTATTCTCACGAGCCATGATATTTTGAATATGATTTTAAAAAATAATGTACAGAGTGCAACAATCTTATTTTAAAAATGAATGGAACAAAAAATATAAGAGATATCAGTTCGATTCTTTTTTCCGTGTTACAGTGAGGCATTTAAAGACAGTCCACTGCATGATTATTATTAAACTTACATGATAAAAAACGTTATGTTTCGTTCTTTTGAATGAGTGCCATTGTACTCTTTTCAAAATATCTGTAGCTATAAGATACGCGTTTCAAATAAGGAAGTTTCCCTGTCGCACCTTGTATTACAGTATTTTTACACCAAGTTAAACCTTTTTCATTTCAAGTCAAATATTTTTCTACTATGTGGACATATGTGGAGCGATGCCATCCTGACCAATCTGTTGGTCCAATTATTGCATACAAACTACATGTATATAGTACATATGTGTATAAAGATGCGTTTAAATTTGGCAATACTTACAAAAAAACATTAAGAGACGAATAAAAGTGATAGTTGGATGCGGAAATTGCAAAGCACAGGGATGCCAACCTGACATATCTGTGCGTTATTTCATTTCATCTGACATCTGACATCTGACAGTTGAACTTGAAATGAAAAAGGTTTAATTTGAAATTAAAAAGTTTAACTTGAATTAAAAAAGTTTAACTTGAATTGAAAAAGTTTAACTTGAATTGAAAAAGTTTAACTTGAATTGAAAAAGTTTAACTTGAATTGAAAAAGTTTAACTTGAATTGAAAAAGTTTAAGTTGAATTGAAAAAGTTTAATTTGAATTGAAAAAGATTTAACTTGGCGTAAAAATACTGTATTACAAGTATGAAAAAAGTGTATGAATTTAGGATCAAAGGCCGCACGGGACCCTCTAGTCAAATAAAAGGTAATTACACTATAATGTTTAAAATCCAAAGAAAAAAATATTATTAGCAATTCGACAGTCACAATTCGATACATTATTCGACGTCTTTTAACCGCAAAAGCATGCGTAATTAGAAAGCGCACGCATCTCGACTTGGCTAAAAATGCTCAAAATATTCTTTCTGAAGTTTAAAGGAATAAAGCTTAATTAAAATACTAAAAGGTACTTTGGACGCCTTCGAAAGCACCTGACAAAAACACGCCATTGGGGCCTAGTCTTTCAACCTTTCTTTTGTGATCCTTAATATCCCACCTGCCCGCTATCACGATCCTTTGTCCGAGTTTGGATCATTAGAGATTTTCAAATACAAAGTTCACGGACAATCCCCGAGAAGATATCTAAATATTGTAGGTTTCATGGAAATCCACAACGAATCCTTGGAAAATATATAATAGATCAGCATAAACGATAAATTGCTTGACAAAGGCAATAACAGTAAAGTAAATGAGTATCGCGTTTCCTAAATTGTTGATGCTTTTCATTTTAATGCGAATTTAATTAGCAGCTGATCGAAAGTTTTATTCGTATACAATTATTTCTTATTCCTTTCTGATTATATTTTTTAGTGGACTACTGAAACAAATCAACGCTTTATAAATATAGGATCATCCAAATGCGACACCTAAATGTGACTCCAATCTTGTTGGAAATAGACATCAGACACATCAATATGATTTAATTGTGGCCATAAAATGTTACTCAACATTCATTGGTATCACACAGTAACAGCATTTGTGCGCAAATGTGGCTCATTGATTCCATTTATCCCAAAATGCATATCAAACAGTAACTTTTTTTAGGGCCGTAACAAGGGGATGGCAAAGCAGGCGCCCGCCACGGGCACAACTGGACTTGGGGCGCAAAACGCAGAATAACGACCGTATAGAGAGTTGCAAATAGTTTTTATTTTACTCAACCATTCTACTTTATATGAATCAACAATGATTAACTCTGTCAGTTTTTTATAATATATACTAAGTTGTCTAATCCCTCTTTTCTTCGTTATCGCTTAAACATAATAAAGACAACAATATTTTAAACCAATTATAAATTATAAACAAACCACCCGATTTGTAATAAGAGTTCGTAATCATTTTATAGGCATGTTCAGGTATGGCATTCGATCGCGAGGCGCTCATTCGTCATGACCGCGGTCCGAAAAGCGGACCGGTTGAACACACAGACCTTGTAGACACTCGTTCTCTTTTAGGGCTTTTTGCGGCATTTTATATGATCTGTTCGATTACTGAAGCTCCCTCAGAAGCTAACTTACATAGATGGCTCGTGCCAAATGAGGTCGCGAACGATATCTATCTATCCTACTAATTTATGCTGCTATATTAGCTATTTTTTTAGTTCATGTACTACTTATATAAATATATATTTTTTAATTTCTAACTTTTTTATAAAATACTATAAAGCATCCAAATTGGTTTGTAAAACGTCCAATTTGATTTGTATTCGTTTTCCACTACTTGCCTCGTCGTGAGTATCAACACGGCCTTCTCTGAATATCATATCGAAGTTGTCGTGACATGGTATCGACTCACATTACTACCGTAAACTTCCACGAGTTTCCGATGAATATTCGCGGCAATATTGTTCTACAAAGCCAAAAAACGGACCGCGCGGATCTCGCGTGGATGGAAGGTGGCGGAAGCACGCGACGACCTCTCCATCGGATGAATTTACTGTGACTGAGCAAAATGGCAACAAAATAAACTGATCGTTAGCATTCTCCTTATACGCCAGGTGTGCCAACTTCAAAAAAATATCCTCCGGCCTCAGGAGCCTTTGTAACTTTACTTTCTAAATGACCTTCGTATATTAAGTTTCGCATTAATGCTATTTATAGAATAGAATATTAATATGATTTCGAAATTAGTATTAAATCGTTATATATCTCATATATAAAGCTCAAAGTAAGATTTACAACATAGCAATTTAAAGATATGGAAATAAATACCAACACTTGACCACCTTAGGAAAAGTCAGTGCTGAAGTTTATGCTAAACAGGAGCCGCAGGGAAATTAAGCAGCGTATCAGTTAAACTTTCTTCAAATTCTTGTAATCCTTGAGATCTATTCCCTTCTTGAAGTCGTCTTTTCTCGCAGAAAATTAATGGCGATAAGGTGATCGAATCTAATTTCAATTATTTCTTGGTTCAATTACTTCAAGGTTTCGATGATTTTGAATTTCAGTGATAAATTCTGAAAAACAATAGCGATCATTTATCTCCATTGTCGACAAATTAAAGGCAAAATAATTTATCGCTATGGATAATCTATAGATGGTATTAAATATCATATTATTGTCGTTCAAATAGTGCGGTTGGTTCAATTTTAAGCTTATTAATTTGATTGCGATCAGAAGGAGGTTTCGAAGGAGAATTAATTAAACCGCAGGGCGCGGCAATGAGTCTCTTCCCTGCCAACAGATTATTCCATATTGCATGCTCAAAATTAATCGCTCGTTTAGAAGGAGACCTTCGTTTTGAACGGTCAGTCTGTGGAAAACTCAAACGTGTTATATTAGTTGGGCTTCATTTTATATTTCGATTAGCAAAGTTCGCTTCTGCTGCTCGCCCCCGCCCGCTGAAAATTCATTTTTTTATGAATGCTCTCTCTCTGTGTACCCTAAAAAGTAGCTCCTAATTAGTCTGGAAAGAATCCCCTGGAATACAAATCGATGGAAAGTATATGAGCGTTTCTTTCTTTCGCAATGCCAACAAATGAAAGCAATAACGATAAAAAAAATAATACTTGAAACAATTAATTTTCTAACAACAATTGTATACATGCAAATATTATAGATGATATTAATAATATTGCTAATATGCCTCTCATAATTAATATAATAGAATTTACAATAACGAATTAGCATCGATCCTAATACAACCTGGAAAACGTCCGGGTATATTTATCCCGTCCCGGGAACCGGGAATTTAATTATTATATAGTGTATTAAAATATGGAGCAATCAATATATTATGTTTAGTCGACATTTTTGAAACATTTTTTTTTTGACAACAAGATATTCATCATTTTCCTCTCTCCTTAAAGTGCCATATTTATTTTTGAACTAGGACGATCTTCATGGACGATTTACCCATGGGATTTTTACACGATGGTTTTCCACTGCCTTTCAGATATGGTTAAAATTGAATTATTATTTTTAAAATGAGAATTTTATGTAAGAAAGGATCTATAATATGTATCAATATTTTGTTTAATTATTGCTGCAAATCAATAATTTGTAGCTTTATTTCATAATCCACCTCTTATTTATTATTTTATAGAAGCAGAACTCTAAACCTTATATGTATATATAAATATACAATTACGTTAAAAAACATTACAAACGAGTATTCGATCGCGTTTTTTTGGTCGTTTGAGAGGCAAAATTAGAATTGAAATTTTACCTCTTTTTGCTTCTTTTGTCACAAAATTAGAATTAAAATTTTGTCTCTATTCGATATTTCGAACTTCCCATCGGGTTGAGCGCGAATCCGATGGGAGGGGTTCATTAAAAATATATAAATCTATGTAAAAGTGAAACCGAAAAAAAACCTCCTAATTGAGGTTTAAGTATTATAGTATAAGATTCGTTAAAATAAGTGACACCAATTCAAAATATCATTGCTCTTGTGTTTTTAATCTAGTTGAAGAGTCACTTCCGAGTTGTTTATATTCTGCTGTGTTTTAGTGGGCGTTTTGCCCTCCAATATTCTCGAATGAAAATGTCTAGAGATTTAGGTCTAGTGAATATGAAAGTCAATATTGTATCGAAGTTATTTCTGTCAACGCCCTTGAATTTCAGACGAAGTAACTTGTCAATTGTCTTTTTTACACAAATGATTGTCTTTTTCCAATGTTGAGGTGGCGATTCTGGGAGGAATAGGGGAATAAGAACATCAGCCTCGCCCAAATGCGGTTGTACACGCGCGCAGGGGTATATGGGGGAGGCGGCGCAAGGCGAGTGGAAGAGGGCGCAAAGAGGCACTACCCGCCCTGCGATCTTTGCGAGTGCATCTCGACGGATAAATCTTCAGAGATCTTCCTCGGACCGGACGTTCGCAACGTCCGGCTGTCGACGAGTGCCGAGATCGTGAAAAGCTCTACGAACTAAATTGAGACATAAATAATTTCAGTTACATTTATTTTTTTACGCCGTACGCGTTGGGCTTACAAAATATGAAATACAAATTCAAAAACAAAAGGATGACACTCTAAACCTTTCAATCTGTCATGCTTTGTTGACCATTATCGATTAAATTACCTATCCAGGTTGATAAATACACATGGAGGCTAAAAAGCTTTAATTGTAAATTGGGTCACAGGGATTAGGCCGCTTGAATATTTCGCTTCGAATTCTTTACATGCTTATATGAACATTTATGCATTATTATTCAACAATAAGTAAAAAGGAAAATATAATCTCCGTGGAATACAAAAAAATCGATTATCTGCCAAAGCAAGACGTCACCGCTTTGTTCACTTCAATACCATTCAAAAAGCTCCCCTCCCATAAGATTATTTTTAAAATTTGAAATATAATCTACAGTAATATATAGTGAACTATGTGACGGATAGTTCAATCTAGATTTTGGTAGTCTTTCATAAATAGCACAACATAGGGCTTTCTTAGCTTTTACTCTCCGATATCCCGCTGAAAAAAGTAATTGTGCGATTACGAGTAATTTTTTTTTAGGGATAAAAAGCAGCTCCAAATTTTCCAAGCGTCTTTTCAAAGAGAAGGCTACATTTGGAGAACCATTTAACACTAGACATAAACAAGTCTTGTTATCCATAAAAAAAAACCCTAAACCATTCTTACTGAAATGTCTACATGCTATTCGGGACACTTTCATTTTTTCTCTGCCAATTTTGAGCCTTATACTTTCTGACACATTTCTTTAAAAATCACCTTCACATGATGTCCATTATGAGGGTCGACTTTAATAGACTAGCCGACCCCATTTTGGCTACATTTTTCAAAATTTCACTTTAGAGTAGATTCTTTAAATTGATACCAAAGCTCGTGTAACTCTTATGGTATCTTATATTATCTCAATTTAAAAAATCATAACTGATTAACACATTGTATTGTGTATCTAGAATTCTATCGCTTATTATTAGTTTAAGCCGCCCTCAATATTTATCAATTCTTCATTGAAAATGCTTTCACTCCTGTTGGCCATTTTTTTATTTGGAGATCCAGGTTTGTGCCGCGAAAAATCATGGAAATGGCGGTAACGTCTAATATTACTTCCTTCGAATGCTGTCTTTCGCAGGATGCTATCCTCGCTCGCTTCACGCCGAATTCCAAACACCCCAAATTAATAAACGCCATCTCAACATACTTTGTGAAATTTTTTGAATGCCAAACTTTAATATGAAATTTTATCACTTAATTTTCTTTTAAAGAAGAGCCTAAAGAATCATTTACTATAATGCTTGGCGTTGTGTATATCAATCGAAATAAGTTTTAGAAAGTATTGATGTTCAAATACATGTCAAAATTTCAAAACAATCTGACGTTACAATGGAAAAACCTGAAATTCGTGCTTGTTCCAGAAAACATAAAAAGTACACAAAATAGTTTTGGCTGATCGTAAACTGAAGTCGTGACCACCATTTTGTATCAACATTTGTTCATGATACAGCTCTGTTCGAAGCGGGTACTGCGTTTGCTCGCACTCGATAAAAAACAACAACGCGTCTAAAATTCAGAGCGCTGTTTGGAATCATTTCAGCGTAATAGAAAAATATAAAATTAATGTACACGGTATTTTATTCATCGATTCATCGAGGTTGTGAAAAAATGATCCCATATGAAGAAAAAAAGGTTCTCTTTCACCAAGACAATGCATTGTGTCACAAGTTGATCGCAATAATGGCAAAATTGCACGAATTGCAATTTTTATTGTTTTCTCCAGATTAAATACTAGTGAGTAATACAGTATTAGAGATTTGGCTCCAATGAAAAAGTGATTGCAGAAGCTGAAATCTATTTAAAGATCAAAGATAAATCGTTCTACAAAAAGGCATCGAAGTATTATAGAATAGTAGGATTGAATTTAAGGAGAATAAACCCATAAGTATCTGATGTATAGATAGTTTTAAAAAAAACCACTGGAATAGAATGTATCTATCTTATAAAGCTTAAACTTCAAGTTTGAAAATGGTACGTTGTTTAGTATTCGTTCTGAGGGAGTTTGCTTCTTAGTCTAAAACAGTAAAGTATTTAGCGGCAGAGCTTAACCGAAGCCGTACGAGCTGCCAAGACGAACATCGCAGTGTACGACCGAACGAAACGACCGCGCCAGAAACGGCGAAGAAAATTCATAAATTGGTATTGGATGACTGACAAATGAAAGTGCGCGAGATAGCAGACATGGCAGGCATTTCAAAAAGCACATCACACAATGACTGAAAATTTGGACATGAAAAAGCTGTGCGCAAGGTGGGTGCCGCGTTTGCTCACAGTGAAATGAAAACATTGTCGTGAGGATGTTTCAATCGAGTGTTTGGCGATGTTTCACGGCATAAAAGCCGAGTCTTTGCATCGATTTATAATCATGGGTCACATCTGAGATAAAAGAAAAATCAGAGAAATCAATTGAAAGAGGATAATCTACACCATCTGACAATTCACCAGTTTACATATCTGTTATTGCGGTGGTCAAAATTATTGAGTTAAAGTTTCAATTGCTTCCTCATGTACCCTATTTTATTTGTTGTTTATTAACCCTTTGAGTAGTGAGCTAATTTAAAATCTTCATAGTCTTAGATGCTATATTTGCTTGTCCGCCACTTATCATCCGTACAAATTCACTTATCTGTCATGACCGCAGCAGCGCGCATGAAGCTTATATTTAACACTCTTATCACCCAACGTGAATCGGTGTTGTTTCTCGCGGGGCCCAAATTCGAAACTCGGAGCGTAAACAGAAGGAGTAGCGATGCGATATTATAACGCACGGGATAAACACAGACAACATGCGGCGCATCTTCTCTCAGGTCTCAGATGAGCTTGACTCTATCATTAGTCAAATTAATAAAAATAAAGTGAATATAAGCAAGCAAGTTTCGAGATCGATCTCGAAAGATATTTAGACTCAGTAATGAACGAGTTAAATAAATAAACACTGCCGATAGCACGAAATATTCAAATTTCTTCAAGTAAACATAAACAATACATTATAATTCTCCCATGCACATTTATCGAGCTCCGTCTTTATCTTTCTCCGAGCTCAACGTACAAGAGTGCGTTTTATGAATTACTGAAATTCGCTCGCAAATACGCGATCACCCTGCCATACAGATTACAAACGGTATTGTTTTATTCTACAAACTTATTGAGTGATGTGTTTTTCGCCTTCGGGGTGTTCAATACTTTCAAACGAGATAGTTATCTTTTCGAGTCGGTCGAGGGTCTGATTAACGGTTCTCGGATATAGCCTGGGGAATATTTGCGTTCCGTGAGATTCATTTCAAGCTTTTTTAGCGTCTAGTTTACGTCCGTAGAAAGCTTATTTGAGATTTTTCTGAGCTCGTTATGACATCTGGACGTAGTTTCGAAGATGCGCCGGACGGGGATGAGACGAGGGTGGAGTGCATCCCGGGCGGGGGGTGGGGGTGCGGGTGAGGAAGGGCGGAGGGCTGCGGAGCGCTCGCTGCGGGGCGCCAGTGATGCTGCGGCCGGCGGCTGCCGCGCGCGTCCCTGCGCCCTCTTCTCGCGCCGTGTCGTCCCGCCGCCCGACCCTTTTCCCCACGCGAAAAACTTTCTTCCCCGTCTGACTCTCATCACCGGTGGGTACCGTTTCTTTTCCACTAAAACCTTTCGTTACGTCGCGAGGATTGCATGCTTATACTTTTCTTTGTCTTTTTAGAAAATGTATTAGAAAATCTGCTCGACGACGTTTCGGACCCGCCGTTCCGTCCGTCCTCGCAGCCTCGCGGCCTCCTCCGAGCCTCCTCCGTCGCCATGGTGACGTTTATCCAGCGCGGCTCTTCTTTTCGAAACGGATCAACTTTCCGAAAGAAGGCGGTCGAAAAATGAGGGCGTCTTTTTTCAAAATTATCTAAGTATTTTCAACCAACGCGATAATTCTAATTTAAAGAAAACCATACATTAATGTAAGATAATCATTTCCAAATTTAATATACATACTCTATTTGCACGATTTTTTCAGCAAAAAAAAATTATCAATTCACGAAATGAAAATGTATTTTTCATATCCATTTGATTTTTATTCATTTGAAATTTTGCAAATAGAAATGTATTTATCAATAGTATAATAAGCCCATTCATCCGTTAACATGCAGCATACGGCCTTTATAACGCCTCAATTGCTTTATCAATTTATTTTATCGCAAGCGTCAAAATTGGTCTAATGTTGAATTTTGAGATTATTGTCGAATACAAGCGCGAATGAGTCGAGAGTTAAAATTTTAAATTCGCGATCCGAACAGGTCATCCCATTTTTGTGCTCGCTCGCTGCTCCAAATTTTTAACGGACTTCCCCTTTGATTGAGCGCCCTCGATGATGATAAATCGTGATTACCGTTATTTGTTTCGCGAGAGCCTTTTGGCTTTATGAAAATGTAATATTTTTATAAATCCACCATTATCAGCAGCTTGGCAACTAAAAAATATACTCATTTTTATATTGGCGTAACTTAAAGACTATTCCGATAGAACGATATTTTTTTAATTTACGTATTTATTTTAAAAATAGATAAAACATTTAATTTTTATGACGATAAGTTTGGTATGAAAACGATCATGTAAATAAACAATAATAGCGATAAACGGGTTGATTTCATGCATAATATAAGCCATACAGGTTTCATTTGCTCAAATCTAACGATTCAATTTACTGTTATATAAAAACGTTAACAGCACGTTTTATAATTATTACAATTTGTTAAATGAATTTATCATTCGTGATTTTTTCCCCTCAAAACAATGGAAGAATTTCTTTGCCTCGCGACAATATTGAAACATAAAAGATCATCATAGCTCTTTTTGGTCCGAATGAAACATACGATCTTACGTATTTTTCAACAGCTGCAATCGATTTATGAGGATCCCTTTGAGCGCGCACCGAAGGGGTCAACGCGACCTACTATATAATGATATTAAATATTTTTGAAAATTCATCGCCGGAGAAAGCTTGCACGTATTATATATTACTACCCAAATCGCCCAAAACTATCATCGTTGTTTAAGTTCTGTGTCCGAATGGCGATTCTATTTGCTTTGAAGATTTGGCAAAGGCCACGTTTTCTTAGCGTATCGGAGACGATAGGCAATTGGCCTTATTTTCTAAATTGATCTATTTATTTTACTACTTTACACAAATTTATTTCATCGGTGTAAACTTACATTTACATTTTGTATTTATTTTCTATGAATTTGGAAGGCTGAATACAAAATAATAATATTTAGAATCCGCCAAACTAAGCGTTACTAATTAAAATACCACAGATTTATTAAAATATCAATATTTTCATTTTGCATGAATTCGGACAATATTTAATAATAATGATATTTTATAAATTCATTATTCCGATTTGTTACGTCCAAATAAAGCCAAAGATACATTTTAAACCAGATCGCTAATAATATATTTGAGTTACACTTTCACTACATATTAGTCTCACGGATTAACAAAATGAAACTTCTACTCTTTGCACTCATTACAGTCAGGAACTGTGTGTTCTCCACAAATACCCTTCCACAGAAGTGACATAAAAATTTTCTTATCCTTTGTTTCTGATAAGGAAAAATGGTGCAAATGTTGCGTTTATTTGATTTTGCTTGAGAAGTACTTGGCGTAACATCTTCAATTTTCAAAATATCTTTCATACTTGTACTGATATTTATTCTTCTTCTCGCAGTTTTGAGTCGCTAATGTGACCATGGTTCAGTAAGAGCACTGGCACTTGGGACTGTTTGTTCAACAATTTTCACACGTAGTAACTAAAGGTTAATCTGAAAAACTATTATTTAACATTCACTTGCAGCGAGTACGCGTGTTTCACTCATTTGCTTATTTATAAAGGAATTGAGCGGGGCGAGGAATGTTCGGGAACTTCCATATAAGTCGAATGCATTTCAAGTCTGTAGTCTGTGAGACTAATGATTAGTGATCTAAGGTTAAATTATACGAGCAAATCTTAAAATAGAACAAGTGTTAGCATAATGGATGAGTGTTTTTAGATTTTGGGAAAAATGAATTGTTAAACCAAATTGTCTTATGTATAAACACAAAAACTGAAACGATTAATGTCGGAATATGAGTGATTGGGTTATAGTATTAATCAAAATTTGATATAAAATATATATAATATATTGTTATAAAAAACACTTTATAAATATCCAAAATTCCTTTATCGTTTGCATTATAGCAACCCAAGAAAAAAAGTAATTTTTATGGGTATCATATCCCACATCGTAAATTCTTCTCCAAATTATTGTATATTTGGAATATTTTAAATCTCTTTAATCTCAATCGGTTCATTTTTAATTCTAAGCTTAGATTCTCTCAACTGATAAAAGATATATATGGAGAACCCGAGGCAATACTTTGAAATAATTAATGTTACTCTATTGGGTAAATTTTCCAAGTTCTATATATGCTATAAATTTATAAGTATTTTCTTCTATTTTTGCCCGAACGAGCGTTGTTTATGTGGAGGTTTTAACTAGTTTTACCAAAAATTAAGCGAGGGAGGCAAACTAAAGTAATGGAGCTTTTCCCCGGGCGAATCACCGACGGGACCTCGCGCTAATGAATAATCCAACGAGAAGAAAGACATTTTGTCAGAGAAGAAGCAAAAAAAGATCGTATAATGCAATAGCTCGGTTGGTAGAGTTTGGTATTTCGTCAAAAGTATTTTGCAATGTTTGAAAAGTCGAGTCCGGGACAGTGCCGAGACGATCGATCCATAATCCCTGCGAAGCAGACTCGGGCTAATAGTGTGACTGTGATCCTTGAATTATTAATGGCAAACCGCATGTTATGTTCTAGCTCTTATCTGGTAATGGATTCGAGTAGGGCAAGTAATAATCCTAGCCAAAATTTCCTACGTACAATAGAAACTCTCGACTCTAATAAATTTGTTCGTCGATGCCACTTTAAGCGCTTAATTTACTTGCCACCTTACGTGCGTCAAATTTCCTCCGACACACGACGCTGCTTTTACTTTCTAACGCACTTATCTGCCTTTCTATTAATCATGTCTATCGAATTACATTACTTATAGATTTCACCTTCGGAGCGAAGAAACAAACTTAAAGCCTTTTTTTGGAAGATGTTTCAATATTACATTGTTATATTGTACTATGTAAAGGATTGCCTTTGTTGTTTGTGAGAGAACTCACGAACGATGCAATGCATTTAAATTTAAAAGCGTCAGGCTTTCGATAAGTCTCAAATTGTATCAAGGAAGAAACTTCGAGGTTCAAAATTGAGTTGGGTTGCGCCAACTTTGAAATTACAATAATAAGTTCGAAATCAAACTGGACAGTTGCCTTCGTGAGCATTTCTCTTCTCCGGTGAAAAGTAAAAACTCTGCTTGATCAATACAAATCAGCGATATCAAACTTCTTCGTTGTTAATATATTAAATGTTACCATAAGTTATGTCGTTTTTCTTCGATGCAATTCAAAATATTTTTTTTAGCTTTTATTGAACTTTTCTTTTACAAAATAATTTCTTACATTGTTTACCATCTTCTGCCAGCTTTTCTTTAAATCACCTATGCTCTTTTCATGAAATCCAGCTTTTTGATTAAAATAGGGCGGAATAATTTTCAACTCTTCTATAGAACAAGAATTCTGATCTCTTAAAAAGCGTTTCATAGAATGGATGTATTTTCACGCGTGTTGGAGAGCAATTGTGCGTTCATTCACCAAAGCTGTTTGTATATCTGCCGATACTTTCTCACCTTGTGCCAATACTTCCAAATTAATCCCACCATATATCTAACCGCACTATTTTTGAATGCACTGATCGTTTAGGGGTTGAAATATCCTCTAGTTCATTTTTTTTTACTACATGTTTGAACAGAAGCCCCATTTCTCATCACCAGCCACTAAATCACGAAGAAATAGGCTTAACAGTTCTTTTTCTTGCAAGAATCTGCTGATGTTGAGCCTTTGATGGAAAACACTTTTTTACAATCTTTGAATATTGGACCAGCATCTGCCGATCATTTCTGATATTTTTTCAATGGTCAGCATCGTATTGTACTCGATTGGAGACTTCAAGAATGCTTTGTAAGCCTCTGTCGCTTTCCTTTTCATATAGTTTTGAAAATGCATACATTCCCGAAAATATTATTCTGACAGACAAGTCTCTTCCATTTTCGTTAGAAGCATAAGGGAGTAATTTATGTTAAAAGCCGACAAGCAGAGATACGAAAAACGGAGAGAACACACCCTTAACAGACTGAAGGAGAATATTTTGAAGATGAAGCATCGAATAAAACGACATTACTTATGGGAACATCTATTACATGAATGTATTTTAAAACAGCTATTTTGATAGTATATTATATGAAAAGATTCACCAGACTGAGCGTTTACGTGCTTATGGATTTGGGCAATAATTTGCACGCCGAGATCGACTCAAATCGTGACCCGAACAGATACTTGCTAGTTCTTGATAACTCGCTGTTCTAAATTATTAGTGGACTTTCCCTTTAATTAAACATGGTAGTTTTGTTTGATAAATCGTCGGGTTGTGAATAGGGTTGCCATCATTTTCTGAGATAATTTTGAGACATATTACCCAAAACTGAAATATTCTCTATTATCAATATAAATTTGTCGTTGCATATGTTGCGGTCTTTCATTGAAGGCGATCTCTTATTCTTCGTCTCAGGTTTTTTTTTCTTTCTAAAATGTATGTCTGTAATAGTGTAGGTTTAGTATTATCGACTTAATATGGAACTCATTATTTAATAGCCGCATATTTTATAGTTCCAAATCTATTATATCTACATAATATTATTTTCTTCATATTTTATATTCATGTGTACAGCTTCATAGTAAGACTACTAAAAATAAAAAATATATATATTATCTGTAAATATGCAGAAAATATAAATTTTTATATCAAAATTGAATTTCAACAAAGGGTATTGAGGGAAAGAATAGACGGTTGAAATTTTACATGATGAATGAATTTGTACCGTTTCTTGTTTAATAAACCATCCATTAGAACCATTTACACAATTAAACGCCAAAATGATTATTTTAGAAACTGTACGTCGGGTTTGTTATTGTTATTTTTGGCCTCCGGGTAGAAATAAAACTGATGAAAAATATTTTTTCCGAGTGTTCATGAATTCCTTAACCGAGGGCTCTTGTAACATAGCTGATAAAATATAAATTTGACATTTGTTAGTCGCCAAGCTATTGACCTAATTTAGCCTTTCATAATTACAGTAAAATAACAAAATTTAAACGAACACGAGTGCCATTCTTATGATTATATTTTAATTGGTCATATGTTAACGTTGAAACAGTCTCCTGGTGCTTAACAGTTGTTTAAGCATCGTCCTTTAAATTTGAGAGGACATTAGCATTTATACCAAAATAAATAGTAAATATACTTCATCGTTACAATCTAATGCATCTTTTTCATTTTATTCTTGCTTATTTATATTATTAAATAATATTTCAAAACGAAGTGTACTAAATGTAGGAGTCTCAGGTCATACGCTATTTTGTGGTTAGTTATTTAGTTAGATGATTCAGTCGATAAAATTTAGTGCCTCTTACATATTCATTGATGGCATAAAATCCTCAACCCGTAATTACATTCACTTCGCTATGATAGAAACCAAGCACTCGACGAAGATCGAAGGTTTCATATCAGTTTTGGAAGATTCGGTCGTTGATTGTTTTTCGATATTAGTGAATTTTATACAAGCTTTGTAATCGATGTTGAGTCAGGTGAGCCAAAGAAAATATTTGTCAGTCGAATGTATAAAAGCTGCAGACAATATTTTATAGGAGTCGAGCTCTTTCTCTTAGCAAACATTCTACGAGCTCGAATATTGTAGCTCTCCGACTACTTAGGCTTAGAGCTACAAATGCTCCGTCCCTTAGGGGAATACAAACAAGAAGATAAAAAGAGAAAATCTTATCTTGAATAAGCACAAACAAAATCTAGCCTGTATTTTAATGTCACACGTTCTTGCGCTCCACAAAGATAAGTCCAAATAAGGCTTTCCTCGAGCAATCCAAGAATTGAAGTCTTGAAAGCATTTTGAAGTATTATTTTAAGCTGAATTATCAGCACCGTTTATGTGAAAAGTATTGAAATTTAAAAAAATCTACTACCACTGCTATCTCTAACAACTTTCAATCGTCTTTCTATAAAACAAGCCAGCTTAAATCAAATTATCCGAGTGGGTGATTTTTTGACTTCGGTCATATTATGGAACCATTTATTCCTTTAGCAGTGTTTCATACACTGCCTTTCAGATCACTTTGTATAGTTTTAATAATACGTATCTATCTCATAAATTACATTAAAAGTCCTTGCGTTGGAATGGGTATTGTAGAAAACCGTTATTTCATTATATATTGTCGTTTCTATTAAATTCTTATTTCTCCTCTCCATTTTTGAAGCGTTGTTCTTAAAAATTATGCCATTCAATAAGAAAGAAGTTGATCAAAGATCAAACACAATGATGTTCCGGTGTGAGCATTCTGGGCACTCATTTCGCATACAACTTCTCGTAATCAAGTTTTTTCGACACAATATAACCAAAGAGACTTCGAGAAATGTCAGGAATTTTTTGTTGAAGATCGTCAAGCATCATACGGTGCTCATTTCGGTCTTGTGCCAGTCCGATTAACGTTTTTCAAAATTTGGAGGATGATCGTCTATATCTTCCGCGGTGACGAGCTGTATTGGGACATTTTTATTTCTTTTATTTTTCTTATCGTCTTTGTGGGTGTGACGTGTTCTGGGTTTTTTGAGTGACTTCCTTGAGTGGATTGTATCTTGTTTTTCTTCTCTGCTTGTCATGGTTCCTGTGTCGTTTGATCTGAATTTTCTTTTTGGTCAGGAGGTGTTATCTTTAATTCTCCTTTTTATCTCTAATTCTGTTCTAGCAGAAGCAACATTTAGTTCGTCTTTAATTATTTGTAAAATTTTATCCTTCTAATTCATCATACATTTTCTTTTACTCTGAAGAATATATTTCTTTGCCTGATGTATTTTTCCATGCCAGATATTCTTTTTTCTTGCTCAAGGTTGTTTTCCTTTATTTTTTCTAATTAAACATTTATTATTTTGAAATTTTGCTCTTTTTTCATTAATTTTATTTGTAACTCTGTCATCACATTTTTTTGGTACTTCTTCCGAGTCTTTTTTTATGTCTACTCTCAAATTCTTGCAGTAGTGTCTTTATTTTTGAAATGTTTGCGCCTTTTGCATGCAATCCGCAGTGCTAGTCAAATTCAGCGGCAGTCGGTGTGTTTTTGAAATAGTTTTATCTGCTAGTATTATATTTGGCTGCGGTCGATTTTGTGTGAATGTCACGTGGGTTTTTGGTTATTATAGGTTATGTTACTCTCATTTTTCTTTTTCGCTAAAAAGCACATAAAAAAGATAGTCATTGGCAGCTCTGCATTAATATTGTTCTCTAGGTTGGGTTTGTACTGCTTCTCAGTTCTGACACCGTTTGAGTTACTCGGCAATATCAAACAATTAGCTGCACTTTATTTAGTGTGTTCTTACTGTAAAAATGTTATTAAAAAGATTCCTTTTCACCTTGGAAGATATCATGCACTCTTCACACCTACACCCTGTATTATCCGATCAATTTTGATATCACTTTTTCACTCTTTACACTTAAAAAAATGAAGAGCTAAACAGATCCAAAGTTAGGCGGTATTGTTCTGTAAAGTCAGAAAACGGATGACCACACAGATCTCGCACAGACGGGAAGTGGCGGGAGTGCGCGACGACCTCTCCATCGGAGGAATTTACAGTGGCTAAACAAAATGGCCGCAAACACGCAGGATTAAATAAACTGATCGTTGGGATTCACTCCTACACGCTAGATGCGCCAACTTCGAATTAAAAAAATATCCGGCCTCAGAAGCTTTTATAACCTTACTTTCTGGATGTTAAAGTTTTTAATTTAATTAAAGAAAATACAAAATCATTTCTTGCCATTAACGTTAATCAGGATCTACTATTATATATTTACCCATGAATCAATTGATTTGTCGCACCCTAAGCATATTTAAAAATGTATGATGGGGCAGTTGTATGCGAATTTATGTCGAGAATTAAAAGTAAAAATGTTGTAAATATAATAACGTTGATAGATCGAATCCCTCGTTGAATACAAAAACATTTTTTGGTACTAAACTTTATATTTTAGTAAAAAGAAAAAATGACAAAAGCAGGGCTCCCTCGTTTTACGGTCGTAGACCGAAAATGAATGCAAATTTGATATATTAAAAAGTATATTTCATTTTTGCTAAGAAATTCTTCTGCAAATAAATCAGTCAAGAAGAAAAACTAATTAGATGTGTCTGTATTGTGACAGTTGTTGGTATTGTTTAGGCTCTCAGATGTGCTCATCAGCGCGACACAATACATTTAAAGTTGAGCATGCGGCCCGCACCAATTTCCAAATTGCCATTTTTACGACCGAGTCGCGACTAATTAGAGAAACTTTGCTCATAACGTCTTAAATTTACGACTGAAAGCTTTTTTCTGCGGAAAAGAGTTTCCCTTAAAATAATCACAATTAAAGCTATTTCTATTTTGGTCATCGTGCGAACGTAATCTTTGATGCATAAGAATAATCGAAAATGTATATGCTACAGTCTAAAGCCGCGTTTAGTCGTAACAAAGACATCCGAAATAAATTAGTTTCCACTAGTAAAAACGCGTTCTAACTAAAAATGGGTTTTGACTGTAACATATACACTAATCAAATTGATTTTGTAAGCCGATTGAATGAATTATCCATTTCTTTTCTCCTTTCAGATAATAAAAAGTGGCATATCTAGCTGTAATTAAAACAAATTGTGACTCTCAGAAGAATATGTAAATTAAAGTTATCAATAAGGGCCCTACTGACTTTTAAAATTCGACGGACAGTCGCCAGATGATAAGTGATGATTGAAAACTGATTTTTTGTAACAGTGAATAAAATGTGAATGCTGTTCTCGTTGTCGATGTCTTAGAAAATACTTCATCGAGGATTGGCAGCAGGGCAGTCATCATGGCAGCAGGTAACTATATTGTTTCAGTATCATAAACTCGCAGTTATTACGATTAATTGATGGATTTTTAAGATCTATAAATTTACAATGGCAAGATTTCGACCAAAGATCGAGTCATGCCTAAATATAAGGTTCACAAAATGGGGATATATCAACTAAAGGAGCATATATTTTTAAAAAAATTACATTTATAATTGTACTTATTTATTTATCGAAATTTCTCAAATTATAAACACTGGGTGCTCCTATTTATTGATCAGTTTTTCATTCAACGAAATTAAATTTCTTTTGTTGATAAACTCAAAATCATCTCGTTCGTGATTGCTCGGAAGACAATGCTGCACAGTTGTTTTGAAATTCAATTTTATTTAATAGATATAATAACGCGTTCGATTTGCATTAACTCATGATTTAATTGTATTGTTAGAGATGATATTGGGTCGTTGCACTTGGATACGAGATTCTGGTAGGATATCGGTGGAGATGTCTACGGAATCTGGATTTGTGCCAATGACATATACAATATCTGTTCCATTTTGTTGTGCATGTATGCAAAATAATGTGGCTCCATAACCAACCACTTACCCAAATCTGCGCTTATTTCTCCAAACTGCTTTGAAGACGTTTTAGGGGATCATTTATTACCACCTCTTTTGTTTATTGGAGCCTTATATTGTATATTTCGCATAACGCCAGAACGCCGACTTTTCCGACAACTTTCAAGCGTTCTTACAAAATGTTCACATTTAATATAACAACAATTGTTGCATATTAAAATTGTGCTTTTATCATATTTACTTACCGGATGATTATAAAATGGACAAATATCGAAGCCAAATTCAAATGAAAATTGCCTGTGATATATAATAAATTCCATAAATTTGATATATCATCGAGTGAAAAATTAATAAAAATAGATGCATGAACATGCTGAACCTTACTCATCTCTTTGAATACACTCATTGATGATTTATGGTCGATATGCTCGTAATGTTGGCATAGTGGGCTAGTTTTCAGATGTCTGAAAAAGTATATATTATAATATAGCGAGGGCTTTACACTATCAAATAATTTGCTATGACAATAAAGATAAAAATAATATTACTACTGGATAGCTCTCTTTTAAATTCGATGCTACATTTTTTTTCATATTATAATTACTCCAATGAATGACGACGGAAAATGTTTTTCCATTGAATTGGATAATTCCCTTTTCAAAAAATTCCCACATTGCTGAAATCACCTTAATTATTTTAAGTGCTCATTTGCAATGGTTTAAATGGCCGGAAATAAGCTTTCATTAAAATTAAAATTAGAGCTTGGATTCCTATGTCTAATGACAGCTAAAATTACGTTAGAAAAAGTTTATTAAATGCGAAATTGTTTCGACTATTTTTATTGGCCTTAGCGAAGATCAATCAACGCTATGATTATTGCAATCTATGAGCAATTGGTTTTTGTAAGAACGCTTTAAGAATATGTTTGCAATGTTGTTTTTCCTTGCGACTTTTTTTTCATAAAATTATATTAAAATTTTTGATTAACCTCCCACATGAAAAAAATCGGCTGCACGTCTGCGACGGACAGCTTTAATTTTCAACAACCGATCCAATTTTCCACCTCCAGTCATAATTCGATTTATTTAGCAATGAAAATTACTGTTAAATGTAAAATAGTCTTTTAAATCTGAAATGGTCGTTCTAAAATTTTTAACATTAAATTAAGCGTTGTCAGTTAGAGAGTGTGTGGGTAAAACCGAAGTACATTTGCGTATTGATATTAGGTTAACCCGAAAGAAAATGATTATATATATTTTTATATAAAATATATTCACCTACATTATAAACAATTAACTCTCACCACTCCAGCGAATCCAAATTATTTTTGACGCCTACCTTATTTTTTTCCCTTTCAATGAATGCTTTCAAGTTAAGTTGTTTTACTTTTTCACAAGTAAGTTTGGCTTTATATGGATGTGCAGAAAAACCTATAATTTTTCTTGCGGTTTTTGTTTAAGCGTATTTGATTATCAATAATAAAAATTCAGTTATCATTTGACCCAGACGAAAACCAATTTATGAAGCTCCAAAAATTAATAATTTTTCCAATTGTTAATCTTGACTTGGGTGTTAAAACGAAGCTTTGTTTCTTATTTCGTTTTTATTCATATTTTTTTTATAAACTTTTTTTATGCGATTTTTGGTACATTCTATCACAATAATTTGAAGTTATGCGACATTTAAAAATAATGGAACCTATCACTCTAAGTCTTTTTATATGCGACTCTCCGTAGAACATATCTATCGCATAAGAACAGACCCAAGTGTATATATATTATTTTACTATAGAAACATAGATGGCCGCGCCTGAAAATGGACATTTTATCGTTTACCAAGGAAGATTTCTCTTTTTTATTGATAATGATTTAAATGCAGTTAATATTAAAACATCAAACTATGATAACTATAATCATATTTCAATCAATAAAATTTCAAAGACTTTCATCTGTAATGTTTTTAGAAAAAATTAACATGATGTGTTTGTAATTCATATACTCAGATTTAAGCTTTTTAAAAAGGCAATTTTATTTTTTTACGTATCTAAATCAATAAATAAGGGTCTTATATATATTTTCTGTTGTATAAAAACTGTTAAAAAAAAGGTTTGTTTTTCTTTTAAATTTGGAGTATTAAATATGTCAAATATGCTAAATTAACTACGAGCTAGCGCTACCCTTGCCAAAAAAATCCGAAGATGATTCACGAAGATGCGTCACATGTCGTCTGTGTTTATGCCGTGCGTTATAATATCGCATCGCTACTCCTTCTGTTTACGCTCCGAGTTTCGAACTTGGGCCCCGCGAGAAACAACACCGATTCACGTTGGGTGATAAGAGTGTTAAATGCGCGCTGCTGCGGTCATGACAGATAAGTGGATTTGTACGGATGATAAGTGGCGGACAAGCAAATATAGCATCTAAGACTATGAAGATTTTAAATTAGCTCACTACTCAAAGGGTTAATAATAAAATAAGATTTATGACACGAAAATTAAACTGATAAATTATACAAGAATAAAAAAAACTATTGAGTTGTTTTTTCCCTGTATTTGGACACTGCTGAACTTAAACGAGAGCAAAAGTAATGATTTTTTTCGGATGGACCTTAATATATTTAACTTCATATTATATTTATAAATAAGTTGAAATGGATCAATCGCGACTGACTTTTACGTTGTAGAATAGAAATGTATTATTTTTGAGGCATAATATTTTAGTCCCAGAGGTAACGTAGCGCCATATATTACTTCTCTCGGATTGAAATGTCTCTAAATTGTGAAAACGTCGAACGAAAATTCGAGTGGAAAAACTCCAGACGACTTCTAAAATAATAGCTACAATCCGAAGCACCGCGGAGAGGCTTAACATTTTCAATGCGCAGCTAGAAAACACTCGAGAGTCGACAGCCTCTAATCCAACTGAGAAATTATTACAGATGAGCACACGCTTCGTTTCCTGTCAAAGACGCACAATCGCTCGTTCAAGTGGAAAACGCTCTATTGAAATCGACTCGAACTAAAGCCTTCATTAAAACGAAGCTGTCGTCGATTCAACGGTTCGATTGCTCGAGACGATCCACTGCGCGAAGAAAAAAAATCAGATTAAAAAATGAGTTCTCGTGCCGGAATCGACTCTTCGTCCTCGCCTTTTCGCCGAGACCGCTTTTCAAAACAAGAGGATAAAAGTTTGCCAATAAAAGAAAGAACGGGCAGCTAAATCGTGCCTCGAGGTTCAAGTTCTTGGCTATTTCCATTCTTTTTTCGACCATAAAAGCTAAATTCGCTGACGTTTAATCTGGTTAGCGCGAAAAGTTCTCAGCGAGCATTATTGCGTATTCTTAGCACATTACGAGGCGACGATATCCGACAACTTGTATATTATTTTTATTCTCGTTTCGCGCTACCTTCCCACGCGAGCCTCCCTCTTATCACGCGGAAACGTTCCAATCCATAAAAACATACATGGCATGATTATTATATATCCCCTATTTAAATATGGTTTCGGATGAAAAGGCTTATCTCTCAGTGATGAATTAGTGCTTTTAGTAGGCGCTTCCCATACTTGCTTAATGACCTGCTTCGTGGACCCAATTACCGTCATTAATCAACGCAATGTTGTGTTGTGTGTTTAGATTATTAATACGAGCCTTACATTATACACTATATCTTTAACGGCCCCTTCACTTTTTTCGAAAAGCCTCATCCGCACCGTAATTTTGAACGAAAAACCTTATTATAAAACGAGCTCTACCATCATACGGGCAAATAAATGGAATAATGATGGTATCTTCAACATACATTTATTATTGGAGCGAGAAATACACCGAATATATTATAAATATACCCAGAACAGCAATATGAATTTATACCACCTATATAATATGGAAAATAATGAAAATATCAATATTCTTTCGTTGCTTATTTTACATTTACTCTATTTGTATATAAGGATTTAGAATAAAGCCACCATACCAACATGTCTATTAATTAATAAATAAACGCGATGATTTAATTGATATGATATATTGTATACAAGTATTTCTGGTTCAAAGTTCTATTAATGTTGCAATATATTTTCTGCTTAAATATATTCTAATATATTGGCGTTTCTCAATAAACTGGACAACTCGTTGTCTCATGCCAATATTGCAAGAAAAAGTATAAATTATTATATATTTCGTAAATAAATTTAAAAGATCTACGTCGCATGCTGGCAGCGTTTCTTAGATCATCTTCTAATATATAAAAATGAATTGGGCTTTGTTCGTTCGAAATACGCTACCATACCGTTCAATCGTTTCCGATAAAACTTTGTCTAATTATTGTTAAGGATTCTGCGAGTAACATAAGTATAGTCTAATATATAAAAAATAATGTTTGTTTGTCCGTTTTTAATGCGCTGCCATACCGATCATTCGATTGCAAATAAACTTTTTCAACTTATTGTGTGCACTTTTTAAAATAATATAGGTATAGTACAGTTAACTTACAGTAGATCTTATATATAAAAATCAATGTTTGTATGTTTGTTCATATTTATAATAAAACTAACAAAATAAAATAAATTTAATTTATACTTTTCCGTTATATATCATTCAATTTCAATGAATGTATTCATTATCGTAAAGAAAATAAATTTCATTATTTCTATCATCACAAGATAAATCTTACAAATTTCAAACGATATTTTAGAATGATTACTTTTGTGGCAGCAACGCGCCGGGTACCAGCTAGTATTATATACTTTATTTACTTCTAATAATTATTTTGTTAAAATAGATGAATGTTTCCTATGCAAAACAAAAAAAAACTTAATTATGTATTATGTCACATTTCAATAAAATCCAATTAAAAATCCTCAGCAAAAATTTCATGCACTATAACACGCCAAATGTGTAATATTTTTAAAGCTTCACAATAATAAAATTCAAATATTTATATTGGATCCAAGGCAATATAGCGGATGTTACAATAGATCAGATGATGTGTGATTTTAAAAGGAAATAGAGTATTCTACATATTTGATTCACCTGTAAGTGTTTTTTTCATAATAATGGCACTGTTTCTATATTATAAATCTCAGTTTTTTTTAATTTTTGCGATAGTAATATACTTAGAGTAGAGTATACAAGGAAAATATTATTAAAAAAAATGTTATTTTCGATTTTTTTTTTAGAAAATGCTTAATATTTCCTAAAGTAATGGATTTTTTTTGGTTCGTCTGTGATTTTTTTATTTATTGTTTATTAATATATAGGCAAGAAAGTGGCTTGGATAACTTTCTTAGGACGACTTGCCCAGTTTACTGAAAGACGCTCTTATATAATAAATAATTTGGTAGATTTTTTTAGGAAACATTACCTTTTTATGTTGTTTATTTAATCACATTAATATTGTTTGTTATGTTTTTCAATTATTGATATGAAGTTTGTAGAGTTCTTTTTCAAAAAAAAAAAAAAACAATTGAAAAATACAAAATCATTTTTATTTTTATATTTTCCACATAAACTCTGTTGTAATTCGTTGGATCTGTACTTTATAAATCACACCTTAAAGTTATCTTTCTTTGGGATGATCAATTTTTGTAAAAAAAAAAGGATCGAATATGAGTCGAGAGTTCGTGCAATATCTTCAATCGTAGCCTCCTTTTGTTGGCAACTAGCGATGAGCTCTCGTCTGAGTACAAAATAATCAAAAAGCAAAAACTCACTCAAAGTGGCGGTCTCGACTGGCAGAAATTACTTTCAGATAAGAAATTTGCAAAAGTCTGAGATTAATTCAAACATATTTTTGGCACGTTAAACGAGTTATCTTTATTATTAGATCGGTTAATAAGCACGATCGAAAAATATGTCGCAATAATTATCGTAATTTGTCTCCGTTCTCCTACGAGAGACGTTTTCTCGCTGCGGAGCGAAAAAATATTTTTGCCAGCGGGATGACATTAATAAGGTTACAGCAAACATCTTATGAAACGTTGTCTTCTGCGGCCTCGGAGATAATGGCAATCTGTGTCCGCTCCTCCGATTTATCACCCGGTATATGATCGCATTACACGATAATAATCAACGCTTCCCTTATATCCTGCTAAATTCAAACTTCCAACAAAGCGAATGCCAATAAATAGAGAATACGTATTCTTTAAAAGCTACATTTCAGCCTGGACGCTCGTTTTCAATTTGACAAGTATTAATGGAAACTATTCGCTTGCTTCCGAATGAAAGCTTTTCTATTATATTTAGGAGAGTTCCACTCCGCTTTTTGACGTTCTTGACACGACAATTTAGAATAATTTGGTTAATTTTCAGAACTTCAGAGGGATGTTTTAATTTTAATGAATCGTCATGTCAGAAATTACAATAAAGGCATTTTGCGTTTCTATTGTGTGCGTTTTTTGTTAAAATGGCTGATTTCAAGAAAATGTAAAAACTGAATGCTCTTTCCTTTTATGATAAGAGTGCAATGTACAATAAGTACACGTGGCATAAAATCCATACTTCGTTTTGTGCCTTATCTTCGCGTTGCAGACAAATCTCGACGATTTTCACAATGTAAGCTGCTATTGGCACTCGCATCTTCTTTTGCCTGTAACAAAATGCTTTGAAAGATTTTTCAGCGACATTGCAAATCGGTTCACTTCAATAGAAACGGTACGTTAATCATTGTCGCAGCATTACGTTGCCTACAAATATGCTCCCATAGGAACACGATGAAGGATATTGTAACCAAATGTTACATAAATATCGACCAGCCTTATTTGAAATGTAATAAAAGCTCGCCGAATGCACATTTGTTTAGTCAACATTTTAAATTCAAAAGGGAAGTATCTCAGAAAACAGAGACAAAAGAAAAAGTCGAGCGTTTCTTCTGATGTATGCTAAAGACGTACAATTTAAAGTGTGGAGTGTTGCGGTCGACTTTAAAATGAATATTCGCCTCGTAGTGCATGCAGTTTAACGTACCGAAAACTTCACAGCTTTATGTTTAATCCATATTTAGATATTCCAACGTCGTCTCATCGGACAAATATTTGACATAAACGAGTGCCCTGCCTCTCAAAACAAACGCTTTGAGATTTTTCCATTCAAATAATCACTTTTTATTACCAATATATCCTTGGAAATGTGAGATAAAATTATCTCACATTTCACGAGAAGGATTTCGCGTCATGTAATGGCACGGATCGATTCTGCGTGTAAATTTCAAAGATACGCATTTTCAATCGTGTAATGTATTCTCCTTAACGCGTTTTTCGTAATAAAGTAAGGTTATAAAATTATTAAAGCGGAAATATTTATTGCGGACTTGTGAGCTTCCGGCGAAAAGGGTTTTCGGTACGTTAAATCTTGTCGTCAAATTTAAAACAGCTCAAATTTCACAATCTCAAAACAGTAAATGTTCAGAGAAAATTGTGAATAAGTTGAAAAATTTGACACTGATTATGAATTTTATTCCGTACTAGAAAATAAAAGGATAAAATGGACGTTAGTACGCAAGCTTCATACTTCTGGTTCATTTTTACGTGCGGAATATTACATAACCACGAAACTCGAACTCATTTTGCCACTTACAGACTACTTACAAATATTTACACATGAGGAATATTCAAAAATAAATTACGTTTTATTTTTAAATATGAACATTTTCAAATTTAGTTTCTTAACCTTTTTATTTGTAATTGTTCCCCTTTTATAAAATAACTAAGGCATTGAAAATTAAATAAATAAAATGCTTTTTAATTTCATATTTAATCAAAGTGATATTTGAAAGATCTTAAAATATTATTCCATTGTGCACAAACGCGGCACTCATCTTGCGCACAGCTTTCTCATATTCAATTTTTCAGTTAATATGCGATGTACAACATCTTTTGAAATGCTTATCATATCAGATATTACATACTATCAGTCGACATTCGGTCGACCGTTCATCTTGGCAACATGTATGGCCCCGTTTAAACTCTGCCATCCAATATTTCATTATTGAAAACGAAGGATCGGACTCTCTCAGAGTAGAATCTAGCTCGGTTTTGATATTGGTCAGTGTGCAAAAACACAACGATTCAATGAGAACGATCACTTTTGATGGCTACCAAATAAATACATAGCTTCTTCACATTTGAAACATAAGCTTTATAAGATAAGTAATTTCTAGCATAGTAATTATTTTTGAACAACAACCGCCATCTATATATCAAATTGGGTACTTCTGGAACTACTCTTCTATGAAAATTCGAAGGCCCCGATTCGGGTGAACGTAGAAGATATGATAAAACTTCCCAATTTAATTCCTAAAAGTACTTGTGGTATGGAAATTGCATTGTCATGATGAAACGATTCTTTTCCTATTGATCAAACTTGGGCGTTTTTCTTTAAATTCCCAGGTGAGCCTTTCTAATTGATTACAATATACTTCTGCCGCGACCGTTTTATTTGGCTTCAGAAATTCAAAATGGATGTTCTTGGCATATCCCACCAAACATACAAACGACCCTTACTCGGGGTTAAGCCGGATCGGGGTGTCTTTTCAATTTAGCGACTGTTTTGACGTTTAAAATTATCAAACACTTATCTACTTCTTGTTCCGAGTTATAATCTGAAGAGGAATATTTTGGATTTTGATCGTTGTTGATAATGAGAAGTTTATATAATAATAATAGTTTGATAACACTACAGTGATTTTTTTATTGTGTCTTAACATTAACTGAAAACAAAGCGGCCTAATTTTCAACAACTCCGATATTATCATCCCTAATTTCTTTAACAAACTTAATTAAAAAGGTTCTATTTCTCCAGCCTTGTATAATTCTATTAACAGTGGAATTAAGATCTTAGATCTAAATAGTTATTTCTATTAATAAAATGTTAGAATTTAATGTTGTAAGAGAAATTATAATACGCCTCTTCGAGGCATCATATATTCCAGAAACTTTTGGCCTTTCACTGCTTTATTCATACAGCCCTAAGCGTTCCCCTTCCAATTCAATATTTTAACAAAGAAATGAATTTTGTCATATTAATAGCATATAACAACGGATATGAAACGTAACGAAATAAAATGGCACGTGGAAAAATCGAAAATTACACATCTCCAATTTTACCCGAAGGGGTAAAAATTTTGTTGTACATCTCTTTGTTTCGTTCGTGCATGTTTAAAAACACATTATATTACGAGCTTTCGTGTATTTTAAAACGCCAATTAGTCCTGGATTAGGGTCGTCGCTAAATTGTTCTAATTAGTGCTGTAAATAAAAGTTATGTTTTTTGTATTATCTTACATCTGGAAATTTAATTCAAATTTTAAATAATTGCCTATATAAGGTAAATTTTCTTCATATTTTTAAGCCACGATTAGATTAATATTAAATCGAATGTAAGTCCAATTTCTCTCATTCGTATTTTTCTATAATGTTGCTTTTACCTCCCTAGTTTACCATTCCAGAGTTTTTAATAAAGATTTTGTATTTAAGCTGGAGATTTTTCTTCTTTTCGTCTAAGCATGCACAAAATATAAATTTTTCATAATGAATTATAGGGAATTTCTAACAGCAAAAAACGAGCTGGAATAAAAATACTAATAATACGGTAATAAGACGATCGATGGGATCTTAAAAAATATCTTGTTATCAAATTTGCTCTGCTCTATCAAGATAATTGGTAGAGAGCTGGTCTTCAAGGAAATAGTTTTGGCCGATCGTAAATTTAAGTCGTGTGTGATAGCTGACACCTTAAAGATATGCATGAGAAGGCAGTGAATTCACCATTTTGCATCAACGTTTGTCCATGAGAAAGCTCTGTTCGAAGCGGGTACCGTGTTTGCTCACGCTCGATCAAAAACAACGCATTGAGAATTTGGAGCGCTGTTTGCAACGAAATTAAAAGATTTTTTTCATACGACATGTGACAATGGATGAAACGTTGATCTATTATTATACTCCAGAGTCAAATCGGTAGTCTGCTGAATGGACAGCTACTGGCAAAAGCTGTCCAAAGCGACCGTAAACGCAAATGTCAGTTGGTAAGGTTATTCATCAATTACCCCGAAAAAGAAAGAACTCTCAATATACAATATTATATGGCGCTATTGGTGCGATTGGCGAAAAAATTTACGAAAAAACGATTGAAAATGAAGGAAAAAAAGTGCTCTTTCACCAAGATCAAGTTGTAAAATATTTTATTATTAAAATATTTTACAATTTACTCATCGGCCAAATTTTGGAAATGGCTATAAGGTACTGATGTTCATTTGGCGTGTAAAGTTCGCGAATGTATTTTTGATTCACCACAACTGCTATTGCGAGAGGTTTTTCAACTGATGACCTACATTAAATTTACAATCCCATAGTAACATGAAAATTGTAACTGGAAAAATCAATTCACCCCGCTGGGAGTCAAACTTATACCGTGCACTCCCGAGACATAACTTTTGACAACGTTTGTATCGTTCAGCCTGTGAAATAAATTTGTGTGATTTTATATAAGGACGAACTATAAAATCGATGTCGAATATGGCTATGACTTATTGAAAAAAAGGGTATTCATGTGATACCTGAGAGATATAGCTCGGACTCTCATAATAACCAGCAAAGATTTGAATAGGTTGATGATTTTAATTCTCTCGTTCAAAATACATTTGTAGTGTGTACATGCGATGCGAGCTTTTGAAAATTCTGACGAGTAAGCGTGTAACTTTTTAAGTATTGAGAAAAATGTTTCGGGCTTTGAAAGCTTTTTTATCAACTGATAATAGGAAAAAAAATGAGAATTTGTAGTTATGATATTTTGTGAGAGGAAATTCGTTTATTAAAGTGAAAAAAGGGTCGATAAAAAAGATGGGGTGATGAGGCGTGCGTAATTCGGTAGGTCGGTACTCGTATGCGCGCGTGCGTCTTTCGCATAAACCCCATGTTTACAATAGAAAGTGTTTCCAATATCGGAAACGAAAACAAAGAATATGGCCTGCGTTCACCTGAGAATACTCATCCAACCGTCGCCTGCCTTCAAATTATTACTCTAAGCTCCACAAATCTCCAAAACAAATATTAATACATTTGCTGAGGATTTGTAGTTTTTTTTCATTTACAAACATTTTCTCAATTCGAGAGATGACAAACGAATATATTCATAAATATTAGTGCTGCCTGAAAACAAAACAATATTATATTTCCAGCATTTTTAACGCTTCTGTCAATGAATGTTTCTATTATCTCCAATCAATGAAAGTGATCTGGCTGGATCCTCACCAATTCACACTTCAAATTTATAATGATACAAAACTTATCACCCATTTACGCTTTTGTGACATGTTTAAAATAGCTGGCTAAGCTGATGACAAACTGACTCCTCGTATTTCTTACAACAAATCAGAGTTTTCTTTGAAACTTGTCATTCACCCGTACAACTCTGCATGATCATTTCTATGTTCATATTCTTCTTCTATATTTGGTATCACCAGCTGATTCGTTAGAATTTATAAACATTTTGACGTACATCGGTGGAATGATTAGTTATCTGTTTCAAATTCTTATAAACTATGAAAGATGGTAATTCTGCAATATCCAACATAATGTAAGAAACAGAAATAACTTACCTGTGACTTTTGGGCTTCTCCAACAACTTCGGTATCATAATGGATAGTTGACAATGGGATAACAGCTTTTGATTTTTTCGGAACGTATGAAACACCTGTAACATTGTCAGTAAATCCGAACACGAATGAATATATTGGACGACAAGGTTTTGGCAACATTTCTTTCAGAATACATTTTTTATTCCGGTGGACAAAGGCAAGCCCTGCATGATGAAGATTTTCCATGCGATAGAAAGTTGTGAAATACTTGTCAGCAATCCTTCCACTTTCATTTTACTTACCAGTTTATTCCAGTAGCAACTTTTCACCCAAGTCGATTCCTCTCTGTTCTCCTTCTTCTTTTCCAGTATACAGGATACCTTTACAAGGATATCCATGTTTTTACAGAAATGTGGTGCAAAAACATTTTCTGCAGCACTAGTAAAAGAAAAATATTAAAACACTTGTTGTTCTAAACATATGATGTGAAAGAATTATTACATAAGTAAAAATACAGGTCAGAAATACGATAAAATATTTTATGAATGGAGTGAAAGGGCTAAAATTTCCTTACGGAATATGAAAAAGGACGTGATTTCTCATATAAATTCTATGAAAAAAATCAGGGCCTAGCTAGACCACTTTCATTGACTCTATATGTACAAATAGAAATAGGCATTTTTTTCAAAACACAAGGATCCCAATTTTTTTTAACTCTAAATTTTGTAAAAACCCTTCAATGAACAAAGACAGAGAGATTTGGTAAGATATCTATATAGCTACAATGAAATTAAAAAACTCATTGCAAAAGCAAAATGGCCAGATCATCTTATTGACAGATCGACAGATGACAGATTGACAAATCATCTTCGGGATTCAGGACTCAGTGAATCCTTGATAATGAATCTGATAGGTGGTTCGAAATATCGGGCAAAGGTAAAAATTCGATTATAATTTTTTCCTTTAAAAAACTCCATCGAATACCCGGTTTTATCAAACATTTTGAAAATTAAAATTACATAAATATGACTCGCGTAAATCTCAAAAACTCCACTATATATATATATATATTAGAGTTTCTTAAAATTACGCGAATCATATTTAAGTTATTTTAATTATCAAATCGTTTGAAAAAAGAACCGGGTATTCGATCGCGTTTAAGTTTTTTTTCACAAAAATTAGGAACGATTTTTTTTCTAATCGCCTTTGATGATTTTTGTTGTAAACTTTGCAGTTTAATTATTACCAATTCCATTATTATTGGATCTGTTTTTCACAATTTTGTAATCACAGTTTAATTTTCCACGCGAACTTAACTTATAACTGAACGAATCAGTTAATGATCGTTATAATAAATTTGATAAAGTATACGATTTGGTTCATCATTATCCTCATCGATAGTTTGATTCGTTGTTCTGTTTACTCATACTCCAAAAATATTTTATGGACAAATGCGTCTAAAAGGCACGAGACCCAAATAAAATGAGATGAGCTTTAAGATATAAAAGCACAAAAATCGAAGCACGTAACTCATACATACTCAAAGAAAGTGTTCAAAAATATCTATACAAATAAAAGCTGTCTTATTTACTGCGTCAGAATCGTATGCTCTCCTCTTATTTGATTTAATAAAACGACGTAAATAAAAACGCTTACATTCACTAATTCAATTATTGCGATATTAGAATATGACAATAGAAGATCAAAGGCAACTTATACGCTTTGTAGATATTGTCTTAATTTCCATATAATTATCTCAGCTTTCAATTGAACGCATAGAATTCCATTGTTTATGATACAATTTGCTAAATTCCTACGAATGCAATTCATATGCTTTGTCTGTGTCAATCATTATGATCGGCTTATACAATGTTATAATGCGATGTACACACGCCGCTTTGCGACATCTTGCAGGATGCTTTTGATTTGTTCTTCGCAATCGAGGTTTACGTTTTAATATTTTTGACAAAGGCCCATTGATCTCAGTCTAATGAGACTTAAATTTTAAATGATTGTTCTAAATTGTGGATGTATTATGGTGAATTTAATTTGATTTGACATTCTTCCTTGTCTTATTGTATTCCAATCTTTTAGATTGATCGATGAATCAATTTCATTTAAAATTTCTTCCAATACGTTTTAATTAATAGGTAATCTTATTAAGAGTCGTCGGGTCGCGTATCGTGGAAGTCGAAAGGATTGATCGACTCGGTGGATTAAAAAGTCAAAGTGAGATTGATGGATGGAGTTTACAAAACGACATTGATCGATTTTGAAAACAAGGAGGAAGTGTAAAATGGCGAACGGTCTGAAGAGCTTGTATCTGAAGGCGTTCGGTATCATATTCGTTGCGAAAGAGACTCCGTTGCTTATCTCGAATCTTGAGCGTCCTCGCTCGTTATGTCTTTCGAACGCTGTCGTTTTTGAAAAAAAATGAAGGAGTGCTTGCAAACATCGATCTCGCGGAAGCCTCGCGTGTCTAATTTTTTTGAGTCGATTTTTTCCCCCAGGTTATGAAGAGAGCGATGAAGTATTTTGATGAGATTTTCCGTCGAGTCCCATCAATGTTTACTACTGAACTTTTTTTTGACATTTCTCATATTTCCTTTCAAACGTTTTAAACGACGGTCGATAAACCTCCGATGCGATTTTCGAGAGCTTTCCATTAATAGGAGATTATGTTTCCACTTAAGTCGACTCGTTTCTGTTGTTCGCGGGTAATATTTCAGTCGGCGAAAGTGCCAAATTCCTTCAGGATTCCATCGCGCCCCGATCTAGACGGAGTTCTTTTTGAGTAATATTATAGAAAATGCCACTCTGTCGGCCGGATTATGAAAATGTTAGTCGATTTTTGAGTTAATTGCTTCGAGAGCTTCCTCACATCCAGAGGCAGCAAATTCACCGTAAAAGTGATAAATGGGGCGGGATAGGTGAATTTCCTTCAGTCCTTACCCTAACAGATGGTCGCTCGACAAAGCGAGCAGGTAGACAATGGAAGAAAGTCAAGAGAAATGGCCACTCTTCATCATCACTTCTGCCTCTGCCGAGAACTGCCGTCTTCCGGGAAGTCATTCGCCCTCTCTGATTCATTTTTTTTTTACTAAAAAATGCGATCCGACAAAGATATTTCGAAACGCCCGACATGGAAGAGTCGTTAACGTTCGTACAGTCGTATCCGTCTTCCGGACGGCGAAAACCATCACTTCAATTATCACTTTCGGTTTTGGAAGGAGAGCTCGACCCCGGAATCCTTAATAAGGCGGCCTCTTTTACGCCAAAGAAATAAAAAATAGAAAGTTTCATGTTTATGCATGCTAACATTTTCCCACTTATATATTTTTTTTAAAGAAATGTTGATATTCTTTGTGCGCTGTTAGATTCAAAGGCAGCGGTCGGGAGCTCGGAATTTTTCTGTAGTTTGAACTTTAACAATTTAAAACTGCGCCAACTCCAATTAATTTGCTGCTTTCTCGAAGAAGAAATTATCAACCGTACGAAAAAAGTTTTTACTTTTCAACTTCTCGACTGTACGGCTCTATGCATAGTTGAATAGCATCGTAATTACGAATAACCAAGCGTCGATCTATTTTAACGTAGAGGTATACGTTTTTGATTAATTTTTAGCAGTTTTATGAAGTTCAATTTTAATTCACACCAGTGAGTACTTTTCAAATAGTTACCATGCCGCACGCGCTTAGTAACTATTTGAAAAGAAACGCAATAGTATAGTTACGCGGATTATTGCTCGAGACCACGTGTAGCGCGGGCTGAAAGGCTACGATCCGAAAGCATGCGCGCGCTCGCTCTCGCCTCGATGGCCGACTGTCTCCCTCTCTCCGTCTTATTGCGAGAGCATCCTTCTTCTCTCAGTTCCCGCGGCCTCCGTTTCGTTTCACTCGACCGATATGCGCCAACATGGTTCATCCGCTAAATGCCTCGCAAAACCAATTCCGCATATAAATAATGGCTGGTCTGGTTCGAAAATCTTCTTGGGTGCGCGACCAATGACTCATCAAAATTTTATCGCAATCAGATGAATGGTATATGAGCGCATATAATACATGCATACAGTCATTTTATATATACATTTAAACCTTTTTTTGTGCGGTAGATGCGTTCCGCCAAAAATTGCACAAAAATAAATAGCACAAAAAAACTATGACTTACATAGAAAAAGGGAAGATGCATTCCATGGATTTTAAACGGCGCATAACTTTGAAATAGCTTTATTAAATATATCCAAAATCGCATAAAAAAGTTGATAAAAAAACAGGAAAACAATAAGGCAATTAAGAAAATAATATTTTTAGTAACATTTAAAGGACGTCTTGTATCATTGGTAAAATTTTAAGGATTTCTGACATCTAGCATCTCAAATGCCAGACATCTTCTTGAAAGATAATTATTTTAATTACTTATTATCATCGCTGTATTATAATTTTCGTTGCGATTTTCAATATGACTCAAAATCGCTTTCTTCTTCGGAAGAAATAGTATACCCAGTGTCAATGTCATCATTGTTCTGTGTAGATTTTCTCTTTCCAACAATATAATTCATAATTAGTAAAGATGTTACTATAGTCCCTAACTAAAAAAAAAATGGCGACTGCTTAAAAATAATTCAGTCAAGTCATTTTTTAGCCTTATTTTGTCAAAGTTTTTTTTTTTTTTAAATAGTTAAAAAATAAATTTTGACATATATCTGGTAAGAAAAATAGGAGGTTATATAGAAAAAAATCGTATTCAGTTTGAAGTAAATTAAAACTTAAAATATGATATCAACCGTGTTGAGAAAAGTAGTTTCGAAGAAAACGCGTTAAAATATTTCATTGTGGTAGGACCAAGTCAAAGTTGCTGCGTCACTAAAATAGCTATAACTCCGTTAGTAGTTAGAATTTTAGAAATTTCTTTGGAGAATGTGTTTTTATAAGTCGAAACATTGGAAAAATGCAAAAAACGAAATCAATTTTTTCAAAATTCTAAACCAGAACAAATTATAATTTTTTTCCAAATTTCGGTTAGTGTTGATAATTTATTTTCTATTTTATCTAGAATATCTTGATTTGTATTATTTATGAAATAAAAAAAATCTTTAGAAAAACCGCATAACTTCGAAATTGCACAAAAAGAGGTTTGAGTGTATATAGATTTACGAATTTAATCATATTGCTCCATAGCTGCTTAACATTTATGTGGTATACTGATGGTTAACTAAAAATTATCGAACAGTCTGACGACGAATTGAAGTTGAAAACTATAATTCTATGATGGCGTCGGCTATTTCGCTTTACGATTATCGAGCCCTCAATTAAACGAGCAAACGGATGATACATATTAACCAGGAAGGAAAATCAGTCAGCGGCATATTATCTGTGAAGAGTTTATGAATGTTTGTTCTAGCGACAATAACTCGACGATTATCTATTTCACTTAACCTTAACGATCCTAATAGAAATTTCTCATTAACGAAACAACCGATTAAGCCTAAAACTATTTTCTACATCTAAATAATGTTATTATTCCTCCGGGGCGATCCTTCTCAGTCAAACTTCCACGTTTAATGTAATTTATTGTCGAAGCTCAAGTATACGTATCTACGTTTTAAATAGTACATACGTACCTACGAACACAATGAAGGTTATACTTTTTTGTTTCGAATCTTCTGCTTTACGTTACATAAACTCTATTGCTAAATATATATGTTTAATAACTTTCAAATGTGATATCAGAGCATTTGTTGCTTTTATGAAATGAGGTTTCAGTTCCAAATAAGGTGGTGTATTTTGAAAGTAAATTATGGAAAATTTCAGGCGGATCGTGTATTTTTTTAAATTTATTTTCTATGCTCGCACAACAAATCTTCCTCAATGTTCTACTTCATTGGTTTTTGATGGATACACCCAATCTTCTCGTCCCCCAGTTCGATGTTGCGGAATTTGTGTTGTTGTTTAAATGTACTATTATGCGCTCGAGGACCCCGACAGCGAATTGTCGCTTCTATTTAAATTCGCTCAATTTAACCAAATAGAGGTTTCTATTAAAAATGTTGTATAAATCCCATTTAATTTCGGAAAAGAGCCATCGTAAGAATTATGAGCGGAAACATTTTTAATATCCTAAAAGTTTGGATAGGTCGAGTGGAGTGTCGATGCGACGCTTTTTATTTGCCTACATGTGTATGAATTCCGCCAATAAAAGAGAGCTGTAAATTCGAACACATATTTTAAGGACATTTTTATTGGAAATATCGCCAGGCGTTTGTATCTGCCGTGCCTATAAATGAAATGAATAAATCGATTTTAGCTGGCGATTAAAAATGAGTAAAATGGAGAGATTTCTAAGGTAAATTGGTTTAAATTTTCATATGTATGGAGAGATTGTTTGAAATGAGACAGTGAGCTCGCCCCTTGTCGTTTTTAATATCACCCAAACGAGCGAAAAACATGCGCACAAGTAACGATGAATTATTTTATTTTTATATACGTAATAAGGGAAGTTATCGCCCTGTCCCGCAAAAACATGGGACGAGTAAAAATAATGGTATTTTTTCATCGGTATAATGCTTCCAGGACGCAATATTGCCTAATATAGTGTGTAGGCATTTCGTAACGCACTGCCACCTACCAACAGCGATAATTAACTGGAGGCACGCGTGCATACTCTAAAATACCACACATTTATTAATGCCCTTTATTATTTATTTTAAAAAATCAAAGCTTTCGCTCTATTTTCTGAAACATGTTACGTCAGAAATAAATGATTTGTATTTTTTCAGCTAAAAAATTTGACTATCTAATTAAATATGACTCGTCAGCTTGGTGTCTGAAAATTTTAGAATTTGCTCATTCAACTGTGTAAAAAAGTTCCTGAATATTTTAGCGAATTAATTCATTGAATACATTTCCATAACTCATTAAAGCGTTTAATTTTCAATCTAGCAGTCCAAGTTTCATTTTGTTTTTTTTGTTCAACACAAATTTATTTTTGAAATATCAAAAACACCAAAGCCAAAAAAAAATTTAGATCAGGGATGTACATTTTTTGCTCCTATTGGGCAGCATAAAATTTTTCACAAATTTTCGTAATAATAATATAGTAAAGTAATCGCGCATATATGCGATCGAAATCCAGTTATACAATCTCTCTTCTCGTTCTCAATATTTATACAAATTATTATTTCAAATACACGCATGTGTATTGTTTATCTTTACGCATAAAAATGAACGAATGTCGTGTGCTATCAACAGTGTTAAGGTTCATTTATTTGATGTACAAGTTTGGCTCACGTTGCGCGGTCCTGAGAATAAAGTGTGGACGATAAGTGGTGGAACGAATAAACCATTTTTGTTTAGCTAAATTAACTCACTCGTCAAAGCGTCTGCGTCGATAGGAAAATGTTTATACTTCAGTAATACAAAAGACATTTACGAAGATGGATTATTCGCGTATAGAAGCACTTGTGAGTGCACTCGTTCCTTAAAACTGACTTGAAATTCAATTGTTCCCAAACGTCGGTTAGTAATAAATTCATATATTAACCCAGCACGAATATTCGACAACAATAAATCCTAATTAGATACTATGTACAAATATAATTATTTATTAATTGACAATGGAATTCTGTTTTAATTATCACAAGTAAAATTGATCAAGATAAAAAAAATATATTATTATGAAATAAAACAAAAGAAATATATATCAAATTAATATTTTTTAAATGTATTTATTTATATGAACGCTTTATATGAGTGCACACAACAAATTTGAAAATTGGAAAAGATACTTTTTTTAATAAAGTACTCGGCTTCCAAACTGAGTGGTTGAGTAAGCTTTATTAGCCAATTTTTCTATTAAAGTTTGCATTGTTTTCAAACTTTATTGAGAGTTTTTGTATGCCGTTCATACAATTTATCGTTATTTCTACTATTCCTGTGAAATTTTCTTTTTCCGATGAAGAAAGTTATATTTCTTTTGATAATATTAATATTATAACACGCTGTATAATTAGGGTCTATTATAATTATAACATAACTGATGGAAAATACTTAGACGGTTCATAAGATCAGACAAGAATTATGACGATAATGACAAGATATTATTTTGGAAGCACCGACTGAGTCATCGCATTGGAATTCCACTCAGCTCAGGATAGCCGTACGGTTCGTTCCTTATCAGACTGGAAAGAGGGCACCGAAGAATGGAAGAAGACATGAAATGCTAAAATCTAAGGTGTTTATTTATGAATCATCGAGTAAAACTAGTCCCAGTTAACAAACTCCATGAAGAAAAGACGTTTTCCTTCGGTTGAAACCCGATCTGTCGGAAGTTAACTGGATATGATTTTTACTGGGTTTGCATCATCATTAAGTTTCGAACATTATTCGACAGTAGTTATTAGGTAAAGTCAAAAATTTTCTTCTGTAAAAAAAATCTATCAGAAAAAAAAGGTCAAAACCAACAATAGAAGCAGCACACTTTTTTTGCTGTTATTGTCCGATCAAAGAATGAAGGCAAACAAAGCACAGAAAAAAGTCACCGATATTTACGGAAATATTTTTAAATTAAACAAGTGTCATTGCCGGTTTAAACAGCTTAAAAATAGAAATAGGGAACTCGAGGACATCGCTCGAAAAGGACAACCCCAAAAATTACATGACGATGAAGTCGACGGTGAAATCAGATCCTCGTCAAACAATCATGAAATTACATTCAAGGATAATCTTTTTTGCATAGGGAATTTGCACAAACAAGGAATTTTGGGTCCCCCATTAATTGCCGCAGGCGACGCTCGATCTACGGCGTACAATTTGTGTATCTCTCCTCCCTCAGTATGAAGAAGATCCTTTTTTATGGCGAATTGTAAATGGAGACGAAAAGTGGATGCTATAAAATAATCCTGTACGCAAAAACAATAGCTTTCTTCCGGACAAGTGCCCGTTCCGATCCCTCGATCGACACTAACAATAAAGAAGGTTTTGATGTGTGTTGATATTTTTTTAAGTTATTTATTATAAAACCTGATCAGACCGTTATAGTGATCGTTTATTGTGAACATCTCGAATTAATGAAACAAGAACTCATAAAAATGATATATTTTAGTCAATAACTGAAAAATGATTCTTCTTCACGATTAAGTCGCATGGTGCAAAAATAACATTGGAGCTTAAATTGGAAATTCTAGTTCTTCAACCCATCAATCGTATCTCGTGTTATCGGTTTACTATCTTTTCAGATTGTTAGAGCAGACGCTAAGACGTAAAAAAATAACAATATTGACGAAGTGAAAACGCACTTAGATAAGTTTTTCAATGAAAAACCAAAGATCTTTTTAAAAAAGGAATTAAAAAGATTACCTTTACGCTAGCAAAAGATGATAGGAAATGAAGGAAATTTTGTTCAATGGTATTTAAAAGATTTATTTAATAAACTAGCCCGGCATGCATTTTAATGCCACACTTAAAGATATAACGTGCATGTATATTAATTCTGTTTATTGGAATGAAAATCATTCCTTATTCATATATTTTTATTTATACTGAAAAACGGGTATACGGTCACGCTTAGTAATTATTTGGGAGTTACATTAAGATTTCAAATATACATCTTTCCCATATTTCGAGTCTCCTGTCAGACTCACGGACGCGGAATAATTACCGACACAACCACGTCTTGAAATTTTTCATTTCAAATTGTATCTCCGATGATATTATTCACAATTCACTTAAAACCTGGTACAGTTACTACATGTCGTGGCTGATTTATGTTTCGGAGAAGAATTATAGGCACGCCAATTTTCAGTGTTAAAATACCCTATTCAAATATATATTTATATAGAATGAAAAACTAACTGAAAGTTGTCCTTATGTTTTGTTCGTGTGTTTACATGTCATTTAATCAATGCCTTTACATACAATGCACGTCAAAAAAACACTTTTTGAATTTTATCACGCTGATAAACGTACTACATATTGAAAACTACTGTTTTGTTTAAAAAACCGGGCATGCCATTACCGCCTCTCGGCATAGTTGACCAAAGGCTTATTTTACCTTAGCAAACCGTATCGGACACCGGACGCCGGACAGAATTAGACATTGGACGTGAGACATTCATTTTTATATATATAGATATATATTTTTCATTAACATTTTTTTTATTACTTATGGCTTTATCCTAATATTTATCCAACGGCATTCGGTCAGATCGCGACAGTGATTTCTTGACAAAATGTGACGTTCGGGCCTTTTATCCTATGCTACAATACAATTTGTATGGAGGGGCTAAAATTTAAAAGCCCGCACTCTGGCTGTCCTTTTGATTTTCATACAGACGAAAACCAACATACAAAGAAAACAGTTTTCAATTCGTACAAATATATGTTGGCGCAATTCAAATTCGTATTATTCGGGGATATATTGTGTTTTCCGAACAAACGTTTCACACGTGAAGGGAAGATTTCTCGGTGTTCTTATTTTTGCTCGAACGTGTTTCGGCTGGAAGAAATAAATCCGGGATTATTTACGCCCGAGTTTGGCGAATACGTATTCAATTATTTTTCGGCCATTTGCATTTGGTAAACGGACGCATTTGCGTAATGTTTAATTAAAAAGAATATTATTTTCGGAATTTTACGGGACTTTTTTGCGAAACGAAGATTAAGCCCAAAAGAGACGGTATTTATGTTTAAATACGTGCGTTCGCTAAAAATTATAAAGCGCCCGTCGGATAGCAAATTGAATTCTCCGTCGCGGGGCTCTCGCATATTTTTGCGGAAACAATTTTTGCACGCATTCGAGGAAATGTATGTTTCGAGTTAGAAAAGGTTGCGGCGAGACAATAGAGCGGTTCGTGTTTGTTCGCGGCGAGCCCCGCAGGATACGTACAGATGGAACCGCACCCGAATAAAATAATGCCAATCTAAATTGGAATCTCGGCGACCGGGATAATTCATCCCCGCGACCTGGACTTCCGAAGAAACAACCTTTTGATTCGTCGCGTCCGAAGCCGTTCGCACGTCTGCCTCCACTTTCGACACCTTTTTTCTACGGCGGTTCCTTAACAAGCCCGTTACGTTTTACGCACGACCTCCCGACGACAAAAAGAGGGCGTTTCGCCCTCCAAAAACGATCCAAACTAGCGACCGTTAGGACATTTTTTAAACATTTCGTCGTTCTTAATTATCGAATTGCTCCGTTTGTGGGATTTCCTCTATAATCACCGAAACGTAAAGATTTTTTTATTAAAAAAAATCGTCACAAGAAATATAAAGGAAGATCGTCCAAACCGTAGGTGAAAATTTAAAATCTTACCGTAGCTCGCACGAATTAAATGTCATCCGAAGATGTGAATCATTATGAGGGTTGAAATATAATTAAGGGAGGTGTTTCACGGGGAGGCGCTCGCATGCGCCTTCTCGCATAATCTCATCAAGGAGGGGAACGCCTTTCTTACATAATGTTATGTCAGCGAAGAAGACTCGATCTTTTTCTACTAAATAAACACACCAGCCGAGTTCATCAAACTGAAAATACACCTATTTCTCGATAAGGAAAGTCACTTTCGATCCGCTCCTCGGCGGAGAGCGATTCGACTCTATTTCATCGCGCAGTAAAACCATCGTATGTCTATTCCGAAACACTGAAAGGATTTATCGACTCATTACGCCGGAGACGAACTTTATTTCATTTTTTCTGGGGATAATTAAATCTACCGCTTTTATTCGGTGGGAATTCTCAGCGAGGATTAATGCTATCTAACAATTTCTTTATAAATATTCATCACCCTAGCGTTAAACTTCTCTAGGATTCGGTGGAAACGATAAGAATGAAAAATTGGGGCAATATTTACTCGCCAAAATTGAGAGAGACTTCATTTAATCATTTTGAAACATTTAACTGCCTAGAATCTTGAAATTGCGAATATATTTAAGGAGTTCTTGTGTTAACACTTGATGGAAATTTATTTATAATTAACTAAAAAGAACTATAACTTTAATCGAAAGCGACATTATTTTAAGATTAAAGTCATCGCTAGACTAAATTCTTCTTTGTATTTTCATACGAGGGTAATCCCAGATGTACCCAAACTGACGCTAAGACGGCGGTTGTTGTTTTAAAAAAAACACTATGATAAAAAGTACTTCAAGGTTGAAATCGCTATGTTGTTTAGTATTTGTTTGGCAGCCATCAATAGTGAACGTTTTCAGTGAATCTATATCAAAACAGTTAAACATTGATTAGTAGAGTTTAAACGTGGCCGCATGGGCTACCAAGACATCGCATCGTAGGCATTTCAAAAAGTGCTGTACATCGCAATTGACCGATATTTTAGACATGCGAAAGCTGTGCGCAAGATGGGTGCCGCGTTTGCTCACAATGGTACAAATTAGCGTCGTGGCAATCGAATGTTTGGCAATGTTTCACAGCAATAGAGCCGATTTTTTGCGTCGATTCATAACCGCAGATGAAACATGGGCCCATCACTTACATGAGACAAAAGAACAGTCAAAACAATGGAATGAAAAGAAAGAATCGGCACTAAAGAAGGTAAAGACAGTGGAAAAAATTAAAACCGAACTTGAAAAAGGGCTCGTTGGCAATATATTTAGTAAAAATGAAGAGGTCGTACGTGGTGACTGTTTAGAGGAGATCGACGGTTCTCACTACAAACAGGGTATCGAAGCTATTGAACATTGCTGAGAAAAGTGTATCGAGCTAAAAGAATAATGTTGAGAAATAAAGATATTTTATTCAATTTGTTTGCGTTTTCTTTGTTCGCGTGTTTTTGGACTACTGTCGTATGTAAAAACTCACATTATTTACAAAATGAATAGTATTGTATTCATAACAAAATGTCTCTTTTAGATAAATGAGCATACACATTCGCATTGATCAGCTATTCTTAGAATGTGTTCATTACTATTATAACACCCATTAGTCTACATTCAAACTCGCAGTTCACTTACTATTTATAATGAAATTGATACGGCTAGTAAAGTATCTTATTCTAGCACAACGGAATGACGATGTCTGCATAATTTACATGACTCAAAATTATAAGTCTATGAATTTATAACATTCTCTCTTCAGCCAGGTTTTTTACTTGAAATTCATGAAACTTTTTGTTTTCCCGAATAACACTTAAAATGTTTTCGCCTATTAAATTCAATTCAAATATACGTTCATATGGCATTTATTTTCTTATCTACAATGTAACTATTAATATGTTCCTTTTGTAATTTTTAATTTCGAAATTCGAATCGGAAAAATCGACGTTTCCTCTGTGCGCAAGAACCCGGACTGTGAGAGGTCGTCGGTCCAATTAAAATCGACTTTTCCAGTTTACATCGTAAGTTACGTCGTTTACGACTTTTGTTCGACTATAAATGCCGATATTCACATAATATTAATTAGGAAGAGATTATAGGGTGGCATATGGGAAAACGTTTTATATAATGATATATAGCAATTTAAGAAGGATCGGCAATTTGAATATCCCACATTTTCCTGGCGATGTGCCAACTATTCGAACGTCATCTTGTCCTCTGTTTGTTCTCTTCTCTTGTTTATCATTTAGCGTCTCGGTAGATTGGCGTATGTCCATTTATTTTCAATTCGCATCGATTCCCCAAAGAATGTTTATCGAAGCGAATACAAGCTGCGAAGCCTTTAGATATACGGACAAGGCGGTCTACGTAACCGACATATTTCAGATGATATGCTTCTTGATATTATTCCGGAACTATGAAATATCGCAAAGCTATTTTAATTCATTTTTTATATTATTTCCTATCGAACCGAGAGCAATAAACCACTTTCGTCTAATACTCGTTAGGAAACCAGAATAATCGAAAATGATAGCAATAGTTGTGGAAGAAGATGCGTTCCCGAAGAGAGCATGGGATGGAAACAAGTCCCGGGACGCTAATTTTTCGCTCCGGAATGGCCCTTTTTATTCGCTTCAATTTCACTCGATATCAGTTTTACAATTTCGTAAACGTCCGATGTTTTATATGAAATCGAGGGAAAATGTTTTTTGTGCGATATTTGAAAGCACATTATCATATTTAACCACGGAGTGGTAACGATTTTTCGAACGACATACTTGGAAAACCTATATTTTAGATGCACTAAAAATTATTTATCGACTCGGGGTGCTCTGGATTTCGATTGTAGAGTTAGGGGAATAAAAATCTATCGATTGAAAGCGAAATAACAAGCACAAGAGAAGATATAGCTAAATATGTTCAAGTATATATAATAGCAAATATTAATACTTACAGTAATTTGTACCCATAGACTAAATTAAGTCATAATTTACGAATAATGGATGTTGGTTTTTAAGCTAGGGACATTTTTGTGTATTAACTATCGAAACGGTTTCGTAATTTATTATTTATTGCTCGTTAGAAATCTATTATGATCAATCTTCATGGGTATACAATTTTTTTTTTTAATACACTTTATCACACTTTTGTTATTTTCTGTGGAATGTTTTCGTTTGGATATTACGATAAATAATTTGCTGTCATTGTTAGGGAAAACCTTTCGTCTTAGATAACTTCTTTATTAAACATGAGATAGAAAGAGATCTGGCTGCGAGAAGGACGTCCTCCCGCATTCGAGGCTATCTGACGACTCCTACTTCTTGCGCGTCAGCGCACAGATGATGGTGATGTTAAATTTACACATTGTGTCTAAAGAGAGACGGAAGATGTCGTTAAAATAAATAGGAAAAAGTTGATACGGACAAGCAGACGTATATTCAATATTATATTTATATATTAGATCTAATCTTGAAAGCTGTGTATTTTTTTCCTCAAGCATTGTATCTATTGATAATATTAGATCGATTGTTTTATTTAATTAGATCGAATGGCTTTATTATTTTCAGTCGTTGTGGGGTTTCTCCATTCGGGAGCAATTGTGGTGATTCGCTCTTCTGATAATTGTGGAGCCTTTGTTCGTGTTTCTTGGAGAATCGTTTTATCTCTTCGACAATAGTTTCCATTCGCATCATTGCGTGTGTGTATTATGGTATGACCGTTTCACTCAGTATCCTTTTTGTCGATTTTACCCTTTTTAAAAAATATATTCGAAAGCACCTCAGACCAGTATTTCAACATATTTATTTTTCAAATAGTTTAAAAACTTTACTATTCAATTGAGTAATGCGCTCTTGGCGTCCCTTTAAATATAAAAATATTCTGTATAAAAAAAAAACAAAAAATGATGAAAATGAAAAATGCACTGCAATGTATCTGAAACGTCGACCTCTTGTTCTCTCTACAATTTCCGTCAAGTGGTCTTCTATACAAAAGGGAACTTTACTGAGCAAAAATACCAATACTCTATAAAGTGGATTAATCATAGTGAGGTTTAAAAATTGCCTAAGCTCCAATGAAAATATATTTTTACATGAAAATTAATCTGTTATATGTGTTTCTTTGCGCCTCTCGCGTGATTAAAAGTGCTCATGGCGGGAGTTTTGCGTATAATTTTCGTATAAATAATGCTGGCCTAAGATGTGATTTACATATTTAGCACAATTGTTAAGAAAGTAATTTATGATTGTGCGATACTCGTTCGAAAGCCCTCGGGTGAACCGAAGAAGAAATTCTCTTTGTGCTCGAAAGCTCTTTTTCGCCAAGAACTGAGCTTCATAACTCACCTGCTATATTTAGTGCACCGCCGTAAAAGCTTCAACATTTCATCTATTCATCGATACCGAGGGGGAGAAAATCTACTCAGCCCTAATATTGAAAAACGACAGGGAAAAGTTTAAATTTTCATATTTACTAAATTTTTTCGATGTATTTACACTATGAATATTGGATTAAATTAATCAAATTTTCCCAACGCAATTTACTCAAATCAAGTAGATTGAATTTTATCGCTCCATAGAAATGCTTGGCATTTAATTAAACAACGAACCGCTCGTTCCTGATGGAAACAATTCATTTTTAATATTAATCGCGACTTGAAATACATTTTTTTCAAAACCAAATTATCAAAAATGTAAAAAACTGCAAAAATATTTTTAAAAACTTTGTAATTGTTCCATCAAAGTAAGTTAACTTTAAAGCGCGTTATTTCGTCGTTATTGCTTTATCTTTTGGCGGTTGTAAAGTAAGTTTAATTTTAAGCCCGAAGGCTCAAGGATGCGTAAATATCTCAAGTGAGTGCTTCTAAAATCGCTTTATGGATATGCATTAACATAATCAACTCTTATCTTTAATTAACCGATTACAGTGGTTTTTAAAAATATATTAAGAGAAATAACGTCAAAATTTAATTTTTTTCTTTAATATACGGTCATTTTTATTCACTGCATATTGCTATTTATATTAAAACGAACAAATGGACAGCTATCAGTAGATGTTGTTTAACAAAAAGTAGAAATGTTTTAGTACAAATCTGAACATTTTGAAACATATTCGATATAAAAATCAGTCGAATATAAATACAATTTTTCGAAACATTAAATTTAAAGCCAGTTTGCTATTTTAATAAGTTTTCCTCTAACTTTTTTTCCGGAAAATATTCTTTTCTATTATCTATTTTTTCAGAGATAAATTTGAATAACGCAATATTACAACTCTTCAATTGACTTCCGAACGTTACAATGCTGACAATAGTAGAAATTCATATAACATAAAATGCAAATGGGGTTCATGAAACGAGTTGAATTTCAACGACGAACCATATTTGAAATATTATTGTAAGTAAAATAGACAATATAACATTTTCATTCCAATATTAAATCTTTTCACTCGTATGTCGACATCATGTTGCCAAAATTTTAAACTCGTATAAATATCATGTACTATGTTCTATTCATTATTTTTGCCATTTATTATTTCATATATATACTATTAATACTATTTTACACAAATTTCCGCGTCTTTTTATGGAATTTTAAAATAATGTGTTTAAAATTCATATACTGATTAAAACTTTTTTAAAAATATTTTTTTACTACTTTATTACAGTCAACCCTTCTAAAGCGTCCGCTTCTATAGAGTTTGCGGCCTCTTTTATGTACGCAGCGGATAAAATACAGAAGATCAATGCCGCCTCGCGCGTGTTAGTCACTTGCGCTTGTTAACAAACAAACACGTACAAATTTTGGGTGCCTAACTTTCTATAGCGTTTTGTTTCAATGACGTGATCCAAACCTGCGCTGTAGAAGGGTTAACTGTATTTCTAAAATAATAAATAAGTCTCGTTATGTAAATTTTCTGTTGAACTAAAAACTTTAAAAAAAAAGAAATTTTCGAGTATAAAACCTGAAAAACGCGGGAAATTAATTACGAGCGGTTAAGTGGAAAGGGTTAAATTAAATGTGTATATCTTTGTACAATACAAGTTAATACAAACTTATAGACAACTAATTTTTATGATAGTGTAATTGTGAATTTTAGTGAATTTTAAAAATCAATAAAGAACATAAATATTCTGTCATTGGATTGCAAAGGATTAAGATTAATTTCAACATTTCCAAAGCAAAAATGTTGGCTTTCCCTCAATATACGAAAGCGCCGAAAATGTATCGCTTTAAAGTCTACCGGATTCCATCGAATTAACAAATTTTCCGTTTTCGCAACGAGGATAAACAGACAGACGGCAAAAAATGGTCGAAACACAAGCAAACATACTGCTGAAAGCACACAGCCTCCAAAAAACGGATGATAATCTGTGAAAATGTGAGATAAGTGTTATCGTTTGCATATGAGGCCAACGCCCGACTTATATTCGACAACCCGCCGCGTTGTGCATTAGTCCAATGGACTTCGAATTTTAAAGCACAGGGTGTTTACTTTAAATGTTTTCTTTCTTCGTTGAAGATGATGATCGTGCTATCTATGAAGAGGCCATCATATCAAGTCTAACTAACTTGAATCGCCATTAACACTTTGATTAGTGCGTTAATTTTAAACCGAGTTAAACATGGATGTTTTTAAAAAACTTTTCTCTCTGGACCGCGCAGCGTGAGTGACGTGTGTATATCAGTAAATGAACCTCAACACTGTTGATAGTACACAATATTTATTAATTCCTTCGCGTAAACATAAACAATACACGTGTGTGCCTTCAATCTTAGCAACAAAATTATAATTGATTTATGTGGCTTACTACTATTTATTATGATTCTAAGAAGACCACCAACGATCTAAAAATACCATAACTGATGGTTTTCAACCAGATACGGACAAATTCTATTATAACTTTACTTTTTATTTTGTTGTCATGTATTGATAATTGATATGATGACTCTCTATTTTATAACTTTGTTAGAAATTTAATTGGAACATGACAAAATTTCAATTAATTAATTTTTTCATTACATTTAGCATTCTAATACAAAAATACGAACAGTTTCATGAATATTGGATGGGAAATCAAAAAAAGCCTTTATATAGTAATTTTTTAAAATTGATATTATGTTATGCTACGATTTTGTTAATGATTTATTTTAAAATTAGCAAATCCCTCCAAATCAAAGTTTTTTGAATAATATTCAAACATGTTCAACACCTCGAAAACACGATATGTAAAGTGATTGCGAAATTCAAATTTTATGCCAAGTGAGGCAAAAGCTCATATCTGATTCACTTTGGCGTTCACCCTAATGAAGGCACATAACGCATGATCAAACTTATATATAGAGCATATTCATAAGTTATACCTTAAGCTTCTGTTAAATGCTCTTCTAGTCATTTCACCTACTGAATTAGTCCGTTTGAAGATTCCTAATACTTTTACTAGCAAAGACGCTATAGTAATATGAAATACGACTCATCATGTTAATTTTTAATTTCATGTTCTGGAAAGCAGAAAATCTTCTTCGATCTCGGTTAAATACGGCTCAATTTTGACATGGAATTTAAAAGAAGATTTGTCCAGCAACATGAAATTGGAAATGCAGTTTAAGAATGGAGAAGTTGCGTCGTAAACGCGGTGCAGGGAGGAAGTTGGCCGCTATCCAAACGGCTCCGAGAAATAAAATATAAGGCGAGGGTAGTCTCCACGTGGCTTTTTTAGCCCTTGGTGTATTTTTGCGCCAAAATAAATTTTATATGAGTCCAAAGTCTTGCGAAATCGCTAAGACGGCGCTAAAACTTTCTCATTTAATCTTTTTATCGTTGTTATAAATCGGAGCGTCTCTTAGTCAAATTTAAATATTCAACGTTTAGCGTAACGAAGCACGACAATAAGTCAAACGGTCCGAGCATTTATTTCCGAGACTCGTCTTCGAATTTGAGCCTAATCGTTGAATGAAAACGTAAACTAACCAGCTTAAGCAATCAACCTTAACACATTTCTCCATTGAGAATTTACACTATTATTGCCCTTTCTCACGAATTTTCCGAATCGAAATCTAGAATACTCCTATTTAGATTTTTCCATCTGTTTTTTCTGACCGCAATACAAAAAGTAAATAAAATAAATGTATTACTTACAGCACAATATTCAATTATAAAATAAATTATCATTTTAAAATATGCGGATCGTGTTTTGGTATATCCAGCTGTGGTTCAGCGAATCACATTTTGAGCCCTCAATCATCTTATGCATAAAATATTTGGCTATATACTTAACGACGATACAACGGTAAAATTTATATGAGCCAATCTTTCCTCGCGTTGACGGTGAAAAATTTCATTTTCAACATGGAAAATTCTCCAATGCGATTAATAATAGAGCTTCATCGCAAAAATACATTCTTTACTGTCGTCCCACATGATGTTTTCCTTTGAAAATATTATGTTTCATTGGAAATGTATCCATTTTACTCAGTTCCTGCATTTTACTTTAATGGTGTAGCATTTTATTAATATACACTCAGCTACTTTTAATAAACAAACACAGGCTCTTTTACATACCTACATATGAACAATTAACTAAATGACACATTTTTTTCCAAACAGCCTTCATGCACGATTGGATAACTCCATGCCACATTTCGTCGATGTGTGTTAGCTTTATGCTATAAGATGGAATGCTATGTTTAATTCAAATATTTATACATAAACTTGACAAAAAATACGAAAGAAAAAAATGAAAAATAAAGCGAGGTTACTTGTATACGATTTCAATTTTGCCTACTTAGATGAAATTCATTAAAATATTGTTAAGAGCTTTTTAAACGCTCTCTTTGCTTATTTATCATTCCATTTTCGTTTGAATAATATTAATAAATGATAGTACTTGTCCGGAATTAATGTTTGTATTCTGTGCTTAAAAAAAAATGGGAAATAATTCTCCTACTTAATATTCATGCTTATGTCTAATATTCTTCCTATAAAAACTATTTATGATAATATTATCTTAAGCATTAAGGAAAAATTACTTTAAAATGAAATTTTTTGACATATTACAGTTCGTTTGAATTCCATTGCGGTTATTTATTTCATTAAAATGCTTCCAAAAATTATATAATAAAATCACTGTTATTATCAATTTGTTCACAATCATACAGTAAAGGTGGTTATATTTGGGCCGATGTATGAACAACATGAATTTTATTTCTATTGAAATGTGAAATTTTCATTCAAAATTGATTGTAGGTCCATTAAATGTTCAAAAAGATTTTTATATTCAACAAAAATAACATTTTCAGGCAATACAGACAATATGGCGACCGAGACTTTTCAAGCGTTGTTATTTATTTGTATTATTGTATGGTAATGTCTATATATTGTCCGAATTGTGCTTTCAGCTTCTATTGTTACAATTGTTGTATTACCCGAGATGTGTTGTTGAAGGGTTGTCTAATGATGCAGCTGCATTGCCTTCATTCTGCCTCCCTTTTGTACAACAGATTGTCTTGCATATGACACGTCACATTTTGCACATGCGGCTTCACCACGAATAGGATTTTATGTCAAAAATAATTTAGTGTCATCTAATTCAAACATATTCCATTAGACGATTTTTGCATTTTTAATACAGTCAACTCTATAGCGTCAACGCGTATTAACTTCTATAGCGTTCACTTCTATAGATTTTTTCCTATAGTATTTGCGGCGGTCTTTTCGTGTAACATTTTCTTCTTTGATTTATAATTCAATACTTTGTGATTCCAAAATGTAATTGATTTTTTTCATATCCTTCTAAATTGTGTACCCGAGGTAAGACTGAAAAGGAAACGTATTTCGCTAGAATAAAAAGTACAAATATAAGAATGTATTAAATGTGGAGAATAAATTAATAAAATATCTAAAGAATTTGAACATGAGTAGATCTACACTTTCTGAGATTTAACCCCTTCAACGTTTTGATTCACTGTTAAAAGTGTCATCCGTAGTGATGCGATCTTTCCGCCTTTTCGATCTCTTCGCGTCATATCTAGTACACAAAAATAGTATATCATCAAGCTCGAACAAGTCAGTTCCCGAGATGAATCATTCTTACATTTAACGTACGCAACAATGCAATCGGACATATCCGTCATTTTCTATTGAGGTTTGCTTAACTTTCACAGAGCGGATATATTCGTCATACCCACTTTGCATGGACTTTGGTCTTGGCGGATATATACGTCATATCCACTTAAGGGGTTAAATAAGGAAAGATAAAACACGAAAAAGGATTTCCATTGGAGCATCAGTACTATTGTAAAAATGTTTGATTTGTTGATTTCCTTCAAACCACACAATATAATTGAAAAAACCTAACCCCAAATTTTGTATGGGGGCCCAACTTTTCATAGCGCTATAAAAGGGTTGACTGAATAATTAAATAGTAAAAAAAATAATTTAGAATTAATACTCAAGGCAATATACAATAGACAACGGTAATAACGGAAACGGGATAAGCAAATATTCGATTGTCATTTCAAACGGTACTGGAATGTCTTAATTAGCGACAGCTTTATGTAAAATCCAATGTCGACGGAATTGGATATAGAACCGGCAATAATGAAACATTAACAATAAATACAGCCGTTGATGTCTAACAGAACGTTGAAGCATTGACGTCATATAAATTGCTGTAACAAAGCAAATTAGCCGTCATCCATCGATCGTTCAACATTATATTAAATTATTTCCTTCCCTAGAGAGAGAGAGACAATGACAAATTAAAGCAAATGAGACCTTTATTTTACAATCATTCAACAGATTTATCTCTTAAATCTTACAAAGAATCCCAACGTTAGATAGCTATATGGTCATAAATGCATTTGCATACGAGAAATTTAAGATTGTCATAAACAGGTATATTATCACAAAGGGATTTTGTAGCATAAGAAACAGTGCTGTTAATTAAAGTTGAATATTACCTTCTCAGAAGAACATTCAATATAATATGCAAAATATTAAACAACATCTGAATAATAATTATATTATTTATTCATTTCATAAAATAGTTACGTTTATATTGATCCATTATTACCAATGTTAAGATAAAATGCCGGTTTTATTTTATTGTAAGGTTAAATCATGATGCTGTTGGTTTCAACAGTCTAAGAAATGTCAAGATTGACATTTATTCATATTTTATCTATTATTAGTCAGACACGTTAAATACAGCATCTCAGTAAGCGTTTTTTTTAAAGAACTATTGGTTAGTAATATTAATATGTTAAAAAAGATTGTTGAAGGTATGTCAAAGCCCGAAATCGTTCAATATCAAATTCGGTATTATATGCTGCTGTTTTTTGACCAGGGGGTGAACACCACCAAAGCCACAAAAGCCATAAATGAAATTTACGATGAAGTATTCTTTGAGTACAAAATTTAAATCGGGTAATCGATGTTTGAACGTCGCCCCTAGAATTGGGGATGACGCCATATATGAGAGCCATAGTGGAAAAAGATCCTCGATTAAGTATTAAAGAACTATTGCAGATAGTGCGTTTATCGTGGTTGAGAACTCAAGAGCATTTAAAACATATTGGGAAGACGAATCGAATGGACGAAGATTTCGACCCTTTTTGCACTGAGGGGATTAAAAATGGGTTGTTTATGATCCGACTCCGAAGCCTGGATTGACGACCTGCAAGCATTTTTGTTTGTGTTGGTGGGATATTTAAGGAATTATTTATAAATTTATGAAATCTAGCGAAATAATAACTTATTTAACCTTGAGATTAATAAACAAAAATTGAGAGTCAAACGTCAAGAATTAATCAGGAACAATTTAGTGATTTTGCAACAAGGATTGCACGTTCCCATAAAGCAAAGAATACGTCTGTTAAAATCAGGGAATTAAAATGGGAAGAACTTCCACAACCTTCGTTTGCACCAGACCTGGATCCGATGGATTATCAACTTTTTCGATTTATGGTAAATTTTCTAAAGGTTAAACGCTTTCGAAATGTAATTGAAGTCGAAAATCGTATTTGTACATATTTCGACTCAAATTGAAAAACTCGAAAACCTGTGGGAAATAGTAAATAGTAATAAAGAAAATTATATTTTGTAAATAAAAATGAAAAAAACATCAATTCTTTCATTGTTAAACAATCGACAAAGACTTTTCGATACATCGAATATTTTGTTGACTTGTGCTGGACACATCTAGCTTCTTATCAAACGATACTCATATTTTTTTAATGCCTTTATGTAAAAAAAATTAAGCGAGAGAAATTATTTTTTACATGAAAAATTCTTAACATGTAAAAATAATTGCTTACATTTGCAAAAATAAAACAAACGCAGAACGTGGGCAAATACGCCTTCACAACGATCACCCAATCAAGGCTGATAAAAATCGGACATTACATGTGAAATAACCGAGGGCCAAACGACCAAAACATGACAATCAAAGCAGATTTTCCGAAAATAAACTAAAACATATTTAAAATATAATTGTTTAATCTATTTTTTTATAACTATATCAGTTTTTTGCTATACTTATTTGTCTTTTTAAATACAATTCGAGTTATTCGTATGGTATGACATACACAATTTAAAAATATTGTATAACAGATATTGCTACATATTTTGTAACAATCGAAAATTTAAGACCAACCGAGTTTCGGACACTTCATATGATAATTGAGCCAATTTAAAAAGCGTACCTTTATAGTGTTAAGCATTGTAAAAGTATAATGTTTTTTTATATTAAATATTTGCATGAAATTGCCACATTATGCGCGTACATTTTTCATATAATGGGTTGAGAATGATTTGAGCCGCCCCGAGTAAATTAATTTAAAAGCGAATAGCTACGGAACGTTCCCGTATAAATAATGGTGCCACGCATTTTATATTTCGCAAGCCGAAAGCATAAACGCCACTATAAAAACATACTTCGGTTATTATTCGATGAATCTTTGTATGTTGGCTGGAAATATAAAACCCCGAGCGAGCAACGAACGTTTCATAGCAAAAATACAAATTAATTTCATTAAGTCGTGATTTATTCGAGAGGTACTTTATTTTCATGGCTTGCGTGAAATGAAAAGTCGTATTTGGTTTATCGATTATTATTGCGGCTATTCACCAAAAAAATATCAGATCTTCAGTGGAGTAGAACAAATATCATTATCCGTGTTAAAATTATTTTCGGGTCGGGGCGTTTTGATTCAGAGACGTGAAAAATATTCCAGACGAATTCGACAAAGGGCGGAATAGAATTTCAAATTTGTATTGTATTACTTAGAATAAATTTGGATAAAACGGGCCCGCGGGATCGACGTCATTTGAATAGTACAAATGGATTCTGTCCGGAGCCTTGTCGGGTAATGTCGCTCCGATGAAGTTCAAATCCGAATTTACAAATGAGGCGTCGTTATATTCGATTCTAAAACATCCCGCTTTCATCTGGAATCTTTGATTAGATTCGCTTCCTGCGGAAACTCATTAGTTATTCGTCGCTAATCCTGTAAATACTCACGGATACTACTCGCTCCTGTGTGTATTTCGTTCCCCAGTGTCTGGGAAATGTCGTTTAATAAATGCAATCTCGAGTCCTGCAGTCGGCGAGAGTATCTTATTATGGAAGCAGACGGAGCTGTGAAAGTAAATTTTGTGAAACGCCTTCTTCAAAGCTAGCATTGTCATCTCTGATGCTAGTCGTCGATAGTAAATTTGAAGTCGGAGCGAGATATTTGAATGTGTCTACTAACTATAAGCTCGAAGTTGTCAGCCGAGTGCGGTTTTCTATTTGAATAATATAAACGTAAGAGATATGCATTTAAAAAAACGATCATCTCGAAAAGTAGTAACTCAAAAACGACATACTCGAAGTTCTCATTTTTTAATTTAGCTCAATCTAATCTTGGGTTATGTAAATGTATCTAAATTTTTGGCAAAGAGAATTTAAAATGTGGCTATTGACCTTTTGAATAGTGAGTTAATTTTAAAATGACAATTTTAAATTCATTTCTTCTTGTAAACATAAATAATAGACTTGAAATCGATTAATTTGGGTTATTTGGGCGATCTATACAATCGTATAATGCACGCAAGACACTCTCCGATTCACAATCTTCGAGCTCAACGTGCAAGACACTCTCTCCGTCTCTGTCTCTCTTCGAAATCAAGATACAAGAATGCTTTTTTTGAACCACTAGAATTCGATCGCAAATACGCGATTGTACTCTTCAAAAGATTAAATGACGAAATTGATGATTGATTTCATTTTAAAATGAGATTCATTATATTCACTCTTCAATATACTCTCCTAGTGCATCTATTAACAACTGCGTTTTGAACTTCCACTGATGAAGATAGTGATATTTATAATTGCTTCATCTGAAATTCAGTATTTCAATGTTTCACTCTTAATATTAAAAAAAAGAATTTGATATTTTCAGCCTTTATAACGATAGTGCTTTCCAGCTCTTTGACTATAAATAATTCCAAATGCACAAATTCTATGCGATTTAATTTTTGCTTAGTTATCAAAAAAATCGAAATCCTATAAATACTACGGGTTTTTCACTTCAAATTGAACGTTTTACAAACCAAATTCGATGTTTTCAATATCATATTGGACGATTTACAAATCAAATTGGACGCTTTACAAATCAAACTGGACGTTTTACAAATTAAAATGGACGTTTTACATTATTATAGATAGTAATATAAATATCTTTAATTGGTTGTTATTATACTAGCTGTTCAAACATATTTCAAAGATTTTAATCAACAAACTTGTTGTGATACTCACCATCAACCAGTTTCGCTCGTTTTAATTTTATCTTAAGCACTGTTATGCACTAAATATATATTTCTTCTGTTGCAGTTGATTATGACAAGCTTAAATTGCAATAAAAGAAAATTATATTTGGAAGTCTTCCAAAATTGCGAATATTGCATAAAATAATAAGGTATATGTATCGCGCATATATTCCAAAAACCGCTGACCGCGAACGATTAGAGCTTATCGACGAACAATATGATGCTGAGCTTTTTATTAGCATTCAATCAAATGGTTTTCAAACCTAATTTCGAATACTAAATTCAAATGAGTCGCTGCGACAATCAGATTGCGATCGAAATATAATTTTCCTCGTTAATGTATGATTAAATTTATTCTACAAGTATAAGCATAAAAAGTTTAATTTCAATTGATGAAAATTCTTTAGATAAGAGAATTGAAAACTTACTCTTTATTTGGGAAGCCGAGTCTTTTGTAAACGTTCAAAAGAATGCATTGTATGAGTGTAAAATTTCCGCAAATAAGTTGAAATTCCTGAATATACAGAGAAAATTGTATATTTACGTTTATGCAGAAGCACAACGTCTACTTTTGTATGTTAAACTTATTCAAGTATTTTTGAACTTAAATTGCATACGAAAACAAAGAATTCCGCGCTGTATGAGCTACATTTCATTTTTAATTTCATGGTTTCCTTTAATATAATATGCTTTAAAATTATTTATTCTGACTGCCTTATTCTACAGTTTGATCTATTAAATGGTGATCATAATATTTCGTGATCACTGTAATACCAATAGTAATCTTGGAGGGTTATTTTCTTGTCATTCTCAATTATTCCCTTTTTAATCGAACGCATATCTTTGCTTTTTTTTAACCAACTTAAGGAAGGGTATTCTAGTTCAGAATTTTGAAAAAATTGATTTTATTTTTTTACATTTTTATTTTTACACATTATTTTTTCAATACAATTGACATGATTTTCTAACTTTTTGTCGCCATTTATAATTGACGAGTTTTAAGCTTTTCTTTTTTAAGATCTTAAAGGCTGTGTTGCCAAATAAAAAGCATCTTCTTCTAGAAATAATTATTACCCGAGAAGGTCGTCGCTATTGCTTGATCATTCATTCTTCCAAATCGTTGATGGAATTACGTCTCATCTAAAAATAGGGTTGTTTTGTTTGCTAACATAATATAAATGTGCCTATGTATAAATATTTTAGTACTTTTGTCTTTCAAACTTAGGATTTCGTGTTATATTATATTTTCATAGAATGCGAACTGCCTGATATTTTCAGAGAAATGAGTAACTTTTCTGCAACCTGCTTCGGATTTCACTCACTTTGAGCCTTCTTCACCTTTTAAAACATTTCCAAGGAAACTGTTGATTAATATAATTATACGATTTACAATGTTGAAGAATACAAAATGGTGTATTTGACTATATAATGAACTAGTCAGAAGTTGGTAGCATTTGGCCTGATTGGCCTAATTCATCGACAACGTTATGAAATTCATTATTTAAATTAATTTGTTAGCTTGTTTTGTTACGTATTTTAAAAGCCTCTTTGTTTTCTTCGAGATTCAGATGTATAATTTTATTATATGCAAGTAGCATGATTTTACCTCTTCGTAATTTGTTACGCTGAGAGGTACGAGAACGATACAAATATAAATCGGAATTTTGCTGTACAAATGTGTTAGTGAAATATATAAAAATATAAATGGAGAATCATATTTTTCTATATAGTTTTCTTTATTAGAAACGCATTTATTCCATTGATAGGAAACTTTTTAATCCCGTCACTGAAGAAAAAAGGCGAAAAGTATCATCCTCTGTTGCGCATCGCGTTATTATTCGTTTTCATTTAAGCAACCTTAGCGTTCTCTAACAGCTGGCATTCGTAGAACGCATTCACCGTCAGTTTATCATATACAAAATCAAACCGTAAAATACTTTTCAAGTGCCAAAATACCGCAGTCATCGTTTTTCGGCTTTCAGACCTTCATGAATGTTTCGAGCCCAATCAAATACTTGGGTCTTACTTAGAATGGCATCACCAAACTTCACGCCTTCGTTTACGAGAAAATGAACAGTTACGCGTTGCGCAACAGAGGTTGTTACTTCTCGCTTTCTTTCTTCGGGGACGGGATCAAGAAGCTTCATATCCGATGGATTTTTTTTTATGTCCTCGGAGAACAAAACAGTTTGGTGGATGTTGTCGGAAGTTTTGGATACATATAACGAATTCATGGTTTGCTTGAAACTTGAAAACAATAAGTCCTGAATTTTATGTAAGGAAGATGTGTTCGCAGCAGTCGGTTTGATATAATCGAGGGCGATCTTAGGGCCGCAACTACTCGGGTTGCGAACTTTCATGAATGAATAAGTTTTTTGTCAAGTTTCAGAATTGATTCGTCTATTGCGAAAACATCGTGAATCTTCTCACGGCACATTTTATGGGAAGACAATTTATATGGAAAACGTATAGGGAGCTTGATCCCGTCCAGAACATAAAAAGAATACTGCGAGGCTGTGACCGTTTGAAGTTTCCCAAATAAAAAGATAAATAAATTCGATACACAACGAGGGGTGTAGAAATAGGGTCCGCTCGTTTGCGAGGGGAAAATATTTTCAGAGCTTCGTTAATGTGCGCTTTATTTTTACACCCCTACAATCGAACCTATTTTTATTTGTTTATCATTTGTCGATAAAGTGAGTGATTTATATCTGCTATTTGTAATGCTTATTCGACCGTTAGAATTTCGCCAAACCCATTTGACTTTTTTTTTATGAAAACATCGGCCGAACTACACAGTTATTTTTGGGAGATCCGTTGTTATTTTAGCCCGCCTGCACTGGTTTTATGAAAATGATGATCAGCTTTATTCGATCGTTGGCGTTTTCGTTTATTTGCTGGAATCTGTCGATTCGAAAAATATAGGGAGGAGTTCGGGACTATTAGGACACTCTTGCCGTTTTATATTATATATATCGATTTATGAGAACATTGTTACAGATGGCACACTTTGTGCGGTCAACGGTAGTAAAACTCGATGAATCATTTATAGTCTGTCACTGGACCCAATCATACATTATTCAATCCATCCAAAGTATGCTGACAATTATTATACATTTGCAAAGATATATTTTTCCTCGATTGATATATGATACACCAAAATTAAAGTATGGAATTTAAAAAAAAATTGCGTAATTAACCAATCTTTGTTTTAAGCAAGACATATGCGTTATTTTCTTTTACTCTGATTTGAAAATATTATCAATATTTTCAAATATTGCTGATTATAACAGCATGCTGTTATCATTTTAAAAAAAGATATATTTGCAATGCAATTGAACTGTAATAATTTGATTGCTTTAAATTCGGCTAGCTTATCTCGAAATGGTCAAAATATTGTGCATTAATAATTCCAAAAGCATCATAAATTGCTAAAAGTAGAGTTTATTGAGTCAAATGTCAATTATTTCCTTTCGATGTATATTTAAAAATGATGTAATTAAATAATCGAATATTGTCCACTTATATGAGAAAAATGATTACAAAAAGATAAGAACCTATAAAGGTCACAATGAAAGTGCAATTATTAGTCAGAAAAAACAAGTCTATAATTAGTTTGTAGTTTGTAACACTTGAACTGGCTAATCCTTTTATATAATCTTATATTTTTACAGGATCTGCGGTGGCTATGATAGGAGCCAATCTTCGATTCGGATCAGGATCTCCGGCAAACTCGAGCTTGAACGGAACGCGGATGTTCCAGTGCAGGCCCGCCGGTGACACGGAGGCCGCCCTAGTCTGCGCCCTGGGCGCCCTCGGCGTCCTCGCCAACATCGCCCTCATGGCCGTCATTCTCAGCAAGCGTCAGCTCAGAAGGTAACTTACTTTTTTTCAAACATATGTATTACAATTGTAAGCACCTCACCGGTGACATAATTTTTCGCAGAAAAGATAAAAAAAATTTAATACTTAAAAAATATTATGGTATTGATGTCTTCATATCTTGGTGTTTACATTTCATTTTTAAATAAATTTAACAGAATTCATCAGGGCTGCCCAATGGAATGATCTATGCTATGTAACTGAATTTATTTTGGTCAAAGTGCCATCTAAAAAAACTGTCCTTATTGGTCCGAGTGGGTGTTAAACTCCACGATGCCCACCCATAAAACCCCAGGGGCCGAGCCAACCCTACGCCCGTGAGCAACGGTCGAACCCCTGGGGTAATGATGTGGATTAAAGGTATGCAAAAGTAGCCTCGTCGGTTCAAACAACATCAAACGCTGCTGGGGTAGCCCAGCTAACATGAGTTGGGTGCGCGGGTCACCCTGTGCTGCGCGCCCATAAAGGGGTGTGTGAAACAGCCGATTACAGTAGTCGGTGGAGACTGTGTCGAGAGCTCGCCACCATCCTTAACAGCCTAGGCAAACAGGAGAGAACGGTTTTAGGCTGTTCGAACGGTGACTCGTCTCCGTGGCTAAGTACTAAAAAAGACCGAACCGATACGAGTACCATGGGGAAGGGGCAGTCCGTCATCTGCTGCATCCTCATTCAAACTGAGGTTGGACTCGTGATGGCAATGAACCCGCGGAAGTATATCCCTTGAATTGAGCGTAGCCTTGGTCCTTCTTCCTCCATCGCACCTTTGAGTGCACATGGTCTGAAGCTAGTCTTTCCCGCGAAAACCTGGCCTCCTCCGGAGAGTGTGGAGCGAAAGGGACGAGCACCTGGACGCTCCGCGCATAACGTTTCCCGTGGGGCTAAAAGATCAGTGGAAGACCCTAACCTGGTAATCTGGAACAGACCATACAGCAGCGCAGGAAATGGGTTCGATTGATAATGAACCTCCAATCCAGCCAGTCGCTGTCTGATAACTTTAAATAAATAATCTATTTTAAAGGCGTGTATATATATAATTAACAAAAAATATTAATTATGTGTTGTGACAACCCTGAACAAGAAATGCTCAAAAACCGTAAATGATCTCGTAGGACAACATGTTACATACATGCATATGTTAGGATACACAAGTCGCCTCTACACAATAAATTATATAAGTCAAACAACTTTTTACGCAATTTCGAATGTCTCTAAACTCGCCGGCAGTTAAAAGGTTAAACACATAATACGACACAGCATCGTAATTCGCTCATATATTACATCCATCCATTTGGCGGATCCCACATTTCTTTTTACATCAAATGTTGAAGGCACATTTATAAAGCTCATCCCATGAAAATTTCCTGCGATCTTTAGCGGCGAGGAGAAAAGACTAAATGGAAAAAATAAGAAGATACAAAGCGTATAATGCTTCCATTCCGCCGTTGAAGATTTAGAAACCGTTTCGAAATACAAAGTATACCGGTATTAGCATAGTTTTAAAATTTACGAGACTTTAATGAAACTGAAGTTTTAGAATTTCTTCGCTAGAATGTCGTTCTCCCATATAGAGCGGAATGAAAAAAGTACTTCCATTATCCTCGACTTTCTAAGTTTCGAAGAACCGTATCTTTTGTAATTATCTAACGACATTTCTCTTCGTCGTAACATGTATTTTTTTCGTATTCATCTTTTTACCGACTGCTAAATTTTAAAAACTTTAAGGCATTGTCTTATCATAAGCGAAGCTATTGTAGTTTGGATATAAAGAAGCTGATTCGGGGATCATTAATATATTATAATATAAATAATACTGAAGCGTTATTTGAAAAAAATTGAAAATTTATGGAAAAGAAAAAAAAATCCGATCAATCAATTTGACTGTAAATTGCAAGCCCTAACCCTAACGTCTTTTTGATGTCCTATTATACTCGTAATTCTCCAGCTTCTCCGCTGCCTTGTTATCTACACTAAGTACATGTAGATTTTTTATGAAAATTTTAAACTATTTGGAATAGTGAAAAGCTGACTGTTATAAAATGGCAGATAATCCTCACATAACACAGCCTTTGGTTCCAAAATAATGCTGTATTATGCAAATATTTTTTATGGCTAAATGTTTAACTACTTCATTGTAACCATCTGTATTATCATTCTTTTAATATTTTATTTTCTCAGATACAATTTAAATCAAATTTGTTTCATCAGAATCTTTTATGTAGAACTCGTTCAATATTTAGTTTTGCTATTACATCCACTCTGTTCTTAGATGGCTCGATTAGACTTACAATTTAAACTAATTCTGGAGATAATTATTTCCAGCACACATTCAATATTGACGGTCTTATTTTTTTAAAATAAGTATAATTATGAGGTTAAAAATGTATGTATCCATTTGTAAAAATGAATTTTAATTCTAGAAAAAACCCATGTTATAGAAATACCGTGATACAAGGAGGTTACCTATAAGTTTAAAAATGCCTTTTTTTTGCCCTTTTACTAGTGTCAAACACTTCAATATGATTTTTTTAACGTGTATACATTTTAAAAATGTGATCACTTGCCACACTTTTAATAAATTTGAGCTCTAATAATATGCGTATTCATAAGGTAATATTTTTAAAAGCTGACGTTCCCACAAAGATGTGCAATATTTGAGTTTTTTCACGGTGGTATTAAAAATTTTGCAGAAGCTATTTTATACACATATAACATATTTCGTGATGCGGACTTTTGTTGAAATTTGCAAAGTATATCGTCAAAGTTTTCAGTATGACATCGTAAAAAGTAATGTAAATTACAAACGAGGTAACGGCATTTTGTACTTCAAAGTTATATGGCATATTTGTGCCGCTGCATTTAATTAAACTTTCTCTAAACATTTACTGTCTGTTTTAATACTTTTTGATACAACACACAATTTATAAAAAGCGTAAAGGCATTTTATCTTTCATATTTGTGAAAGGTGATTTTAATTTTAAATTTATCATAATAAAAAAAATTTGGAAATCGTAACATAAGTATTAATATTTTTAGTCAACCCTCTCTAAGCAAGTTTAACCCTTTGATTAGTGAGTTGTATTCGTATATTCACCCCTTATCGTCCACACAAATCTAATTTTCTCCCAGGATCGCGCAGCATGAGTCAAGCTTGTATCTCAATAATTAAACCTTAACACTTTTGATAGAACACAATATTCGTTTATTTCTTTGCGTAAATATAAACAATATATATGTGTGTCTTCAATTTTAGTAACAAAATAATGCATTTGTTGGATATATATAATTGATTTGTGTGGCTTTCCACGGACAAATTCCATTATAACTTTAATGTTTATTTTGTTGTCATATGTTGATAATTGATGTGATGTCTCTCTATTTTGTATTTTATGAAAAATAAAAGTTCAAATATTTTAAGTACAAGCAATTCTTTGTATTCGTAAAACTTGATCGGAAATTTAATTGAACATTGCAAAAGAATAAATGAAATCGTAAATGTAATGTTTGAAATAATTATTTCAATAAATAATAAATTGTATTAGAAATAGAAACATGGTATAGAAAATGAAGCGCCATGGATCCTTTTTTTCTCAATATTTAAACGTGTAGGGGTACCTTTACGGTAAAACCTTGTCATCGATATACGAGTATATGATGAGACGCAAGACACTCTCTCCGTCTCTGTCTCCGATTCACATAGATATAATATATATATATATATAATATATATATATTTAAAATATTATGATAAATGACATATATATTGAACGAAGCATATCGTATTGCGAGACGTTTATTTTTTGGAATGTTGTCGGACGAGATTAAGTTTTCATAACAAGTTTATTTGTTCCCGGGGGTGACTCGAGAGCTTATGGAATATTTCTGCTCCATTTGGCGTCATTCCCCGATAAATGCGAAGGATCATATTGCCCTCGATATAGATTCCATATTGTAGTATTTCAAGAGACACATTCCTATTGACTCTTTTCATTTTGATAGATTATGTCGAGTAGATATATTTTTTTATCAGTTTCGATCTCAACATTCCGGTAGACGTATTGCGCTCCGGAAACAAAGGATATAGGTAAAAATCTGTCTCGCAAGCATAAATCGGACACACTCTACATAAATATCTACAACACTATTCGCAATCTTGCTTTGTCGCATCTCTTTTTTGCAACACGAAAATAACTCTAATATTAGTCATTTTAACTTTTATTTCGGTCGTTATTGGACAATTTTGAAGAGGTTATAATTTTACACAGATTGAATTTTGCATAACATATTTTTTTTACATAATATTCACGTTCGGGTCGGAAAATCCATTTCGTCTTTAAGTATTCAATTCCAAGGCGAATGTCAAAAATCATAAAATCAGAATATCCAATTTCGAGGTCTCGCCAGTTTCAGATATTAGGGTCTGATATGGGATGACATCTGCAAAACTTACTTTCTCCTTTGAATGCGGGAGCTTTATTAATCTGTCGCGGTTTCATATTTAAATAATTTATGCATGATTCCTAGGGCAACTTTTCTTTTTAGAGTTACATCTGATAAAAAGGCTTTTGTGTATCCATACAAGACCCAATGCCAAATTTATATTCATTCAAGACAAAATGTTACTCTTTTGTGAATATTAACTGCGTGTTTTAATATAACAGAACAGACGCTTTAGAGGCAAATTCCATTTTTTTCATTTAACGAAAGATAACACAAATAAAGAATGTGCATATTGAATTTAAAATTAGGGAGATACGCGAATTTCCATATGACGTTATAAAATTATACTTGAAAATATTTTTTATTATATCAATGAAGTAACAAATGATCTTAAATTGGTTTTAAAAAATCATTATTGTCTAGAAAAACAATATTTTTTCTCAGAGTGACTAATTTTAATTCGACTCAATTTGATTTTGATCTTGTTGTAGTATTATAAATTTACAAAAATATATCATATTATTCAATCGCAAAAGCTTTAAAAATGTTTATTGTAAATATTTATAAGCTTTTTCTTCAACTTTTAGAAGCATATTTCTAATTTGTACAACTGGGGTCGGTTTCAGTGGTGAGGAATTTAAATAATCATGGCACAAGTCGAGAAAAGGAACATGCATGAAACTCGTTTAATCTTCCAAAGTAAAAAAATATGTGCTAACAAACAACTCACATATATTACATAACTCGTTCGTGTCTCGAAAGGCTTTTGCCCTTCTGAGAAGCTAATTTGTCAACCAATACGAATGTCATATTGATCGATAATTACGAATTGTCAACATACCTCTGATTGGAGTTAATTTATCATTGTGATCTGACAAAGTTTCAAAACGACGTCTCCTCGGTAACAAATTGGGTTTGTTTAATGTTCCTTCTCGATATCCAAACTGAGATTAGTAACGGTGGTGAGTTCATCAAATTATCTCTACCCACCGCATTACTAAAATAGTTAGCTTGTAGTTTTAGCAAGATTCTTCCAGTAAATAGTTGAAAATTACACTACCAGAGAGAAATACCCATACCCATGGGTATGCCATGTTCTATATCAACGCTCGGGGGAACATCGAAACAATTTGACATTCGTGAATAATGAATATTTGTTCAATTCTAAAATATATCAAGATGCTTAGAATTTATGAAATATATATCTCAATATAATTTTCAACCTGAAAAATCACCTTTTCTATGTCTTTTTAAATAAATTATTGTTTTTATTAAATCAATATTTTTTTTAGTTACACTTTGAATAATATCAGCAATTGACTTTTTTATTTTTGTGTACTTGTATTTAAAATAATACAATTACTAATGTTTGCCTTTTAACCCTTTGAGTAGTGAGCTAATTCAAAATCTTCATAGCCTTGGATGCTATATTTGCTCGTTCACCATTTATTATCCGTGCAGATCCACTTATCTGTCGGGACCCCAGCAGCCGCAACGCGCAACATATTTAACACTCTCGTCGCCCAACGTGAATCGGTATTTTTTCTCGCGGTCCCCAAATTCGATAGTCGAAGCGTAAACAGAAAGAATGACGATGCGATAATTTAACGCACGGGATAAACACGAAAGACATGTGGCGCATCTTTTGCACTGCATTTACCCTTGGAACCTTGATTCGGTTTAAAAGCATACTTTTTCTGCAAATATATTAGTATTTTTTTATACTCAAATCAAAAAAATACGGGTACTTCCAGTAAGAGAATGGTAGCGGTCGAAAAATGTTAAGCCCAACAATGAAAAGAAGAAAGCGAAAAGAACGTTTCACGGCTTATAAATTCATAAAAATCCGCAGGGAAAATCTATTAAAAGGTATTGTATCCTTTGTTACAAAAATATTAGATAAATTCTCAATCGCCAGGAAGTGGAAAAAAAAATGTAAAAAGGGTCATATTGTCCTAATTGTCCAAAATCATATTAAACTTGGAATCGATTTATTATATCATTCACATCATTATGAGTCAATGAATTTGGGTTATCGATCTGTGCAATCGTTTAATATATGTAGCGTAAAAGAGTGCTCTTTCTGAATCACTGGAATTCGCTCGCAAATAGGCGATCATCCTACCATACATGTTAATAGTGCCACCATGTACTCGTATGTTAATTAGGTGTGTTTTACAGAATTAGTTCAAAAACCATGTTTGGTCCCAAAATATCACTTTGAGCAGAAACTGTAAACGTACGAAATGTTATTATGCCGCATAGCAAGCATATAATAATTTATCAATTACCGAGAATCCGGCGGGCCTCGAGGAGGATAAGAAGAAGACACGATCTATTCGAAGAGATATGAGTATCGTGACGCAAAGTAGATGTGAGTTTTGCCGAGAGACACGTACCGACATATCAAATTTTTCATCGTACGTGTATCTCATTCCGTTCGGATACGAATACGTCAGCTTTCATTCTAGCGAATATGTCTCTTTCTATTTTAAAACTAGAAAACAAAATCGCGCTTCCGACGGCCATATATTAACGATATTCACGCTTCAGACAAATTAAGACACTATTGTGATTTATTTTTCTCGGAGGAATGTTTCCTTTTCGTATTTTCGATGATTCACGACGCGAGGAATCGAAGAAGAGCTCTCTCACACGGCGAAGAGACTAGGTCAGCTTCCTGTCGAATCCCACAAAGTCTCAGATCTCGAAAGCGCGAGAAGATTAATTACCCAGCATGGCAGTAGACGTCTATCGCTTAAATATAATATTAACCTCCTCTCGTTACCGAACCTTCGATTTAAAAATTATCTCAATTTTCTCATCTCCCTCGCAGAAAACTCGCTTAATGGATTAGTTTCGAGTTCGTAAAAAAATGTTATCGAAGCCTTTCAAGTTTGACGACAAGAAGGGCATCCGACATTTCCTGCGGCAAAAACGAGCGCGCTCACTAATTAACTATTTTTTACGTTGTTTAATCTGCTAAAATCGATTTATGATTATGTGAATATACAACCGACGAATATATACAGTGGAGACATAAATATGTCCCGTTTCAATCCCAAATTAGTTACAATATGCTCCAATAAAATATATTTTCAAATTTTAACATAGAATAAATTTCAATTTCGTACACCAATCCTCTCAATTCAAAAGGAAAAACATGTTTTCATCATGAAATCTTGTGGACCATTTGACGCAGGTCGTGAGAGCTAAAATCAATCAACATTTTCGTTTTTTGTATTTCAACTAGTTGATTCATGATCTCTTTCCTTATTCTTCAAAATTACCTCGTAAATAGATCAGCAAATGTCCAAACTAGTAGACATATCTATAGGTGCGAGTGTCAGCAATATTTTCTTGATCACGAAATTTTCTGCTTCGATTTACCTAAATTTCTAATATTCATTTTAAATGATTGAGCATTGAAGAACAAGATTATAAAACATATCATATAAATAAAATAATTTCAATCTTATTTTATCTTAAAAAATGAAAGAAATTACTTATAGAACGGTTTAATAAAATTATAAAAACATATTTTATGGATTTTCACTATCTTGCAGAAATATTGCTTTTATCGACATCGAAAAACTGACATGGAAATAATTTCTTGCTTAATTTTTTAAGTTGTCTACTATAAAGCTATACTAGTTTTGCTAAAAAGCAAGGACATCTTTCTCTATCAACAAAAGTTATAATATACGAGGATCATCCAGAAAAAAACGTTACAAAATTTAAGTAAGATATTTAATTGAAATTCACAGGATAACAAATATATTAAACTATTTTTAAACATAATCGAGATCGGAATATTTCTGTAGTCGGGGCACTTTTGTATGCCAGTGTCATAGACCTCCGCCGCCAGCTCTTTTTGGATTCTGGGGTGTAGTGACACACCCACGTCTCATCCCCCGTTACGAGAGTCCAGAAAAACTTCTCCCTTCTGTGCAAAACGATCCAAAAATTCACGTGTCGCGTTCTGGGCACTCATCTCGCACATGACTTCTCGTAACCAAATTTTTCCGATACAATATCACAAAAGAGACTTCGAGGAATGTCAGGAAATTCTTCATGAAGATCATCAAGCGAAATGGTCACTGTCGTTTCGTACTTGTTCTTCTTTTTTTTTAACAAGTTTGTCAAAAATCCCTGATGATTGTTGTGATTATCAGTACGGCTTTCTCTGAACGACTTAACCCATTTCGTGATATATTGTCGACTCATCACATCACTACCGTAAACTTCCACGAGCTTCTGAGCAGTATTGTTCTGCAAAGTAAATGACCGCGCGGATTTCACACCGACAGTAGGTGGCGAGAGTGCGCGACGACCTCTCCGTTGGAATAATGCGGACGTCCAGATGCGGCAACTTTGAAACACAAAAAATCCCCGGTCGCAAGAATCCTGAAAATGGTGACTTATAGTAAGACTGAACACATTAAACCTCTCTTCGAGACATTGCAGAGTAGTCAATGAATGACGCCTTTGTTATATTTAAAAAATAAACACATTAGCCTTGGCCGTAAATACGTATTTGCCAAAGGATCCATATTTAAGATTGACTAACAAATCGGTCATTTTTAATGAAACATGATTTTGACTGGCTAAAAATCTAGAAATCAAAAAAAGTAATAGTGAGACATAGTAGCTTAATGTTAATTGAAATATATATATTTGCATTATTGGCATATGTGCTGTTATAAACTTAAAATGAAATTACTGGGGGAATTTATATGCTTCAGCGGTTATATAATACGTTTATTAAATTAGAAATAAAATGATTTATACGATGTAAGATGTATACGGAGAACAGTCGTATTGTGCCGTTGAGATATGAAAAGATCAGGGTCGGGTTTAGTGCGGAAAGTCTCGGTAGACGCTCTTCGGGTTGAGCTTTATTATGTTAGCTTCGCATATGCAATCTCTCAGTGCTCGCATAATACACTCTATTTCTTAAATTAAACATACCCATGTCAAACATGCGCATTCCTTTCACAACAGACGAAGATAATTATTCAAAGAAGATCTCTCTGAAAGTAAAATATTTTCTAGATCCTCGATAAAATTGAGTCATATGTTTAGTCTCGGAACGAACTCGAGCGGTGTCCCCCATGATTCGCATCATCGTAGTGTGACTTTATTTTCATATTGATAAATTGTTTACTTTACCTTTTCATATTTTGGCCCGCTTCCGGAAACGTCGAAATATTCTTTTTATCTGACGTTATGAAATATGGAGGCGATTCATCTAAAATTCAGCAAAGCTTATTAGATCCGCGGTAGGCTGTGTCTCCGTCAAAAGACGTGAGTTCATTTCGTCCGTTTCTTTCGCAGGTTTTGTTTTTCACCGGGCGTTTAATTTTTTATCGTTCGTTCGTAGGCGGTTTTCCTCGTGCGCTTTGGGGCGCTCGGGCGGAAATTCGCACCCGGGGCACGCACCGAATGCAAACGAAGTGGCAAAGCGCCCTACACCCCGTCACCCTCCTGCCCTTCCCCACTTTGCATATGACGATCCGGGAGGACCTTCGTTTATCTCGAGACAAAAATACTAACTTTTCCCATGCTAGTTTCTCGCTTTCGCTTCGGACCCTCGTCCCGACAATTTATGATCGCTTTAGGAATTGTCACTGAAACTTTTATCCCGACCGGCTCGAGGGACCATTCTCGGTGTCAAATTTCTGCTAAAGACAAGACAAAGTAAAAGAAGCCATTTTTCTCATTCGATGCAAACATTTCGAGCTCCGTCGCTCTGTCCAGTTTTTAATTTACTTTTTGAATTCGCGAAAGATGCACTGCATTTAAAGAATCGCACTAAAAGACGAATATACAAGATATATATATATATATAATCTGTCAGATCAAACGTTACCAATTTAAAACCACCATAACTTTGTCAAAGTTTATAACATTAATTTTAATATTTCAAATCATATTAGATAGTATTTGTATTGTATGAGCTCGAGTTTATTTTTCGACGTAACCACCTTCGGTCTGAATAACGGCGTCGAGTCTGCTAACGAACCTGTCGCACGCAAACGAGCCTGAGCTTCCCGAGTACGTTTCCATTCTCGTCGAAGGCTTCTATTCAAACTGTCCGCGTTACATTATTTTTAGGAATAAGCTATATTTACTATCTTTATCTACTGTGTGTCTCTCGATTCCTTTGAAAAAAATCTCATTTTAGTCCTTTTTAAAATATTGGGTCAATCTTCAAAAACGTAAGCGACATGGAGTTTTTCCGGTTATTCCGTTTAAATCATTATATGATTTTCATTTTCTTATGTCAACTCGTCGCTACGAATTATCGACAGTCCTCTGCTTCAACGCGATTGTTACACTACTAATATTTTTCGTTAAAAAATGGTATTGGAATGAATAGCTTGCTTGAGCGCTTTCGATCCGATTCGATGTGGGGGTAAATTCTTACCTTTATTAGATAAAAACGCGGTAAAGAGGTCGGATTATCCACTTCCGGTAGATCGGTTCATTCAAAAAGGTCGTTGCATTAATATATTTCATCGTCGACATTTCCGAACGTCCGGAAGATCGCTGATGAGGGTCAATCGACGTTTATGTTTTCGATTGAAAGCTTTCGGAGCGGTGCGCTCCGTCCTCTGACTTCTTTCTTTGCCCTCAAATTTATAGGATTGTTTTTTTTATTCGGGAATGTCTGCTCGCGAAGAATTATATCGACGTTTCTTGCGATTTATCCGAGATGAATAGGATTAGTTCGGCTTCGATCGATCAAAAGTCGGCGAGGAGGCTGTCGCGAGAGAGCCGTCGAAAGGCCGGGTTTGTTTGTTTGATAAAAAATTAGAATAAAAACGGTTTCGATCCCCAAAATAGTCGTCGTTCGCGCTCAACCCGACGAGCGAAAATAAGATCAAAAAAGCATAACGTACAAAAAGACGAAGTCGCTCTTTGTTTTGCGTTCATAAAGAGACTCAAAATGCTCGGTTACTTTGAAGGGGAACCCTCGTCAGAATTATTCATGCGCTTCCCGTGACGCGCTGTAAAAAGAATTATTGTGTCAAACGCTGAAAAGACTAACAAAGTATTTACGTCTCCGTATGAATGCGGCCAGATGTGTCCGTTTGCTCTTTTGCGGAATAAAAACCCAGGCGAATGTTCCGGTTTCTGGTACTTCAGTCGACATTTTCGTCCAAATTGCGGTAGTCGAGTCGAATTACGAAATTAATCATCGCCGATGCGAATCTGCAACGCTACCGAGTCGAGTGCAGCCTTTTTCGTTTCGAAAAATTCAGATTCCGTGCCGAACGTTGAAACGTTTGAATAAATTTGGGTCGTCGATTTTGAGCCGCTCCGGGCGCTCGGATGATTTAGATCGTCCTATTGACTCTTCTGCGGGGAAAATGTCACATTTTGACGTTGACTTAAATCCTCTGCGGTTCGAATGTCTTTTTTAGCTTTTCACTGAATTCGAGGCAAATACCTTATTCGGTTCGTTTAACGCGACGAGGCATTTATTTTTGGAATTTTTAGAATAGATGAATCGTCGATTTCGCCTTTCCGTTGAAATCGGTCGCTCAACGAAGGAGACGATCCGAGCATAGACGCGGTCAACAGTCGACATGCGAAATGATGATATTTTGACGAGCCATTTTCGTAGAGTCGACGTGAATCGCCCGACCCGGACGACGCCCTTTTAGTGTCGGGTGCCTTCCTCGAATAAAAACGATCGTAAAGCTGGAGACGGATCGCGCTGTTAGTAGACCGCGTGTTAGGGCGTGTAAAACGAGGGGAATGAATAGTCGTCCGCCGGGCGTCTGCTTTGGACAGCGCGACACGTTCAGCTCTCCGCGGGCTGACACTGCACGTAATTAGGTGCTTCCATCCCCCGTACGACTCCCCGCCCACCCCAGCCACCCTATAGCCGCCCACCCGCACCCGCACCGCCGTTACGCTCCATGTTAATTAACGATGCCCTCTGCTCGTGCGTGTATATTTAAACACTCGTTTCGTTTGTCGTCTGACCCGAGCGGCTCGGGGTGTGCGAGCTTACTTTTTAGACGATCGGTATCGCCGGATTCCTCTCCGAACTGTTTTCAGCTGTCAGACTCTTCAGACAGTATGTTCGGCGACAGTCATTCGAAAAGTTTCTCAAAAAAATCTACACGCTTTTAGACATCTGGATTCGAATACCCAACAAAATAAGTGTTCCGATTTTACAGATCAGATTTTTTTTCACTATATTTTTTACTGAACATAAAACGACCGATAGTTTTCATGTGTTATATTTATCTAATAATTGATCCTGAAAATTGTATGAAAATGAAAAACTCACATTCATTGTGTGAAATCTGGAGATAATTTTGCAACTAACAGATCGCATTATAAATCTATTCAGGTTTTTCACTTCAAGTTGGACGTTTTACAAACCAAATTGGATATTTTACAAACCAAGTTGAATGTTTTACAAAAAAAATGGACCCTAGTATTTTACAGGTTTTTCACTACAAATTGGACGTTTTATTAACCAAATATGATGTTTTACAAATCAAGTTGGACGTTTTCGAAATCAAAATGATCGCTATACAAATCAAACTGGATGTTTTACAAAACAAAATAAAAATATAAAATACTATAAAGCGTCCAATTTGATTTTGAAAACGTCCAATTGGATTTGTAAAACGTAATATTTTGGGGCTTGATACGTTTGAATTTCATCTTGGATACTGTTTCTCTATTTACGCGATAAAACTGTTGTAAACCCCATGCAAATATACGAAAATATATACAAAAAAAAACGTTTTTTTTCTTTCATTAAATGACAATATTTAGCATGTGGTAATTAGCGATTGTACTTGTAACCTACCGAAAGTGTAGTTGGTGGCCATATTTTAACGCGTGTGCGTGATGAAAACTATTGCCAATTTGATGAGTAATAAACAATAATTAACCATTAAAGCGCCAGCGATTCACCGGTGAGTTGCTATGTTTTTTGTAGAAAAAAAACTGTTACCTAAAAATTATTATGCTCGGGACACATTGACGAATCTAAAAATATGAATTCATAAGTTAATGGATTTTGATGCTTACATTTTATTTTGAAATAAATTCAGCAGACGCTGTCCATTGAACGATCTTTGCTACGTAACTTAATCTATTTTGGGAAGTATTGGTTAGAATTCCTTGATGTTCAGACATACATACATAATGATTAATTTATATTGTCTAAGTCAAGAGTTCAATTATATGTGGCCAAGAACTAAGATATTTGATTACAAATGCTTTGCAATGATATTTGATTACATGTAATTTTTCAAATATATTTTGGTAAATTGAAAACGCGTTCATTTCGACACAATGAAAACAAACAAACCTAACCTAACCTAACCAGATTTGAATTTAGATTTAATTAAAAAAAAAAACAAATATTAGTAGTCGTTTTCAATTTACCGTATATGTTTGCCTCCCATTAACAGGAATGTATCTATAGTCTTTTGTCTATGCAGTAGTTTGAAAGCATTATTTTTATAAAACGTATAAAAATGATCATAATAAAATTTTATTAACACCGTGACTTTTATGGGACGTTATTATAATATTAGATTTAAAATGAATCTCCGTAAACATTAAAAGCTGCTAATATCTCAAGCGAATTTATTTTCTAAATATTATTATATTAATACACAATAAAAACCTTCATGTGAATACATCGATCGATTCATTCCCTATTTTTATTCTTATAACATATATATGGTAAAATACGCCGTAGTGGATATTTTTGTTTAGTGAAGAACTTATTTTTATCGTATTTCTTCAACGATAAAAGCATAATGAATATATTTTGGTATTAGTGGTTTTTGTGATTTCACAGATGAATAATTTATCATTTTACGCTAAATAAAATTATATTATTATACAGAAATTTAATTTAACTTGAAATTATTCAATATCAATATAACTTTAAATTTTAATTTCAATATTAAGATACAGCATTTCCTGTCTTTCATTTATACTTTAATATCAGATTACTTCGACTGCTTGAATAACTTACATTGCATGTACAGTGCATTGGTTGATGTATTAAATTAAAAAACATGATTTTCAATTTCACAAATAAAAATTAATACGTAAACAGTGTAACATGCATTTCTATTGTATTTAATGTATTATTTTGTGCTTGTATTTAAATTAACTCAATTAACTAGTCCCTAGATGCTCTTCTCGTGTCGCTCAATACACCGATTGTATCAATCTTGTTTCATTTTCGAGACAATTTTCTTCGATAATTGCTCGAATTCTATACGAATTTTCCTTCGGAAAATAGTTTTCCAGCAGATGCTAACAAGCGATCGACACGAAGACTAGCACGAACGGACGCCTGATTTTCTTTTATTTTCCATGTGAACTTTTAATTGCATAGAAATCATTTTTCCTCCAAAAATTATTACATTTTTCTATATCCAACTATATAATGATAACGATTCTATCAATATACTAAATTCATTTTTAAATACTGCATTTTAATAAAAAAAATGTAATAAAATCTCATGCCGCTCTGTCGAAAGCCGGTTAAAAATGGAATATGATACTCCGTAAGCGAATTATATTGATTGAATTTTCTGGCAAAAATTGAATTTTAATGCAAATTTATTCTCTGCAACAGAGGCTTGGTTCAATTGATTTTTAAAAAAATATCGAATACTCGAACCATCATGTCAATTAAAAAAGTTGGTGACATTTTTAGGTTGGCGGTGGCAGTTCGTGAAAATGACTGTGATATTAACATCGCTTTCAAAGACGAAACAGTCACGCGATACTGCAATCATCTACATTGAGCATTCCGAATAATTGATTTTATACAGATTTTATAATCGACGCATACATTAAATATGAAGTTCGTTTTCATGCATAAAGCATTTTGGCAGCGACTCTATGCAGTTCATGCGCTCTAAATGAATTCCCTTCTTTTTAGCATCGGATCGTCAAAATGCGGTGGAATGAATTAAACATGTTTTATTATATGCATATAATACAGTGTAGCTGAAAATAATTTACGATCGGAACGTTGAATTATTTATTTAAATCGACCCTCGAGTAGAACAGAAGCAGGGGTGGCTCCTGGTTATGCTGAATCGAATTATTGTCGTGATAGTTGATAAGTATTCAAATAAAATCTGTCGGGGAGAAGAGTTGTTTATTAATCGATTGTCGACTGAATATTAATTACTTCGTGTCCGTTGGGCGTTCGGTTTTATCCGTCAGTCGCGAAAGTTTTGGCAGATATTTGCTTCACCCCTGTACTGTTTCCGCGCAAATTTCACTGCAAATGAATTTAAATGTTGCTCGAATATTCATAGAGCTTTAAAAATTTGAATCACTCATGAAAAAAATTCGAACCGCCCGGCTCGGATGCGACTGCACCGTCAGGAAGGGCGCGATATGCTTAATTATTTAGATCGGATGCCGAAACCACCGTTTGGCGCCACTGATCGTGTTTCGTAATCTATGAAATCGTGTCAAAAAGCCCAACTATTTGGAATAAAATTAGCAGGAAACGTCGTCGCCAGCTTTATTTCCTCGTGTGCAAAGTTTGCGAAGGTTCCGCGAGGAGCGGAAGGAAGGACATGACTCGGCACTTTGCAACTTTGCACTGCGACGATAAGAAAGGCCGATTATTTCGTGCGACATGTAACAACATAATTGCTCATCTCTACCTAAAACTACACGCTCTCGGCATCACATTCAAACTCGTCTAGCATACTTTAGCATTTTCAATAGAATAACGAGAATTTCTAAGGCGAAGAAATTGCCCTACCTCAAGTGGATTACGACAAGTAACTAATAGATAGTTAATGAAACATTTTTCTTTCAATTTTATGATAAATAATTATGAGTCTTAAATACAAAAAATCAAATAACTGGGCAAGTCATCCTGAGAACGTTTCGTAACACACATTAACGCAATAGCTTAAGCTTTAGACTACGTTGTGCGTAATTTAAAATATACACAAGAGGAGGATACCTTTTAGTTTTATAAAATAATAAGCAGGTCTAATTATCAATCATCTAATATTGTTCAAATAATCTAATAATTTGATTGATTCCTAAAGTGATTGTTTTAATTAGTTCAATCTGAAGCAACTATGTCGCTTCGGTGATACACCAGGGAACTGATTTTTGATAAACTTTATTTAAATGTACGAATTGCCCAGTTTACCGAGAAACGCCCACGACGCCATTGGATATTTTTTGCCTTATAGATTCTTCTTCAAAATTGCGATCGTCAGATCGTTGAGTAATGTGGATGTGCGAATCGTATTCAAATTAACGACAGACATTCCGAAGAGAGACATTAAACGGAGACGCGCACCTCGAATCGGTTGTTCTTCGAGAACAATAGACTGTCATTGTTTTCGAATTACTTCGATAGATACCTTTCGAGATTACTCATCTTCATTCATCACCTATTGTAGTGTGAATATCGACATCTACGCCCACCGACTATCTGTTTTGCCCAAATTAGACAATTCGACTGAAATGAAATAATAATTACTATGCTACGGTTCAATTATGGGCAGACTTTCGTTCATAATTTGCATTTCATTAAACGTATCCAACGAGAGTAAAAGGCTCTCGAAAACATATTCACCGATCCGATCGATTGGGTCGGAAAAGATTTCAATTTGATATCCTAATTCCCAAAAATTAAATTCTAACAAAATGAATTAAGCCACTCGACGGTTAATGAGCTTATATAAGAAAATCATTATAATTTTGCAACCCACTCATATATCTTATCCTATTTAATGTATCCTTCACAATAACTTTATCCCAGTCGTGCCACGTGTGGAAGGCGACGCGATTCATTATACTGAAAAATCCTCTCCTCTCAGGGAAACATCCCAGATGGAACTCGCTACGCTAAGAAATTAGAAGTATAATCGTATAGTATGTTACGTTTCAATTTTATATTCAAGTTTCGTATATCTCGAATAGACTATTGTAATAATTTTCAGCGAGGTCTTTGATAGAAAACGTAAGGCGAGCGAAGCGTTTGCGCCACAACATAACAAAAATCCAAGTTTGTATTCAAATATATGAATAGTCGTATCAAATTCCATTAAAGTCCTTCAGTTGTATTTAAACAATCAAATAGTGTTTTCAATGTTCGTTTTTAGGTGGGAGAATTGAACGCGAGGTCCTTAAATTTGTTTTTTTTAATATATTTTCACCGATATGACTGCAAAGTGTATTCTTGCGTTCTATTTTATTACTTCCTTTTTATTGCTTAGAATAAAACGGAAATGTCATACTAAAAACGATATTATATCGTCTATGATTGAGCTTCGCAATAAATTAAGTGTTACAGGACTCATACAAAATATTTGAAAATTGAACGACTATATAAAAAAAATATCTTTAATTTTTTTTCAAATTATAAAAATATAGTCATCGCTAACATCGATAGTGTACTATAATAATTGTTTGAAATTACTGAGTAGTTTTAATGGTACCTAATGTAATTTTTTCTGCAGTTTTACTATTGTGAGATGGCGTCATTGATACTTTTCTAAAATAAAATCCTGTAATTGCGTACTGTTTTGAAGTCTACGATTGTATTCATTTTTAATCGCAAGATGTGGTTTGATTTTTAACAAAATACTATCAAGGCGTGGTAGCTATGGTCACAGTTCATCTTTTTTTTTTATTGTTGTATGGTTAAATAAAGTTTTTTGGTTCAGCTTTGATTCTTTTAATTTTAGGATATATAGAATTTTAAAATTATTATATAGTAGACATATATAATTTTATAGTTCATTATACAAATTTGGAAACATTATTTTCATTTTTGATTTCAGTGAAAATCTGATATTTAAGGCTATACAGGTTTTTCACTTCGAATTGGACGTTTTACAAACCAAATCGGACGTTTTCAAAATCAAACTTGACGTTTTACAAATCGAATTGGACGATTATCAAAAAAAATTAAATTAATCTAAGTGTGCCACGGAAACACAACCGAACATGAACAAAACATAGGAACATGGAAATTGGTAAAATTTGAAATTCCCAGTCTGGATACATAAAAAAGGTAAACTAAACAAAACACATAATATTTTGTTCGGTACCCACCGAACCGAAATAAACCGGTATAGATAATATTTTTGGTTCAATTTCGGTTCGAAATTCTGATTGAAATATTCCACGTTGAAAGCATTATTCACGATATATTCGTTATTGTATTAAAAACGAACTGAAAATCGGACATTTCATATGAAAGTACGTAATATTTCTACATATGTAACGATTAATTCAAAATAAAATTCATTTATTTTTATCTTGGTTTCAATTTTGGTCAATCTAAATTACGATAGTTCGTCGGCTTCGATACAATTTATTCTAGTTACGTAGAATGTAATAATTTACGAGCGACGTTTGATCAGTCGAAGGACGCACACCTATAATCTTCCCGTTGAATAATTAGACGAGCTTCTAAAAGGACCGGGACACCCAAAGGTCGGAGGATAATTCGGGGCGGAACGAATCGAAAAGTATCGAGTGGTCAAAGTGAAAAGCTGGGCGTAGTTTGCGTCTCTCCGGATCGAAACGACGTCACTTCCAGAGTCGCCCCTTTTGTCCGCATTGCGGTGCCCCCGTCTCGACTCGACTCGACCCGACTCGACTCGACTCGACTCCTTCGCATCCTTTCTTTGCGTTTTATTCTGACTGGAAAATCTGCCATTTTAACAAATTCTCATTTAGACAATTAGAACTTTGCAAACGGCAGTTTGCTCGGAAATGTTGATATTTTATAGAATTACTTTTAAATGCGTACTTTAGTATTTATGAAATAACTTAATAGAAATTACACATTGTAAATGTTGTATTATGTTGGAGCGTATTTTAAAATTCAGACGCCGAAGCGAGCTTTTAATATGCTCAAATATTAATTATACCTCGGAAGTTTTCCAGAGCGCGTTTTCTTAAGCTCGGCGCTGAGCGACTCCGACGCGCCGAAGCCCGCGTTTTACGAGTGCTTTTATATTATCTATTAAAGCGTTGAGGTTTTTTAATCGCCGAGCCTCACACACCTCCTCCCATTCGTTTATTAATTACGCTCTCGTTGCCGATGATTATCTTTTAATTGAAAAATTGAACAATGCAACCGGAAGCCTACACTTATTTTTAATTAATCGATTTTTCGGATCCGAACCGCGAACGCTCACAGGACGCCGAAAGTGTACCGAGTTAGATGACGACGGTGCGAGTTTGTTTAGGACCAAAGGGAGGATAATTAATAAAGTTTAACAAAAGCAGGATCGAACCGAATCAAATCTCCTCTCTCGACAACAAAAATAACCAAAGAAAGAACACCAACGGAACCGCTTTCGGCGAGGCTGCATCCTTCAGACGGTATATTAATTTCCTGGACGATTTAGATCTCCTAGATATTCCGGCCTCGATCAAAACGCTTCTTTGACTCTGAAGGGAAACGAAACGGTCTTCCGTTTCGGCAACGACTGCCTCTATATTTATTTCCACATATCTGCCAATAATTATCATAAACTCGTATCAATTATGTAAGCTCGTTCTATCGCAGCTATCGAGCCGCTGATAACAGTGCGCTCGTGTTTAGTCAAACGTCAGTTTACTGCGTCGTTTACGAGCCGCAGGAACCATTCTACCCTACTTTCAAAATCAAATACACATTTCTAGCCATTACTTTCATATTCAAATGACTGATCTAGAAACAAAAATCGTATTATCTTTGGTTTTAATTGTACTGAAAGCAACCTTAAATAGACGGAAAAAAAGGAAGAATTTTCTCTAAAGTATCTATTTAATCTATTCACGTAAGCTGAAAAATAACCTTTGCCAAGCGTTTTGATAAGTTTATAATATTCAAAATCGGGAATATCGCCGAGTAGTTTTCCAACGAACGGTTGAAGTAATAGTTCGCCAAAGATCTATAACGGGGAGTGACTACTGGAAGCTGGAGCGGTTGACACAGATTGCTCTTATGACTGTATTACATGATGTTCTTCGTATCTCGAGCATTTCAATAAAACTATACCATCGTGCAAAATAAAAAAGAAGATTTTGCAGAAGATTGCCTCGGCATAGCAGCTGCCTCCAAATTTACCAGAGCGACATCCTATAAAATTATGAATTAAACATCAAAAATGCTTGAAACAAATATAGGCATCATATGGGCATATATTTTTATATTCATAAAATACATTTTTTATAGATGTGTCTGAAAATTTGGACGATCAACAAAAGTATTGTGTTATAAATTAGTAACATTCGATCTGTTGATCTTTTTTAACTTCCAAAATGTAATATTTTGGTGGCCGGAAACCGTCACAGTTTAATAATTTTGCTTCAAAGTTGACAATGAAATATGCAGAATTTCAAGAATTTCAAGTTTCTTACTTTTGAGCAAATTCTCGACATATTTGTCAGACAGCGTATTTTGAAAACCTCTTTGAGGTTAAAGAATCTACACTATCTACTTTTCGGTGAATACAAGTATTTTCTGGTGCAAATAACCAGAGTTTTTAAGCTGGAATGAGAATTATGTGCCATAAATGGAAAAAATACTTTTAGTCAAATAAATATTCCAGCATTTTATGATGTCGAGTGAAATAATCTGCGTCGAAGATTCGACAGGAGATCGCGTAGAAGACTGTCTCTCCGGAGAATAGTGGGATGCGAAGTTTCCTTTCGCGGTTTTATTAGAAAGATATATGGGAAGAGCCGCGATACGGCCGATCAAATATTTATAAACGTATCAACCGAGCGATTCAATACGAAAGGTTAAAAATCACAGTCCGATATCTTTTTTGGGCCAAAACTCATATCCCATTCGTCCTTTCCTCTCCCGGTTTGACCCTTTTCACTCTGTTCGTCCCCTTTCCGACCGCGCTTCTCAATTATGCATCTGAACCGACTCGCTATCGATCATAATTATTTTTTCATTTTTGTCGCGGCTTTCGGCGTCGCGACATTTTCTCATCGTCGTTCGCGACATCAGCCTCGACATATCTGCTGAGCGACAATTCATCCATCTGGGAGACCGTTTTCATTTCAACTTTGAATACTGTGCACATTTTTGGCGAACAAAACGAACAAATCGCAGCTTGTCGTATGTCAAGAGACAACTCGAAACGATGATTCCCTGCTTCGACTCATTACGCGAACATAAAAAGGGTTGCGAGATTGGCGATACCTTTCCTTTTGTAACGATATGCGAGCTCACAAAGGGCACAAAGGCGAGCACAAAAAATATGACCGAAATGTGTGTTTTCATCGAGGTTTTGACTTTTTTATGAAACTCGTTTGGCTTAAAATAATTTCGTAGATATCAGATTTAATCGGACAAAAAGAGAAAAGTTTTTCATCTAATTATCATCTTTCGCCTTTGTTCGAAATGATTATATCGCACGGAGCTATCTCGAGCGAAAGATGGCTATCCTTGCTGAAATTTAATAAAGAGAAAAGTCGAGGTCCCACTATAAGTAATATTCATTGATGTCCGCAAAGACTCGATTCAATTTGTTTTTATATTTTTCGGACTCGCTCAATTAAGTCCGAAGACAAAAGAGACGAGACGCTATCTGCGAATCTCGGCGACGTTCCTCTTCTACCTGAACTTCCCCAGCTTCGAACGCTTTAAGATTTCATTTTCCGGCCGCCCTTTTGACTCATCTCGGACGGAATTAATAATCCGGGAGCTGCGACTCACCTGCTCCGGGAAAACTCACTTTTCTCCGTCTGCGAATTGAATTATCCGATTTTCTCTCCGGACGAAGATATTTCTTAAGCGCGAAGATTGCCCGAGTTGTCGACAAAAATAATCACAGACTTTCAGTTTTGTTTTGTTTATTGGCAATCGACTTTCGAAACCCTCCCTCGACTGTGCCACCGAGACTTATCGCGTTCCGTCCTGTGCAACCCTAGATTATAATCGATCAGATGTTATATTTTTTACATAATATCATTACTCTTACATCATCATTTATGATGATATTTCTTAACTCTTTCGAAGATGGTAGCGTTTGTTATTATCCGCAAACTTTACCTTTATTAAATATCTTCATTAAGATGTTAGAAAATAGCTTCAAAATCAATGGGTCGGTTTGACCTTCTCGATCTTATCCTTAATCGTTGTCATCTGAGGATTTTAACTTAACACCGAAATGGAAATCATTCATAAAATTGTTAATTTTTAATAAATTTGAAGGTTTACGACAGTAAACGTCACAGTATTTAAATCCCAACGTTTAGCTTATATACGCCTACGTTAATTATCCATTCAAATTAATACGTGTGTATTTAACATAATCCGATTGTGAAATCAATTGATAGTTTAAACTGACAAAGAGTCACGTCCGTCTTCTCAGGATGATAATTACACTCTCAAATTATTATATGCATTAATTTGCTTCTAATCTATACAAATTTAACTCACAAATGAAGCGTATTGTTTTGCAGTTATTTAAAATAATTTTGTCAATAAAAGTATATTTAAGTTAAATTCCAAAAACCCCTTTATAATCACCCGAATTCGAACTTTGAAAGTGCCAAGATGACTGGACGAACGTTTACAAATAAAACTTGGAGGTTATACTTCTTTCAGCGTGAGGTAAATATATCATTTAAACCGGATGTTTTTAACCCCGTGCCCGAGGGCGCACATGCGCCCGCGGAGCCATTTTTGTGCACGATTAAAACATTTTTCATTTCAAAAGATCAAACATTCGAACAATTAGATAACCGTATTTGGACTCACTAAAATTCAAAGCAGTTTGTATAAATTAATTTGGCGTTTTTGACTGATATTTGTGAAAAATTAAATTGATATAAACGATATGAATGTAATCTTTTCCCATGAATTGATATAGAAGCGACGCTAGTCTGCATCTGCAATGATCTGTGTGTATTCGGGACCATACCAGTCCACTCACAAAGTGCACAGAAGGATGCAAAACCATACATTTAAAATTCTATACCGGCGAAGGCACGGTCTTTCTCCACTTTTAGCGGCCACTTGCACTTCGAGCGCGGGGGGAAACTAGCTAGGGATTCTAAGATTACGCGCTCGCTGATCGTCATCAGCCGTTGGAGGGTGTCTCCTTCGATCCCCACGGAGGTCGGAGAAAGCCCCGGGGATAAATTATCCCCCAAAACTCTTATAGAAAGCATCAAATTTCCTAAAATTGGAGGGAGCTGCTACAATGTTTTCGTATCCAATTGGTCCGAATTTCGGACCACCGACACAAGACATCAGACACCGTGCCCGAACATGTTCATAGAATAGGGTCTAGGATGACCCAGCGACATCTCAGGCGATGTTTGATTTTCAGATTTCCCTAATATAACACTTTGACGCATAATCTGTAGAGTTTAATATTACGTTCGTATTTACTTATTGCCAATTTCCTTAACTGAATGTAAATTCATTCAAAATAAATTTAAAAAAATGAAATTTCTTTCATTTTTGTTTAGAAATACGGAACCATCGGTGTTTAGGTCATAGTTGATAATTCGATGTAACGATAGTGTCCGAAAGAGAAGAAGAGCGATGCAAGGCTATGTTTGGGGTTAAATAAATTGGATTCGAGAAGCGTACACGTCGTCGGCCATTACGGCAATGGCGCTCAACACCGGCTGTGGCTTATGGCCGTTATCTCCTACTCCCCGATTCTTCACTCCCGGCTCCATTCAAATTCATCCCGACATTTTCTCTGGCATATCTCAAAAACTCATAAAAAGGTTTCTATTTTTGTGAATTCTTCCTATTGGACATTCAGCAATCCATTTAACTGTACATTTTGAAAATGTCACTTTTTACATTAAATGTACAGTATTCATTGTAATATTATAAATTAATAGTATCCCGGGAAAATTGAAAATAAGAATTTGAAAAATAATTTACTGTTATGGCGATCATAATGATAACGAAATCCTGGTTTATGTCAGTCGTGGGAATGAAGTATTCGAATGCCAAAAATTGAGTAACTGAATTGTACTATTATAGTTTCTAATTGTTCTTGAGATCGTATACTGTTTAAATGACAGATTACGACCCACCCAGATCCTTATAGTCTAATGTCAACTTGCTGTTCTAAAATAGTGAAATTTAACCAAATACTTTAATTAATTTCTATATTATTAATATTTCCAAGAAAGTTGCTGCTCGTTTTGAACCGCCAATATTATATTTGGTACTAATGCCATCAGAATGATAGATATGTTAACATAAATCAATCTCAATATCCGTTGTTTTTAAAATAGATCATCTTTTTTTCTGCAGTTTACGAACGATATAAAAAATATTTAAATTTAAAAGAATGGGTGCTATTATCAACGATTGAATGACTTCAATGATTTTTTTTATTACTTCGATATAAAAAACGTTTTGGCATATCAATTGCTATAATTATGTCAGCTTAGCATCGTCGTTGTTTTTAATTTTGCCTTCGTTTGAGAGAACTTAAAGAGTTATTAACTCGAAAAACTCGCCGTGCTATTGTTTCAACTCGAAGAAAAGAAAACACCACTTTAAGTTTTAGGCATTATAACGTCTTTCAAAACGCCAAATATTATTTATTGTTCTTTGTAGACTCAGATTCCCTCATAATTCAATATATTTTCATCAATTCATTACTTCACTTCATTTATAAATTAGCACTCAAATATATAATATTTTTAGTTTTTATGTTTTTTTATGTTACGAGATCTATTCCTACGGCTCATATTGACTATAATTATTAAACAACCGTCAGTTACGCTGAAAAAATATCCCAATCCAAAATTAGCAGTTCAGCATCGTTGTATAATTTTCTCCTACATTTATCTTTTACCGAAAAATTATTTTCAGATTACAGATAATTTATCATTCGTTTATGATGATTTATGAAAGCATGTTACGTAAGGACTTAGATGATATTTTTTTTATAATCTCGAGCATTAGTTTTCAAAGATATTTAACATAAATGAAAAAAAACGTTTATGGCGTTTTACTAATAAAAACTATTTCGCATCGATGATCGGACTGCAAATTTGAGATAATTTGAAGCTATGTTCGTGAAATAAAATATTTAATATTAAATTAGAGTAACGGAAAAGGTTCTCTTGATGTACTTTTTTAGCGAGGTCTCGATTAGATCGATAGATTGCGGACTTGTAGTATAAATAAGCAATCGCGGCCTTTATTAATGAGCCAAAACTTTTATAAATAATGTGGTTAAATTATTTTTGTCGGGTGGCGGGGCACACGGAAAAGCTCTTTATGTTCCCCTGCCTTTCGGGGACTGGAACAATGACAAATGATTTAATTTATTAGTTAGGTCTCGCCCCGCTATCTTCCTTACTCATATTTTGCTACCGTTTCTTTATTAGCCGACCGGAAAATGTATCTTTGGGAAAACTTTATATTGCAAAAGATGTTTTTATTTTGATTTAAATGTAAAATTCTAACAAAAATAATTAAATCTGACAAAACGAAATCTTTTTATCGAACACATATTTTCTGTCTTTTTTCATGCTGAACTAATTCAATTTAAAAATAAATGTAACGATTACTTAGATGTACGAATTCGAACGAGAAAAACGAACTCGGTCGATGAAGTTGTTCGAAGCTAAACTAAAAGATGGCCATTGATAAGTTGTCTAAAAGACAAAAAAAAAACACTATTGAAAAGATCGGAATTGATTCAAAATGTTAAACGAGGTTTAATTAAAGAAAAAAAATGAAAGATGCTGATTTTTCCCAAATTTTCGAATAGCATTAAGAATACTCCGACTGAATCAGCATTACAGAATATATATTTTTATCAGAGAGTGAACCGTCGTAACAATTTGAATGTTTCATTAAATTCGTAGGGTTCTATAGATTTGAAAACGAGTAGGCGTTTTTAATGAATGTCTCTTTTCAAGTCTCGAATCCCATAATTCCCGTCGGTGGCATGTTTGTAAATTTGCATCGTTTCTCTTCCCCTTTCGAAGCCTTCACACCTTCGAAGTCGAATTTACGAGGCGCTTCCGACGTGCGCTCGGTTACAGTCGGTTTATTGGGTATTTCCACCTGTAGGCTCCTCTGTGTTCTTCCAATCTCTTCCAAACATTTTGGAAAGCCTGCCCCGTGTACGGTTCGTTTCGTCCTTTGCATATCGATCCGAGTTCTTCCCTTGGCTATTTATTTTCGGTCGGGAAACCTATTTTTCCCACGCGATGGATACAATTGCGAAGGCATATTTAAATTATTTTTCATATGCTCACTGTACCGTATTACCTTTCGATCTTTCTAAATTATAGCTATCAGGGTTCGATGTACTCCCTGATCAATCTATTGTGCTTGTATTACCTAGCTTTTGTATTGGAAGAATTTAACATTGTATATAATATTGAAATTTCCCGAAATAATTAATTTATATTAATGCATTGGTTGCATCTTTAATAATATGAGCAACAGATGTAAGTTAAGTTTTTTATTTAATATTTATTACATTTAATATAATTAATTGTCTGCCTTGTGATAATATATGATATTATATTTTGGTAAGAAATTTCAATATTAATTACATAAACTGGCAAAAGCTAAAACGTTAATTGATAAAAAACCTTACTCAAATAAGAGATTTTTAAAAAATAAAATATCTGTGAGGTAAATAAAAAAGAAAATTGGTTTAGGGCTGGAATTAACTGCGCGAAGAAAGAAAAAATGTGATGTGTGTAGAAAAACCGGTTTTCTACCACAAAATAAATGAGCTCGAAGCCACTGACACATCTCTATCTGAACGTATTTTAAGGCGTAATTTTTCTATTCTAAATTTTACTAACAAAATTTTTCATGAACATGCAACATCATTGACATGAAAACTTAATATTTATACGCGATTGTGACAAGGATGCAAATGAGATATTTATTTGAAACCGTTCCCGCTGTTGCAAGACATAGTTCGAATATGAAGTTAATACGATCTCGAATCAAATCTTCGTTTTTGAATCAAAATTAAATATTATTAAAACGCTCAAAATAAATCTAAAAAAAAATGATATAAGTACTAGAACAGAATTCAGCAGAAAGAACAAGCACCCGGACAGTGAGCGATAGCTGCTCGGTTTTCAGGTTATATCTGGATTCGATGTTCATTAATTATTACAAATTTAATAGTATCGTCCATAGAAGACATACTTATAATTAAACATTAATTCCAAAATAAATCATTAATTTTATCAAAGCAAATGTTTGCAGATAGATTATATTAGAAGCTTTCTTAAATATGGCGATGATTAGAGTATTCTCACAGTTCAATTTCATCCCACCTATTCAATTTTTTGGCTAAAGCTGTATAAATATAGTGAAAACAAATAGTGAAAGTTCTAATCCAATGATGACGTATTGTGACTTATAAAAACTACCTAAAAAAGTCTAAAAAACAAGGTATCTCTAATAATATGTCTTGTACTTGTGTTATGATAAAAAAATACCTTATATATGACGACATTCCGAGAGCTTTCGAACGCGATAGTTGAGCGACTTTAGATTGCGTAACGCAGAGTCGAGCATTCAACCGAATACTCTCCGACTCCGACCTCTCTGATTTATAAAGACCAAATAATGAACATTTTTTATGTATTTCAGAAAAGATCAAAGCAAAATTTCGAGTAGTGACCGAAAGGTGGGGCCACGGACTCTCGTGCGAGACGAAAAGAACACTCGGTCGCACTCTTTCGAAGTGAGCTATCGAGGGGAAATGACTCGTAGGCAAACTAATTTAGCGAATTACAAATTCATCGGAAGGTAGCACTGGAATAAAAGAAATACTCGCAATCACCTCAAACGAAAGCCCCTTCAAAAATAGGTCAAGGCGGGAGCTCCTTCGAATTACTCCTTCCGACTTTTTTCATTTTTATTAATAAATCTTGCGCCAGGAAATGAGATTTTTCTCCGTCTTGCGAATGAATTTTAAAAACTGTCAAGCGAGTTTTAATTCTATCTAAAGAAAAAACTAAATAATCTTCATTCACGGTGCCGTTTCTTCCCTCGTTAATTTGTTCCTTCGGATGAGATTTCAGAAGACAGTCTGCATCAATCGTATCGATAAAAGTTTTCCTTGTGTAAATTAATATTTCAACATCAACATCGACAAGAATTAAGATTAAAAATATGTATTAATAACATCGTACGTACTAACTAGTTGTTATCTTGCCAACTTTCACATGTAATATATGCTAATTGTCTTCTATGATTGTTCACTGACAAGTTTTCTCCCGTATAACATAGGGGTGATGTTACTTTCAGTTCGAAAAGGTTGTTGACATCTCAAATTCACAAATAGTTGCAAATTATTCATTATAATAATTTATAATATATACGGAAAATATCTCAATGTATTGAATCAAAAATTAATATTATTCTCATTATTTAAAAAAACTAAATTAAAAAGTATTTCTGTTACAAATTCTTCCTTTTGTATTGTTTAATATAGTTATTAATTTATGTATAAATACTGTTAATTTGTCTTTTAATAACAATTAATCAGATGATCAAATTGATGGTATTAAAAGCGGTCCAAGATGAAAGAGAAGAAACTATGAATATTTAAAAAAAAAAATTATCTGATCAATCTTATCTTCATTTCCTTTAGATAAATTAGGAATTTTCCTTCATAAAACCACACTTTAAAAGTTGTAATTTCATTTTATTCGCACTTTAAACGTTGAAAAAACATTTTAGAATTCCTTCATGATTTTTATTAAATATTCTAACGACTTTTACTTTCTCTAAATTTTCCTACAAATTTTATAAACGTCGAGCATACAATTTTTTTCGTCAAACTGAAAATATATATTTTCTTGTGCCTCACGTCCTTTTTAGGATACATTTTGACTAATGTTACCTATGAAATAGTTTATTAAAAAAAACTGTTCATTTTTAGTTGCATAATCCGCAGCATGCGAGTCACATATGGCCCAAGTTTGCTGAAATAAATGACTGACGATTATGATGACGATATTTTTATGTATTCACAACCTCATGGACGTCTATTTATTTTTAATCGTGAATATTAACTGAACAAATGGCTCTGATTCGTCAAAAGGAACACGTTATAGCTTAGAAAAAAATCATTTTGATTTCGAAAAAATTGGATCATAATCATCTATAATCAGAAATATAAAAGGATGATAACTTTCTTATAAAAGACATGAAAACATGACATCGTATATTTTACTGAAACTCGATGGCTCAATTGAGATAATACCAAGCAGCCGTTCCATGTATTCAATATGATTTTGATATAAATTTCAAATTCGAAAAAAATAATTCATTTAATACATTTTATTGATTTTATTTAAGTGCCATATTCGTTATAGAACGTGGACTATTTTCAAATCAGAATGAGGCTATTTGTTATGGAATTTAGCGAATCGGTATACATCTGGTTTGAGAATTTCGATTGGAAATATTTCAATCTTCCTGATCATAATATTAATTTAAATCGAACCTTTATAATAAGAGTCTCGAAACTTACTATAACTATAAAAGCCAAGGCTGAACCTATATATGATCATTGGCATGAAAATATTTATTTCTTCCAGCTTTATCATTATTTAACAAGGCCAAGTCGCGTATTTAAATCTAATATGTAATTATAATCTATTTTTTAAAGGAACGAGAATAATTACGATCTCCGAGGTTCAGTTGAAACATATTAACATGGGTATGTAGATGAGTTAATATTATGCGTAGGGACCTTTTATATTCTCTCCGGTGGTAAATTTAAAAATACTTCTTTATACATTTTAATGAAAAAAGTTTCACGTAAAGGATATGTCAGATTTTTTTAGGCCATTTGAGACGCCTTCTTATATAATATTTTCACCGAGAGATTTTTTAAGGATGTTTTTGGCGCGGCTTTAAAGCTGTTTAGATGATTGAGGGGGATTTTGATAGTAAGGAGCCGCCCTAATGAGCTTCCATCGGGCATAGCAACTCCATTATCACCTTTACCTCTTGTCTCCTTATAACGCTACGCAACCTTCGCATCGTATATGTTTTGCTCGGATCATAGGGTGGAAAACGACATTTTAAAATAATGTCGTTCTTTACGCACTACATTATGACTTCAACTGACCATGGAAAACTATCTTCTATATCAAATCTTACATTGAAAATTTCCCATCTATTCAATGAGACTATGATGTAGTATTTGTGAAACTGTTACTATGTAGCTTCCTTCTGATTATTTTCGATTTTACCAACGAAAATTTTCTATTTTTACCAAAAGAGAAACGATAATTTCTACGTCAAAATTCTATTCTATAATTTTTGATTTAGTGTAGAAATTTCACGGAAATTGTTTCCATGGCGAGCCTCGAAAAGAAGCGAGAAAAGTTTCGATTGAATTATATTTGATAATTATAGGGAGCAAGAAACGATCGCGACCAAATTTCATTGTCAAATTTTATACAATACACTTTGAAAGAAGACGAGTTACTAATTTGAACCCGCCTTTCGAGTAATTTGATTATTTTGCGACGACGAAATAGCTCGCAAAATCATAATCGACTAAATTTAAAACGATGCTCGAGTTTAATAGCATATCCGACTTGTATTATATCATTTTCACCTAATCGATGAAAAATAGTAAAATTGGAATTTAGAATTTTAAAAAAAAGCACTGCATTAGGTTTTGTGTCAGTATGGTTTTTCTATTTCTACTTTTTACGTATACTCTATCATCGTGCCCGTTCCATTTCGAGATCAATGACGATAAGATAAATGACAATAATAATAAATAATCTCGTACCCGCTGTATAAATTAGTGAAAGAGGAATCGACGTAGATAAAATAAATGAAAACGTAGAGTAAATCCCTTGAGAAATCTCCAGTCGGGGAAAACTCTTTTGATATGGAAATTAGACAAAGAGATAAATTCTTATTAACGGAACGTGGATTTCCTGAAAATTTAATCGCCTCAATTGTTGCTTTTAAAAATGAATAGCATTTTTAGCAATAAACGTTTGTCGCTTTACTAAGGCGACTTTGAGTTCAAGGCACATCTTCACTCGCAGAGAGCAGATTCCTCTTTTCCGATTCGGATGCCTGAAATACTTTTAAGCCAGGACTATCCGGGAAATATGGTGAATAAATATGTTTATCTAAAAATAAATTTTTCGAGATCGTAGAATTTCGGCGGACGGTCGAGATGTGCACGAAGTCGTTTTTAAATACTAGGAAAGGATACGAAGAAAACGAGTCGAAATCTGAAGCAGTCGTCGTCGGGAAGCAGCACGCTCCCCCGGGAACGAGCGAGAAGGCTTTCAGGGCGGCGGCGACAAATCCCAGCGATAAAGCAGACCTCCTCCTCCTCCTCCTCCTCCTATTATCTCATATCTTTCGCCACTATATTCTTTCGACTTGTTTGCGCACGGTCAACACTAACCCATTATTCATCTCGAACACTTGTCAAATTTTCACCGTAAACAAAAACACAATTTAGTACCTTTTGTTTCACTTATCATGTTTTTCTCCGATAATTTATAGAATAACATAAGTTCTCTTTAACTAACTTCAATAAATTAACCATTGGTATAGCCTATCTACCAGTACGCCAGACCAATTGTTGCTAATTTAGCTCCACTGCATCGCCGTACCAACACCGCTTACAATAGGGTGCTTATTTTTAGTAGAACGATATTTTTTAGATTGAACGTAAACTGTATATATTTTTTGCTTAAAAATTTAAAAAAAAACAGTTAGTCGTAATGGAATTCAATTATAATAGTAGTCGTATATTTTGTTGACTTAACTATCGATAGTGAGCTGAAATTTCAGAATTAGAATGTTTTTTTAATGTATCGTACCATTAATTATTGCAACAGTACTGACATTATTGTGAAGTTAAATAGCTGGTTCCATTTTCTGTTTACGTATAGGAAATGCCATTAAGTTATGCAATAAAGTCTAAAAAATACTCATACGCATGCGGGAACTTTCTAAATATATTTTCAGGCGGGAATTTCGACAACAAATTGAAGCGACGAGCGGCTATTGTTATACAAGGTGCGGCAGGGAGTCGTTCTCATTTGAAACGCGCGCCCTGAAACGATAGTTGTCCCGAGAAAGGTGGGGTGACGCCTCTGAGGCGATCGCGTCCACCGCGCGATCGATACTAAACCTACATCACAGAAAACGGTAGCTCTCGCTCTTTCGAACGAGTGTCGCCCTATCCTCGGAATAACAATCGGTTTTGGGCATGCGGCTTCCTGCCATATCTTGCATGAGAACCTGATCATAATGTGAATTGTGAGGACACTCTGTATCTGATAGAACGACATCTATCGAACGATTTCTATTCGCTCCCGTCCACCTCCGTCCCGTCGCTCGGCTCCGTCGCGATCCGACAGCGGAACGAACCCGCGTGCGAGTGCGACCGTCTCGGGGGACACGCGAGAGCGGGGGGCGACTCGGGGACTCTCGGGAAAAGATAATATAATATATTCCTCATTATATTCACTACTTGAACATATTTTTCATCGTATTTTCGACGTCTTTCCTTCTCGGGAAACTCTCGACGTTAATCTCTATGCAGGCTCTCCGGGAGGAGGCGCTGCATGAAACTTTACAATATAATGTGATGTAAAGCTGTGCACTAAGTTTATTCGAGCATGACCGACCTCGATTCGAGGATCTCGCGCCAGAGGTCGCATTAGAGAGAAGGCGCGGAATAATAGCCGCAAACTACGCCATATTACTAAACATTCAGGCCGTACATTGTTTAAATACCGATTTCTCAAAATTATGTCTACGCATCCGAAGCATTGTGTGTTTTCAAGGTGAAGATTTTATTCGTTTTATTTCGGGCGCAGAACTTTTTCGCGTAAGAGAATTTGAACAAACGCAGACAAACGATCGTACAGATTCGATAAAAAGTGTGGCCTAAATTTACTTATTCGACACGAAATACGAACTGGAGTTAAAAAGCACTCACGGTACACAATATTTGGTAATCTTTCGATATCGCAGAGAACAGATGGCGAGACATCAAAACGGCATCAAGAGGCGATCGTCTCGGCAAACCTTCCCACTGTTCCTATCGTTTTATCGTTTATTCAAAATAAGAAGGCATCGTCAATAATGCGTAAAATGATGTTTTCGTCGTTTTGTAAATTTAATATGCCTTTTTCCTTCGACGAAATAAGACGCGGAAGAAAATTACCGGTCGTAAAAATGTGGGTATTTAGACGCGGTGTTTTCTTTTCTGAGTAATCGAGAAGAGTAACATTCGGATATACTATTAAGGTCAACGGAGAGATTTCAGCATCCGCACTGTTTCTCTTCATAATTGATCGCTCGCTTAATTTTTTGTGTCGTTTCATTCAAATTTATAACCGTCTCGGGAGAAAAAAATAAAAATATCTTCGTTTTCCTGCTTGATTATTTTTATTTTGAGACAATATTTAGTAAACTTAATATTATATCTTAATTGTTACGGATGAGACGCGTATTCGATCTATGAGGAAATATGTCGAATCAAACTTTTCTTAATGGCAGTCGATTATCTATTTATAGTTTCCCTTTTATGTTTAGATATTATAATTGTTTAATCGATCTTTAACTGAGCGAAATTGGGCAATTTCATGTGATACCGTCTAATAATAGGCGAGCGACGATACCGGAGGCCTTATTATGCTTATGGAAAATTTCTACCGGAATTCGGGGAATTAATTTAGTTTCCGACTTTTCTCGACGCACCCCGCGATGCCCCATACGTCGTTCTGCGATAACTGTCGACTCGCGTTTCTTTAAATATATTTCTATTAATACCGCAAAACTTTCCAACGGTGCGGCTCAATTATAACACTGAAAGGAGCAAAAAATAGAAAAAAGAACAACGAAAAATAGACATTATATTATGAAAAATTCAATAAAGTGCCAATAGCACGTGTTCCCATTGCGAAAAACGCAACATCGCATGACCGCCGTAGATAAATTGAGAGTTCCATGTATCATTCCGTAATTTATTCCCCTCGTTGAGATTCATTGTTACGCAAATATATTGTACGACCCGATGATCTTTTGTTCGAATCTATTTTCGCTTTAAAAGAATCTTTTCGTTATTAATTTATATATTATGTCCGCGTTGAATATGATAGATGGTTAGAGAACATGTCATCGCCACAAATCTATATATTATACACGAATTGTTTACTTTTCCAGCGACGTCTCCCTCTAATTTGCGTCCCCTCGACGGATAGCGTGACCTATTTGTCCTATATTTTACAGTCAAATTATGAAACCTCAATTTGATAACATCGGAGCCCGGCATGCAGCGGTTCTTTCGTTTTTACGATCCGCCGACGTTCGTCTTCGCATGCACTCACCCGCCGTCTGCACTCGGCCCCCCGTCCCTTGCAAGAGATTCGGCGTCACAGTGACAGACGGGGTCCCGATAACAAAATTCTTTCCGAGATGGTGTTTCCAAACAATGGGTTGTTTTCGGTGGCAAACGCTAAGTCCTCCCCTCAGTATTTACGTCAACATTTTGTTTGATCGCACGGGACCGAAGATTTATGGTTAACGTGTGGAAAGTAAAAAGCCGTCGATGGAAAAGAAATCCCCATTGTCGAAAGCCGAAAAACTAAATTCCGATATGTCGTCTGGCGGAGTAGGACATTTTTTTAATCTGCCGAGTGAGAAATAAGCTTCTCGACGGGAACGAAATATAAAAGAAAAACCAACTCTCCGTTCTCGGAATATCCCTCAGATGTCAACTATATTCAATAAAATAATGTTTTTTCGAATCCATTTCTGTCCATTCGACGGGGCGATTCTCGAGGTTCGGGACGCAGTGACATTGCGCTCTCGCAGCGAAATGAAAAAAATAATAACCATTAATTTCGTTTTGAAGCTTTTTTCATATTCTGAAACGAAATTCTCCCACAGCGAACGCTTTGAATATTAATTGCCACACTCCGGAGGGGAAAAATGAGATGTATTTAGGTGTTAATCGTCGCTTATTGGGAAAGGCATAAGTCTTCAGCTCGCGAGCATTTTCGAGAGAAATTATTTGACGGAAATTCGCAAGGCGAGAGCTCTGGGAATTCCCGCGATATCCTTTCGGGCATCTCGCGCAGAATCCCGTTTTGTCCCGCATAACTGCCGTATAAGTGTTATTAGACAATCGCTCTCCTGCCGGAGCACTCAGCTGGCCTATCAGATATCTCTCTAAATATAAAATCTTATCATCACCGACGGCCTAACATATTTTTTATCGTTAAATCGTTCGTTCTAAACTTTACTGATTATACATTTAGTCGAAACTCTAATTTAACGGTAGACTTTTGGGACGCGGTTTTAATATCAGATCGATGACTCGATCGTACCGAAATAAAACCAACGAGAACCTACAACAACATGTGATTAAATTAAATTTTACAGAATTCCTCGCCGAAAATCAACATATTGGAAAAAACTTGTTTTCATAAATAATATATCATTTACTCGACCAAAACAGTGGATACGGAAATCCCCGCTGGCATTTTCGACAGTTCTTATCGGCCTCGTTTTTTTGGCGATTTTATTTTCTCAATCTCGAAAGTGAGACGATATCCGCAAAAACCACCGCTCGACGTGCTCGAACTTTCACTCAGACCTCGACAAAAAGTCACCTTATGCTGCTCGATTTTGTATACGGTTCGATCGAATGGCGCATTGCATTAGACACATTTTTTTATCCACTTTTTCACGCTCTTTCGCTGTCCGAAATTTGGGCCAGGACTGTTACCAAAATTTCTATTTAACCGTGACCGAACTAAAAATATCAACGACAAAGGATCTTAAATCAAAAAAGTATCAAAGTACGACTTCAAACCGCTAAAAGTACCGAAAGGTCTACCGGAAAAATGTACGTGACTTTTTGCTTTCGTGTTTAACGCCGCGTCACTGCGCAACCTTTTGAAGAATGTGTCTTTTATTTACCGAGTATTTTGATATAGTCTCAATCAGAACTCGGCTTCGAAAAGGAAATGCCCGAACGGCTTCGATATCAATATTCTACTACACACGACGTTTGCAATCCAGAAAACTTATCGTAATAACGGGTACCCTGCGGTGAGTCCCCCGAGGAGTCGTAAAGCGGGACCTTCGCATCAGCTCGATAAAGGAAAACATTAAATTTACACCGTTAAAGTGAGAATATCGACAGAACACAGAGCGACTCGCATGGAAGCGTCTTACAATCAAATCGGCGAAAACAAGATCCATCATTATATTATATTATTACATGTTTCTTTTATATGATTAAAGCTGGAATCCGAGTAATGCCATTAGAAAAAAATATTAAATTAAAAATGAAATCGCTAATCGAATCAGATTCCAGGCGAATCACTTGAGAACCGCTTAGAAATGTAAAATGAAAAATAATATTTCAGCGAAACGAAACACTAGATACGATATCCGCGCCGGAGTTAAAGTTTTGAAAGGTCTTCCTCTGCACCTGGTAGAATATTGATTTTTGTGGATATTTATAATTAACCAATGATTGATCGTTTCGTTCAACGATTAATAGTTTATAGAGAAATATCCGTGTTTAATTCAACGAAGGGGTGTAATTTTTTAGCACGAAAATGCGCTTCCACGCGCTGCAAAATCTATCTGTGACAAATGTGTGAACATTTTGTGGTGTGTTGAATTGATAACATTTGGTGTGGTAAACGAATATTTTTATATAATTTCGCGGCGAGGATATTGAACGGCATTTGTATTTTTTTAGGGGACATAATCGGCATCGAATAGAAAAGAACCTTCGCTATATCGAGCTCGACACGAGAAGTCGCCCGCAGATGACGGAGGAACGAATAAAATATAATATAAAAGGGCGACACTGCATGCGGTCTCTTTTGAATTATGTTTCAATGGGCCTTTGTGTAAAAAGGGACCCTTCAAAGTATTCCATACATTTCCACATATTTAAAGGAAATTTCCTTAATTTCGTCGACCGCACTTCCGCAGAATATCTGAACGAGTCGTTTTATATTAACGATGATGGATCAACGCACTAAGAAGGCATCGATTCTAGTGCAACCTGAAAACCGACACTAAAAAATCAATTCGTTCCGACTGACACGAACCGTTCGAGCGCTCGTTCTGCCTTCTCGACTAGTATTATCTTTATAATTGCGTCAGTTCGTTAATATGAAATTTTAAAAAAAGATTACGAAAATAGAAACAATGGCAGCAATGGAAGGGTGGAAAACAACCGGTGCCCGATGGAATGCAAAAAAATAAACGTTTCGCTATAATATTGTCGTTTTGTATGTATTTGAGCGAACATGGAGCACTTAAAACGTATGTAAACAGCGATTACTTAGAATAGCGAGCTAACGCGTCCGTTTTATTCGAGCTGAAAGTGGAAACCGAGCTGTCAGCCGCATGTTTTGGACGAATCCTACCATAGTTTGGACACCCCGACAACCCTCGCCACCCTCCGCCCTACTTTCTGCAGCGCCCGCTCTCCCGTCGGAAACAACATTATTATATTCCCCGGCTAACTGACGCAATCTGCAAGCCTAAATATGGGCCGTTCTCTGTTCGATCTCTCGCACCTCGTCTGCGACCGTCGCGAAGGAAAACGGCCGACGCCGAACTCGAGGCATCCGTTTATGCGAGGGTTACAATTTTGCATGCGGTGGGGTAATTTTCGCGTATGAATAAGTTATTAGTACCGCAGGCGTTGTGTAATAGTATTATGGCTGATGCCGCGTCGTTAATCTTCACGAGTGATGTTTTCTGCGAGTCTCTTTTGAATAATTGCCGTCGCTTTCCTTCGGTTATTTGCTCCGCGCTCTCATTATTTGCTTCAAATTGTACATATTTAATAAATCATTGTACTGTGTTAATCGGGATCGAGGAGCTCAAACCCTCGAACGCTATTTTGTCGCAAACTTTTGCAATAACGCGAGATAAAAAGAAACCTGAAAGACGAGATTTTCGCTTCAAATCACAATCTTCCAGACGAAAATGTATCAACTTGTCGAAAATTTGTCCAAAGCTTTCCGTTCAATCGATTTTGGTCTTCCCCAATCTGTCGACGAAATGCAATCGACAAAAGCATCTATACTTTATTTTTGTCTTATGGTGTATCCACGGAAAACAGTCGTTTCGGAATGCACAAAGACTGCAACAAAGGAATACATTAAAGCACTTCCTCCGTCGTCATATTTTATGGAGGTTTCTCGTCAAAACTTCCCTTAACGACGTCGGAAACGATGTTGTTTATTATTTCATTCTACTTTTTATGAGGATCGTTTAATATTTTCTCTTAGGGTGCAATAAAAAACCTATATTTATGAGAGTCTCTGAGCGAGAGACAATATACAAAAATCAAAAATTTGGTGTGCATTTGATTTTTTTTTTTTGCTGTCATATTCAATTTGATATAGGCTCCTATATAATAGTCCTAAATATTCGTGAAATTAATTATTCGAATAACGAATATAAGATTGTCGAAATAAATTATTTTTTCAATTTTTTGAAAAAATACCCTAAATTTCACAGTTTTTATTTTAACTTTTTAATTTTTTTAGTAGTTTTAACTTTTTAATCTGTGTTCGTAATAGCACGAAATAATTATTTATATATTTTGTAATTGCTTTAAAAAAAATTAGTATATTTCGAACCTCCTGCAGGGTTCGTGTCCGCGCATTGAGTCAATCCGCGTTGAATGCAAGCTTTCGCTGATATTTTCGCTTTCCTTGGCTTTTCCTACGATCCAAATCTTGGAGTTATAATATATTCTTCAATTTCCTTTTCATATTAAGTCATTTTTACTATTGTTTTCAATGAATTTCAACAGAATGGCGCCAACAAAAAAAAACCGTTATCTTTTTGTATGAGTTCAAATCGGGGCACAATGCAGTGAAAGCAGGTGGAAATATTAACTGAGCATTCGGAAAAAGATCGATTTGTAAAAGAATAATTCAAAAAAGGCATAATAATGTCGAAATAGGAAAGTGGGTTCCGCACAAACTGCCAGAACTACTTTTTACTATTATTTTTGCAAATGATATCCCATTAATTTGTCTAAATATTCGAATTTACGTATATTGAAAAAAAAACGGCAAATAAATTCGAATATTCGGTTGAGACTCCCACTCTCGTGTCATACTGGATATGAATTTCCTAACGTGTACCTCGTTTCTTCTATATTGTATACATTTATTTTTTTATTTGGCGATATTGTAATCTATCATGAAATGGAAACATTAACAACGTCTAAGACATATTGCAAATTCTATATGCGGGAATGTAATCTGGCGCTTTTGACTCCGAAAAAGATTTATCGTTTTCATGGAAAATAGATATTGTGGGGCACGAGGATATGTTAAAGAGAAAAATCTTGATGAAAATCAGCCATTATCGCGTTGCGTACAATGTCAGCTAAAGAATGCTCAAAAATTCCGCGCACATATTTTCACACACATATTCTGCCTAAAAATGTATGATTATTTAAAAAATGTCGGCAAAAACATCCGAGCCCGTATTAATGGAGTCTCTCGTTCCTTTGACCGCTGACTAAAGTTACCGCGTATGAATAATGTATTTTTAAAGGGACTCGGATGGAAAAGTCGCCAAGGAGGAGAGCGAAGAAAACGCGGAAGACTTTTTATATTAATTTAATTTCTTCATGCGAAACTATCTCCGAAGCCTGAAATATCTCTAGACAATCTATATATATCGAAATTTTATAGGCGAGAAAACGCTTTATCAACGATTAGATAATGGCAGTAATTTTCACGCCGTAAAAGATTGTCACCCTTCCGATGTACGTATCGGAGCATATAACTTTTTTTCGTTACGTGGCATGCGAAAGATCTCGGCCTAAATTGTTATTTCGCGAGGCAATCTATTGTTATTGAGACATAAAGCTCTTTCTTCCTTTTATACTTTACAGAGATCTTTAAAAGGTAAACAAAACGCGGAGAAAAAATGACATCTGACAAATGATTATCTGGAGGCGGCGTTAATTTAGCATCTGGTTTCGTTCATCGCGCTTTAAAAAACAAGGGTGTCGTATTCGATTCGAGATTTATTTTTAGCTTCGAATCCCTTTCTGTCGTTCGAAACGGCAAGAGAGAAACCTTCGCTTTCGGTGGGCTCGGATTATCATCTTTGATGGGCTTAATTAGTAAATTGATCCGGGGTGGATATAGCTCTGACATTCATACATCCTAAACACTTCAGATCGGGAATTTCATATCAGCCGGGAGTCGACAGTGTCTCCAAATAATTCGATGTATGTATTCATATTTTTTCCTATCTGTGCTTTCGCAAACTATCTGTCAGAGGGTGTTTCTGACAGACGACATATTTTTGCAAAGAACTGACGCAAATTTTCTTCCGGGCATATATCATATTTATGTGTTAATCCGTAAGCACACATACAATCCAATTCAGACACTAAAACATATCTAACAATTCAGTTGATTCATTTCGACAGACTGAAAAACACTTTGTTTCAAAAAAGTATTAATTACCATATTCATGGGAAATTTCCTCGATTTATATTTGTGAATGTGAGTAATCTTAAAGCACAAAGTCCCCCGTATAGGCGCATAGTTTTATTTCGCTGTGTGCAAACGGAATAAATTAATTTCATTTTGGAACCCTTTGTTGTTAGCGAAATATGTACAAACGGTAGCTAACCGCCACTAAATTTATTATTATGGCCTGAATAATACACAAAACGCTTTATTTAATTTGTAATACGATAAGGATACTCGAGAAATCCGAGGAGCGTTTATATTGCAAACGAATCTAAAAAATAACGTAATTTTAATAGGCGGAATCTCGGAAAGTTCTTTTTTAGTTATTATTTAATATTGTCTAATGTCGGTATCGTGATTTCATTTTTGGTATCTTATTGTAAAAGCTCAAATTTAGACTGGTTAAGATTCTTTTCCATTGCCTCGAAACAGCATTCTATATAATATTTTTTCCTTATATAAGAAAATGCTATTGAACTCTATATCATTGTGGTTTTATAATAATAAATCAGTATCAATCTTAAAACATTCCAAAGTTTTATCAACTCAGTTTAATTAAAAGAATCCTGCGGGTCCTGCGAACGAGAACGTCTTATGATGATTTATTACTCATTATTTGATCTCTAATAAAACGAAGCGACAGGATCTCTCAAGACGTTCCATTGAATATTGCTATCGCGTATATATTTCGGTGGCTTTATGGTAACTCGAATATTGCTTCTTAAACTATCTTCTCGTGAAGTTCTTTATATTTAGGTTGACGGCACACAATAAGCGCAATCTTGACCTCGGAACTTTGCTCGTGAAACTTCATAATTGGTCGAAAGAAGTTCGTCTGCCCGAAGGTATGACTTTAATATTGTTTAAAATTTGAATGAAAGACCATTTTAAATCATTCAAATTATTAAGCAGGTCATCATGAATTATTAAATACACAAAAGAATAAGAAAGACTGTCCGAATAATACTGTACCCGTATTTTTACTAAAAACTAAATTAGCGTTCAACTCGTTTTAGCATAGTATTCTAGTCTTTTCGAGAACCTTTTTTTTTGTATTTTTGAAAATAAACTGTTATGTGTCCTGCGTTAAATATGAAAATTAATTAAGCGATTTTCTATTGAGATCCGATACGATCCGACGAGAGAGAAAATCCTATCTAAATATGGCATAGAGATTTAAATGATGAGTAATAAATATTCGCTCATTAATTCATAGCCGGGAGTCTTTTTATGTTCCTGAAAATCTATGACTGATTAAAGTTTTTCTTTTTAAATTTAAATACTTTCCTCTTGCGTTAAATTTTTGTAAGAAAGGAGCTAAACGAATAACCAAAAAAACATAAGTTAAATAATAATCATAAAATTGTTGACCAGAAGTCAAAACCCACAATTGAGAGTCTCAAATATTCGTAAAATCAGTTATTCGAATAATGAATATGAAATTGGTAAAATATTCGAAACCCGGAATTTTGCTATAGAAATTTATTAGTGATATATAAAAATATATAAATTGAGTATCTTATCTACATAGTTTTTTTTTTCCTTAAAAATAAATTTATTCCATCGGATAGGAAGCTTCTTGGTCCTGTCACTTTAGAAAGAAGGCGAGAAGTAGCATTTTCTGTTGCGCAACGCGTTTCTCGCAAAGTGTGAAATTTAGAACACTCAAACAAAATCAAAAATATCAGAAATTTATTTACATTTCAAAAGTACATTTTTTTAAAAATAAATGTGCATTGAACGTTTTTACATGATTTTATAGAGTCTGCTGTCGAAAAAACATTCTCAGTTGTCTTTGAGGTTGATTTTATAGACAGTAGAGAGCAACAAGAAGTAGGAATATCTGAAATATCACACTTAAGTTTTTAAATGAACTTTATATTATCCTTATAAACGACTGATGCTCTGATTTTAATTATATCGTAATTATGTTGTTCAACTGTTTTTGTAATGTTTCTGACTCTGTTACTTTTATTTCGTTGTTTGTTATCTGAACTTCTAAATCAGATCTGTCGGACGACTTATCGATTTTTATTAAAAATGTCCCGTTTTTAAATTTAATATTAACGAGATTAGCGTTGTGTTTCTTTTTTCTTCCATTCGTCTTTTGATAAGCAGTAACATACATTTACTTAAATCAGTAAATATTTTTTCTAGGTTTTTAAATAAAAATTGACAAACATCAGAGTAATTTTGTTAGCATTTTTTTTTTTTCATTTTCGCATTCTTTTATTGCAATTTCGATTGGCAAAAGAAAATCGAGCAATTTTCTTAAAAAAATATATTTCTTCATCAGTAATAATATCTTATTTTAAATCCTTTAATGATTTGTTGAATAATTCTAAGTTTTTAAATGGGCATTACAATGTAGAAAACAATTATCCAGCTTTAATAATGTCCTGTTTGCATTCATCGCTGATTTTCGTTGTTTGTTTGATAACAAGAGACTTTAGAAAGTGACTTGACGCACCTGAATAGTGAAGATTTATTTTACAGAATTCACCCACTTCGATCGTCATAGTTTAATCACGTGTGGAAAAAATTCTCCATCCCCAAAAAATTTTGTTTGCATACAGCAACGAGGATAATGCACAAAAAGACGTATTTTTCAAAGTAACTACTCTGTTAATTGTTCGCATTGTGTACATTACATAATAAAATGATCAATAACGAGAACAGCTCTGCAGACTGACAAAGGGAGAATATATTTCACTCGACTGAAAGGTCAATTTTTATCTTTCTTTTACGGCTGAAAGATTCAAATGGATCAATTTTTCAACCTTAAAAGAGACAGCATCTTTATCTGGCAAACAATAACGCATCGCTTTTGTGTAAAAACCAGAGCTGCGAAAATAAGCGATCCTCATGTAAATTTAAACATCTCGCGCCTCGTACGCTTATATTTTTTCATTTTATTTAGAATCAAATTGTGCATTTTTGATGCGAAAGTCTGAACTCTTGAAAACGGTCGATTAAGGGTTCCGACGGAGGGACCTTCGATTTATCAGTTTTATTGGGTGGCATTTATCTTCCGGCGGTTGGAAGCGGCCCTCTAATGATTCCTCGATTTGTCATCGGATCGATTCTCCGGGAGTCGCTCGATTAATCGCTATCGGCATTCAAACGAGCTCGTTATCTGCCCGCGAATGGAAGTCGTTTTCGACACGCAGACGTCGTCCGATTTCTCGAAACGCTATGATAAAACGGTCCCGTTTCGAGCAAATTGCCAAATCGCGTTAAATAAACGTCTTCCATTATTTATGCGCGGTTTCCCGGTCCCGTTGCACCCTTCGCTTATCGTCCGAAGCAACAGGCTCCTCGCAATCGCCCGACACATTTCACCCGCATCTACCTATCATCCGCGAACGAAAGGCAACCACTAAATCAAATCGTTTTGCAGGCAATGCTGCACTACAGACAGACGACATATAGTCAAATTGGCCGGACGAGCTCCGACGTCGGTTCGAATCTTCAGAGCGACCCTTGCATTTTTCTTATTCTTAAGGAACTCTTTTAAAATGGAACGTTATTTGCTTTTTGTTTTGCTATAAATATACTTTGATAAAATCTAGTCCATATTCGCTCTGATTCATTACTATCCCGCGAGAATTTATATATGCATAATTTAATGTATTTACTTCATTTGCTTGTAAATTTGATCAAAAACGTAAATATCATATATGCATGACAAAAATAAATCCAATTTAAAGACAAACTGGAATCCAGTTTGACAACTGTTCTAACAAATATTCTTTAAAATATATTGTAAAATTAAGTAAAAATAGTATGTAGTTGCAATGGAAATTAAATTGCAAATTGCCAATAATTTGAAACTGTGCAATTAAATTAATTTCGAATGCAGCTGCATATATGAACTGTTTATATTGCTTATTGGTTCATTTTAAAATTATAAAGACAGATTTTAATTCAAAGTCATCAAAACATGAAAGCATTGTACATATTAATTCAACCGTCTTCGAGAAAGTTAAGAATTTCCTGATTAATCGTTTAAGTTACTGAGCTCTCTTTAATTATATTCATTTGATACGATTCCATATTACGTTTACGATTAAAAAATCAGAGTAAGATCTGAAAGCCACATTTAGACAGCATTCATCCAGTGCGTTATGAACAAATAGTATTAATTAAACACCACTTCAGATCTTTAATTTCTTACTTCTCGCATTTATATATTATTCTGCAAAGTTAAATCAATCAATGTATATGTTTGAGGTAATGGAAAATAATCGTTTATATGACATATGGTGTATGCAAGAGGCATAAACTATTATATATTGTCATCGACAAAATGAATTCAAGTATAATATCATCGTTTTTATTTATTTTTGTGTTTGAGATCTCGACGTCAGATTTCTATGATAATTCTATTCTAAAGATATTTCTTCTGGCTTGCGCGAAATAATATTTGAATTGTAACGTGCGTCGTTTTCAGCGTTTTAAAATGATTTATATTAGAATTTTTTCGTCAAGCTCTTAAATTTAGAAAAATGATTTTCAAACAAATACTAAAAGTACACGCGTTCTTAAATAAAATAATAATGATCGAGTGTGTTAAAATATACATTTTTGTGTAATTTTAGGTTGACGTCAAATAAATAATATTAATAACTGTATTGAATTGAAAGGGTCATATAATACATGAATAATAAGGAAAGGATCGTTGACATTTGGAAAATAAGAAAGGAAAGCTACCGAATAGGGCGGGAGGCGAAAGGCGGGGCGCGCTGACGTCACACTGCGTCACGATCCTGCCGCTCGATCCCGATCCCGCTTTTCCCTCGCCATCCTGTCCTATCAAATTTTAACATTCTCGTTGATTTACGAAAAAACGCATTTCAAATAAATATCGGCATATAAAATTAATTTGATCGCGAGCTTATTTTCTCTCATGAGGCTCGATGAACGTCAAACCTAAATTATTTGACGCCACATAGCGCTCGTCGTTTAGTCGCTGTCGTATGAGCGGGCTTTAAAATGTACACGAGATAAATTGTTTTTTCCCCTCGCGAGTGATCGAATTTAAGAAAGTAGCTCGGCGCTTTCTAGAAGTTTTCGCCGATATTTATTCTATGAATTCAGTCAAACCATCCACCGGAATTTACTTAGCGAAATACTCACGACAAACCCCCGCCGGCCGCGGGGATGCGCCCGTGGCATCGCCACTTCGTCGCACAAATTATTCCAGATCAAAATTCCGAAACATATTTCCTATTGCTCCGTCTAAAAACAGACACTCGTGTTTAACACATTTTCTTCATAAATACATTTTCTTCCAAAAGAACTGAGAATTTTATAAAAAGTATGGAAAACTTTAAAATGTTGGTCGCTTGAAGAATCTCCATCTCTCCGATTGACACATTTTTTCCTTAGGGTACGTTTTCCTTCTGAAAAAACTTTTCTTTAATTTCATAATACAAACATATCTCCAGCTCGATTATATGAAATAAAATTTTTGCTTGCCAATATAAAGAACGAACATTCAAACCGAATTTACTGAATTTTCAATTTTATTTTTAGTAGATCCTCTCTCTGCGGATGCTGCTCGCAGCTCTGAACGTTCAACACGCTTGATGTCTCTTTCGTGGATAAATGAACGGGTTTTCGATTTATTTTTTATGCTCATCCTGGCATCGTATTCAAAAATTGATCGAAAGCCTTCGTTAAAAACGCAAATCGCGTGCTATTTTAATAGTCCTTGACCCTTAATGTGAGCAAAATAAAAATAGCAAATGTATATTTTCCTAGATGATGTGAAATAACTCTTCCACTTGCGTATCATGAGATTTCCTTTCCACTTGTCTACCGCTTGCATTCTATTTTATATTTTATTTTTAGTTATCAATGACACGACGGAGGCCATGCGTGGATTTTAAAAGTGACTCGAATATACGTTTTCCATATGTTCAAATTGATCTCTGCATGAATTGAAAAGATGACGTATGTATCGTTTGTTTCCCCGATGCTCACATTCACTTTGAAATATAACTTCTTGCAATTGTTTAGTGTTGTATCCGCATCGACTGTTCTCTTCTATAAACGAAGCGGGTTCAATATTGTCTCCCGGCACAGTCTACCGAAAACGGAACGCTTGACGTATCGACGGTTGCTATGCTTTGTTTAGCTTAGCAATCACCGCCGGATCAATATGCGCCAATATGGTCCATCCGCTAAATGTCTCGCAAAACAAATTGCGTACACAAACAGTGATCGTATGAATTTTATAATCTTAACGGGTGTGCGCACAACAACTCCCCAAAATTTCATCGTAATCGGATGAACGGTATGGGAACGCATACAAGACAAACATACTACAGACATTCATCTATAAATAGATGATTAATTGTAGAAGATGGTACTTCAAAACCAAATATTCAATTTTGCAATCCTTCACAGTATCTAAAAGATCTCAGCCTTAGCTGTCGTTTTTCACATCCGTGCAGAATTCCCCCGACAAATCGCTGTTTCAATTCCGTCATCTGATCTCATATTATAATTGAGAATTTGAAGCGATCTAATTGTTTCAGCGTCTTCAGACTGTCAGGTCCGACGAGTCGGCTTTACTTACGGCTTTAAATTTGATTTCAATCAAGACCTCAATTCCGATAAGAATTAGTACAACGATTCAAATTACTTTGAGAATGATCGTTAATTGAATTTTAATAATAAACCATTGCAAATATATGAATTTTATAATTTTCATTATACGCAGTTCGGTCTTAGATGGCTTTTATTGTGAGATTTTCATTTACAAACACATCAATGGGAGTTTACATCAAAATGACTTTTTTTATTTCTTTATCCTGGAATAATTATATTAATTACGGGGGTGTGCTGTCACATTGCTGTTTTATGCTAGCGGGTGCTCAATCGTGGGTCTTCAGCTCCTACTCCGATTTTTATAATACAGTGTACTCTCGATTATCCGGATGCGGATTATCCGTGCCTAAAAAATATTAATTAATTTTAAAAATATGTTTTTTTCTTATATGATTATGAGACGCACACAAAAAACGATAATAATACTAAAAAAATGTGGTGATACTCGGATAATAAAGCAACTCCTGAACAGCACACGAAGTGTTATAAACACAGGTCAAGATTAAAGAAAAAACATCTTCAAAGTGACGGTTGTGTCTAAACTACCAAAACAAACACTTGTTCTCATGTCTTAATTATCTTGGTTCTCAAAACAACCAGACAATGGAGTTTATGAAAGCTTGTCACACTAGGCAGACATCACAATGAGTGCAATATTGTGAAAAAGGGCCCGGGGTGATAAGAGACTGGAAACGCATAGGAATTCATAAAATGAAACTTTTGGTGATTGGTAGAGCAAATAAACCTCGATCTTTTGAGTGAACTCCAATGAAAAATCTTCCTGTCGATACCAAGAAAGGGGCACGGATGGACAGGGAGATTTTTTAATATTGGTTCAAAAAGAAAGCAGTATTATTATTAAATAATGCCCCTTCTCATCCGAACGAAAGCATATTGAAAACAGACTATAGACTTATGGTTGAAAAAATGTTGCCCCCCAATAGAACATCTTCGATCCAGCTCGTGGACCGAAGCGTTATAACGTCAATGAAATGTATCTATCTAACGTCACAGTCTTCTGACAACTTTTGCTGAGGACGATGACAACTAGATCAGTTTCTGGAAAACAATTACGATATTTGATGCTATACAAGGAATAACACAAACTTAGTCGAAAATAAAACCAAAAACCCTTGTTCGATCATAATTCCTCCCGACGTGGAAAAGTATTTAATGCTTTTTGAAGAGAATAAAGCAAATGATATATCTGAAATATGTGGATTATTGGAAAATTTAAAATGTTTTGAAAACACGGATAAGGAAAACATCGAGGGATGGCTCGTTATAGCACATATCGATCATAAATAGCTTTGAGAGAAATTAAAAATTTGTTTAAAAAATCTCAAAAACAAACAAAAATCACAGATTTTTTTAATATACGATATTATATTCGAAACCAAATAGAAATTTGATGATTTGGATTGTTCGTGTTTTCCAGTTATCCGTGTTGTTTCTCTCCAGTATTATCCGGGTAATCGAGAGTCCATTTTATTATTTTGAAGCATTTTATAATTATGATATGAATTTTTTGATTAATATTTAATTTGTCATTAAATTGAGCTTTATTTTCTTACAATATAAAATACGTTAATTATTATGCTTTTTTCGCATTTATGTATTTTTAGTACTATTTATATTAGCTAAAAGGAAATCGGTATCATTTTGAGAATGTTTTGAATTTAAATGGTAAATAATCTAGAAACTGTTTTGATTTCATTTGAATTCAACGCGCGACGCTCCAACTTTTTCATTCTCTTCGACGCGTAAGAAGATTTGAAATTTTCCGCGGAATAACAAAGAGGAGAGAGATGGGGAGAAATATAATAGAAAAATCGAAAACTTTCCAAAATGGTTGCCTTATAGCGAATCAATTAAAAAAAATGTTTTTTACTCGCTTGACTCTCATAATCGATTATGTAGTTGACTTTTCCTTCTTCTTTAATTTCGCATACCTCGATTGCCTGTCGCGGGACAAGTAAAAAAATGACTCTAATCGATTAAGATGACAGATGGATGCCGATTTTATCCCGCAAAGCTTTTATTTGTGTCGGACAGAAAGAACGCTGAAGAGATAAGTTGTATCCGGTCCGACCGCAGAGGCCGCAACTGCAAAACTTGCACAATCCTCGAGAGATCTTTGCTCCACTCTGACTCGAACTAATCCCGGATCCTAACTTTCCACAGCCTTCCGAAAGCCAAACCCCCCCCCCCCCCCCCATACCCAATTTAAACAGACGAACTTTTCGCTTCTGCAAAAAGTCTAAATTTAGGACCGACCTGCGTCTGTTTGTTTTCTTCCGATCGAGTCGATCGAATCGAAACCTCCCGACTCCGCCTAATGACTGGGTATGATAGCTCTATATGCATGTTTCCAGACCGAAAATCGCAACGCGAGCGAAATGTTTGCTCGTAAATAGCATTTTAAATTAAACAGGAGCATCAGGAGAGATATCGTGTGTCAGTCGAGCTCCGTAAGAACCCGCACGTGAGCCCGCGAGCGTACTACCAAATTGCCTTTATTCTACTTTATTATGTTGCTGTGACGTCTCCATCGAAAGAACCGCAATTTGAATGAAGCTCCAATTTCTATACGTCGACAATGTAGGACGCAGCAGTTATCGCTATTTTGACAGATACATGACGAACCTATCTCGCTTGCATTCAACTCAAAATATACACTTTTTCATAATTTAAGCCCCTAAGTGGGTTACCAAATAGAGAATCAAATTTGCGAACGAATTTAATTTCAAGGAAATTATAATCATCGAAATTTCCGCTGACTTCCGACCTCAACGTGACGCTCTTGATGAAATCGTCTCAATGTAAGTAAAAATAAATATATTTAGGCTCTAATCGCTTAGAGGGAAGCGTAGCGATAGAATCGTCAGTGAGTCTATCAATTTTTTTTTTTACAAAATCAATGTTATATTTTTCTTGAAAAGACCCAACCTGAATAAACAGTCATGATGTACAGATCGGGGGCGATGAATCTATTTCTAAAAATAATAGTATTTGTTCTTTTTCAACATAAAATGTTTCACTTGCCATAAAAAATATAAGTCATCATTATTTCATCTTAGGTAATTTTTTTAGTACTAGATTGTTTTCCCCCTTTTTTTAATCGGCAAATGATTAGTTTCTTGTTAATGAAACTTGTAATTTATAACACGTCTTTTGATTATTTATAGCATAGGATTTTCTCGGTTTATAAAACGGTGGCCACTCGCCATTCTCGCATATATCTTATTTTTTATTTAAAAAAATGGAAATCGTTTCTACAGATTTCAAATTTAACGTAAGTCATTCCAAAATTACACTGATTGAACATTTTTCAATTTTTACATTATTCTAAATTTCCACGCTTCTCATTGAGGAACGCGCAAGAAACGAGAGCGCAGAGTCGTCCGATAGCCTTGGCTGCGGGAAGAGCTATTCTTTCCGCACGCTTGTTATATAAACTCATGGCTGTTCGCCTTCGATAGAGATAATTGTTACCATCATCTCATATAAGGATCCAAGTTAAATCCGGACTGCGTGTAATATAAATAAGAATAAATCGAATGGAAACCTACGAACGGGCCGAGAAAATAAATGTTTTATAAGATATCAGTCTCCGAGTAAAATTGGACTACGATCCGCGTGCTACCAAAAATCGATCCGCGCGTCGTCATCGCAGCTTTCCGGGCCACAAAAAGTAGCCCGTTGTTCTTTTTGAGCGGGCGAAGCTTATGTTGCATTGCATCTCTTCAGCGTCACGGTATAATACGATAAAACCATATTTTGTTTCAGGCTAATCGAGATATCTGGCTATGCGCTCGATTTGTTCAAAATGTCGAATCGCAAACGACTTTATAAAGCGCAATTTGCTAATGCGGCGCATCAGCATTTTAAATCATTACGCTCGTTTCCCAAATAAAAACAGCGAAGCCGAGAGGAGCTTCTGAATCAACACTGCGGCAAATAGATATCGCTCTCCTGCGATGTATGGTCGTTTCTTTTCTGCGTAAATTTCGAACGCAAATTTGCACATAGGACGCTAAGTAGATTATGGAAAACAGTGCACCGTGTCGAATTTGGCATTATAATGCGGCACGATTATCGAATAGAGCTAAATTACGGATTATAATACATCGGCATGATGCGGTTCGTGTGTTGCAGATGGTCTCAGGGTCTACTGTTTCATCAAGCGCTCGTGGACTGCGCGAGAGCCGCCATCTTGCTGCCTTTGGGGATTTCCATCTTCAAATGTCAGCCCGTTCACAAGTGCTCCCTCGTCGAAACTGCCTTTCTCTTGCTGGTAACATCGTTTAAATGCTCTATTTATATAACATTAAATAATTTAAGGCTAATTGGAATTAATCTATTTTTTATATTGCAACTTTATTTTAAGAAAAAACTGTTTTTTTCAGGGCTTCGAACTGTTATTTTTTCATTTTTACTAAAATTTACATCGGTTCGGTTACGGTTTTCGTCCCGGTAAAAATAACGTTTTGGTTTTCTATCTATATACTATTTTTCATCTCTTTTACGTTTACTAAATAAATTTACAATATACTAAAATAACCAAATCCGAGTTTTGTTACAAATCCTTTTGTGCATTTTTTCGTACTGAATATTACCCCCTTTTGATTAATTTCCTAATAAATCTCCATCATATTCTATAATATTTTAGTTAATATGCCCAGGTAACTGGGCATATTAACTAAAATTAATAACTTTGCCAAAAATCCATTTAAATACAAAAGAAAACCATTTAAAGCCTAATTAAACTTTTTTTTTCATTTTGCATTGTCGTTAAGTATTCACTTACCATTTTTGATAATGTCTTTGTGCAAAAATAAGTAATTAACTGATGCTTTACCAACAATTGAGTGTTTCTTTGTTATACGAGAATAGTCGGTGTACTAACTAAATGCCTAATCTACTCATTTTTCTTGGTCTTTTAAATTTGCCTATACATAAATCATAAGAATTTGTGTGACAGTTCCTCAATAGTAGACTCGTTCTTGGTATTGCTAATTATATATTTATACAAAAATACTTTTTCGATACCAAAATTGATTGACACCTCAGATTTGCAAAACTAAATAACGATACTCGTAAGAAATTTTAAAAAAATCTACCGCAGTAAAGACATATTATAATATGAATTGAAGTAACTTTTTTTTTCATATGAATTCTTCATAATAGCATGTAATTTAAGTCAGATATTTCATTTTAAAATCGGGTCTGTCGTAGTTATTTCGGCGCGCACAACGTCAGAGATGAGAGAGATGCTCATCTGTCGCGCGTTATCTCGAACGCCCGCTTTTTGTTTCGTTCAAAAGTGAACAGGATGAACTTTTTAAATGTAAAAGTTAAACGTGACCTTTTTAGGGTATTTCGGAATACTTAATATGATCGACTTTATTTTAAAAGTTGGTAAAGCACACGAAACACTTTCATGAATTTCAAATTGCGAATTGAAATTCGACAAAGAGCTCAAATTTGGTAACTTTCGTCACATATACGAGGCTATTTGCATGTGTAAACTTTCGGTTTGACTTGCGGCCAACCTTGCATACGTACGAATGTCGGCTTACACACAATCAAACATTCCACAGAACTCCCCTTTCGGAACAATCAATTCTAGACAGACGATATGCTCGAAATAAACAAAAATGCTTCGATTGATAACGTCAATAGTGTTCATAACTTTTTCAAACAGAAATCCATACAATATTGACGTTCTCACTTGGAGATTTTCCGCAGTCGGCATCGAATCGACATGCGGCCTATCCGTATTAAAGAGCTAATTGAAAAATATGCACTTTCATTTTGTTGAAACATGTTCAAGAATCAGTCTTTCAATATTTTTCTTTCAATATCAGGCTAATTTTCAAAATATATATCTGCTAAATATTTTTTAGACCTCAGTTTTTATATATACATATTATATATCCCATAAATTCTACTTACTCCCACAATTGTTGAGTATCAAACTGTCTTCCATTAAAACATTTTTTATGGACATTTTTAAAATTTTAAAACGGTTATTTTTTCTAATGTCATCTTTGTAATTATCATAAAAAGCTCATTACCTTTATACATTATGTTTTGCACTAATAAAAAAAATATTACATAAAATGCTTAAACAATTTTAGAGGAAGATTTGATGACGATGCTTCGCGGATTCGATTAGTCTACGAGCTTGCAGAAGAAAATATTTCGAACGTGGACTCGCAATGTTTTTCGACAACATACGTGACCTGCAATTATTATAAAATAGATCCGCGGTAATCCGACCCCAGTATAATCTGACGCTCCCTGTGGTCCGACATCCCTAAACAAGTATAGTACATACCACGAAATCAAAGGGAGATAAAAAAAATAAGATTCTGTAGCTACCGATGGATAGATAATACGCTTCAAAAAACGGGTTTTTATTGTTTATAACTGCTATGCCCGTAACGTTAATAACCTTAATTCCATAATATGAAACCTTATGTTGTCTGTGTATTCCACCATTTTCATATTTTTTTCGGATTACGAGTACTCTTTTTCAAAAAGTTCCGGACTACAAGGGGTCGGGGGCAGCACTCTATAGACCGACAAATTGGACAATTCGATAGCGCCACACATTTGTCGGATTACCGCGGGTCTACTGTATTTCAAAATTTTCAATTTAGTGTTTGTCAAAGAGAAACCATATGTTTTTCCTAATGTTCAGTTTTTTTTCAGTTTTAAATACGAAATCGTTGAGCATAAATATGAAAAGAAAAAATGAATATAATCGATATCTAGCGTGCGAGTACTTGTTTTACGCCATTGCATAGATTGCGCTGGTGAATTGATCTGCAGATGACGCATGCTGAATACGAATGTCTGAAATGAAAATTATTCGAGATAAGATAATAAATTATATTTGATCAATCGTCTGGATGCTGAGCAACGATATATCGCCGATCGTGAAACCGGCGAAGGATGCAAACAACGATCGCTATCGGCCCTTCGATGACTACAAAATGCTCGAATATGAAGAGTTTCTGTGCGGAATTATCAATCATAATAACAGCGCAAGGATTGAGCGACTCGATTTCTTTAAACGGATCGGCTGAGTGTTACATCATTAACGATTCGATTAAATGTTTATAATCAACCGAGTGAAAATAAACCAATTTCAACGGCGAGAACTCGCACACTGAAAACGACGCTTTTGGCAGAAATAATGAAGTTTACATTCTTCGATTGAAGTATCTCCGACGAGGGAATCGGGAGTACGCCCTCGATGAAATGTCATTACGCGCTTCGAGGTGTACATTTTTGATTAAATTAGATATGGATATAAATCGTCTCTGTTTGAGTTTCATCAGTGGGCGTAAATTAGCAAATATTAGATATTCGGGGTAAGAGTAGATATCGAGTGGCAAACGATGTATGGCCGATTGCAGCCGTCTCGCGGTGTCAATTTATGGAAGGAAGAAAGTCCCTCGTCCGATGGCAGTTCGCGTGTTATCTCACCGCAGACGAAGGTCCTCCTCCCGATCGGACTTTCCCTCGTCCTGAATTCAAATTACCAAAAATATAGCGAGACTATCGCTAAGATTGACTAGAGCAAACGTGCCAATTCTCTCACTTATTTTATATCCCATAGAAGTGATGGGAAAACGGAAAAGGCTTTTACGGCTTTCGCGCTGTCGACGCGTAAAACTTGACAGCTCTTCGGAGAGAAGGCTCGTCTTTTAACATCGGACGATCGCTTTACTCGACTATCTCTTTTCGAACGAAGGAGATTCCTCGAGATATATGCTGCCGTCGATTAGGGCGACTTTGATCCACGGATGCAAAATCGAAATAGGTAAAGTGTATATTTCTGATTGATCTTTAGGTTACAGTTTCGACGGTCAATATGTTGACGACGGTGTTGAACGACAGCCCAGTGTTTCCGGAAGGCGAAGAGGACCAGGCCGAGCTGACGGGGCCGCTGCTCATGGACAGTCCGCAGGTCAATACAACCCTACTTCTTTCAGGCGATACGAACACTCTTCCTAATAATGCCATTCATTAAATAATCTCGCTCATAACGGCCGACATTTTGATCGATCATCATATGTACACGTTTAGGATCGAGAACAAAATATCCGGTAATAAATTACTTTTGTCAAAAATAAGCAAACAAATTTGTAAACGTGAATAGACGAGCGATAGGGCGATTATCCGCGTACCGCTGATTCCCTTTGACAATATTTATTACTATGGTTTCGACAACGTCCTTCCCCTTCCCCGTATCTAATTAATACATTTCAAGCATTTTTTTTTTGCCTCAATACAAATTTTACCTTTGCTTTGCAAAATCGAAAATGTACGACAAATTCGAGCACACAAATCGCGAACGAGCATTTGTCCCGGTTCAAAAGTAGCACAAAAAATCTAATTTCTTCGTAATAATAACTGAATTTAAGGATCCCCCTAAAGATCACCGATAGGGAGGCGGGCTTTAGACCTTACAAAATTACATAAGTAATGGCTCAGAAGCGAAAACATTTGCAGTGATAATACTGCCACTCGAGATAGACGATTGCGAGGATTAGAACAACTACCGACCTATTATTTCCTGATTTTCTCACTCTGGAAATATAAGCACCGGGATGATAATCTGGTCTTCTTTTGTTCTTTAAATACATTTAAATTCCTAAAATTCTCAGAATTAAAACTAACATTTTTTTTGTGTAAAATACTTCTTCAATTAGCTGTAATTGTCCTCGTTTTGAACAATAACAATATTTTTTTATAGCAATGATTGTAATAACTACATATTTTGTCCATAAAATGAAGTCATAAAAGTTTTCATTTTTAAACTGAAATTTTATGCGTTGTGTCTGTATAATGCCGAAGTCACTTATTACAGTTCTCGCGATAGTCATGCATTTCATTATGTAGTACTTAATTCGCATTACGATAATACATAAAGGCATCTATCCTTTCTTGTGCGTGGAAACTCACCTCAACTATACAGAAAAGAAATATAAAATGCAACCCTTTTCGGTTACCTGACGTTTTTAATAAATGTTGGTATTACAAGGTAAAGTGGAAAAACCGACTCGAGCTTTTTTCAATTCCTTCATGTCGAGGTTGTCTAATTGATGGATCGATGGTATCTAATAAATTGAGAAAAAAATCGCGATAACCGCACAATAGAGATCCTCTCGAAGATGTATCCTTTTTTGTTTAATCTCACAGATTCATCTGGGAGCTGGGAGCGCTCGATCTCGCACGATTTATATTTTTTGCCATAAAAATACCGCCCGACGTACGAGAAAACTTATTATAGTGGCGTGTTCGACTCTTTTTGTTCTGTTTCATCTCGACTCTGAGGATTCGTCCCGCAGACCAGTCCTCGGATAAACGATCGGCCGGAGACTTCAAAATAACAAAAGGATTTCGCAAACATTGCATAATATCGTCAGTGAGACACAAAATGACGCTTTCGAAACTTTATCATTTTCGGATCGATTATTATTCAATCCCCCCTCGCGCTTCTGTTCGATTTAGATTTTCCTTCGTCGCCATTGAAAATTTCGAAAAAAACAAATTCCTCTCGCGCAGCGGCGAAAAGTCATTTTCGAGAAAATATAATAAATCGAGGAAGTGCGACGATCGTCCGATCTTATGGGAAATCTCAATAGACGAAGATTACACCTCCTCGGGGATCGTCGGAAAGGTTCAATCTTTCCGTCGAACTTCCTCAATTACAGTTGTATGATTAGTTTCAGATGAAATCTATAATATAAGACTGAAATCCCGGGAAACTTATCCAATTAAATGCGGTCTCGTCCACCTCGCGGTTCCTGCGAGAAATTCCTCTCTTCTTTCGGTGTATTATTATTGAATATCTATCATTTTAATTCGCACCAGTTACAATATTATTCGGGCCGATATCTTAATATTTATTTCAGCTTCCCAACCGTCGTTCGACATCAATCGGTGGTATTATTTTAGCAAATATCCACTCGCTTGTTCGGAGATTATTTTCTATTTAAACAACCGTTTCAATGAAATTCTACATTTTTCCATAATACCATTATACCTCCAACGGAACATATTTCTTACATAAAGAATTAACATTAATCCCGGTTTAATTCCCCGGCAATCAAAGTATACCATTATTTCTGGTCGTCGTTTGAAATAGATATTGAAACAAAATAAATGAAATATTAATTCTAGTTCTTGATTTAGGATACACGTTTTCAGAAAATATAATACTTCAACTTTCGTTGGGTATTAAAGTAAGGTAAATGCATTTTAAACATTCGAATAATATTTCAAAAATTTTCCCTCCTTGGTTAGTTGACTGATATAGCGCGAATTTTGCTTTTAATGTTTTGCCGAACTCTTTTCTACCGGTTCTCGAAATAATTTATTAACGGACATCTCCAACGCTCCTTTAAGGGTTTTATCTTCTTCAACTATTTCTACACACTCCTCTTCAGCATTTATTTCTGTCGCGAAATTAGGAGACGTCCTTGTTGATATGTTTTCACACAATATGCATTTTTTGAAGCAAGTGCTAACATATTATTTTTTTCAATATATTTTTTGGATTTTGTAAATAAAGTAGAAGCTTTTTAAGGTAAGTAAAAAAAAAATGTTTCCAATCTTCCGATTTTGCAGAATTTATTGATGCCTAAACAATTGGGTTGGCGTATCTCTTAACTTGTTTCAGCTGAATGTCGGTGAAAGACTGAAGACCATTTTTTTCAGTTCAGATTTTCGGATTTCGATTAGAGGGTTCGCATTTTACTCCAGCCTGACTATTATATAAATATAAAAATTAATTGCGAAAAAGATTCAAAACTATCTTTTGAGAAGAACCTTTTCTTATCTAGACCGGGGGTCGGCAGTTTGTCAAGTGAGAAGAGTCAAATTCTCATGGAAACACGATAACAAAGGTATCAAAGAGTCGCATATTTGTAAAATACATACGTATAAAATATAGGATATGGTTTTTTAGAAAAAAAGGTTCAAGTTGTTTTATTTAAAAAAAAAATATATTAAAATGGTGTACTTGCATCGCTTTCGATAGCTTTGCTATATCTTACAAACATTTTCTCTGAAGAGCCGCAAACGTCTATGCAGAGAGCCGCATGCGGCTCACGAACCGCTCCTCCCGACCTTTGACGTAGACCGACGTGTCGTCGTGTCGATTTCGAGAGCACATGCTGTCAAGTGAACGATTCAACATTTTCCGTACAAAATTTTTAGATAATAAAAAAAAATCAGGAGAAAAAAACAGGCTTTTGAATGTCACAATTTTTGCTTGAAATCGGATTTTCAAACCCGGTTTTGGAAACCCTAGTATAATCGTCCAAACGTTCAGAAACAAACTTCCACAGTTGTTGGAATGCCCTAAATGCCCCGAAGTCGGAGAGTAACAAGGTCTGCGTGTCCGACCGGTCCGTATCTCAGACCGCTGACACGACACGCCGAAAGAGCGCTTCGCGATCGGACGCAGTGCCCGGATATGTGAACGGATCTCGGGAATGCCAAACTTGTGAAGCGTTTTGAAATAACAGGATAACTTTTGCCGATGATAAATCCATCCAGTCAAGTGATACCCTACCGATACTCGTTAATAACGAATTTACGCATTCGTTTTGATACGCTGATCCAAAACCAGGAACAGAGCTTTACATTTAATAATCGCCGGGCCGAATGGCAAATCGCTGCTCCGATATGCTTTTATGTTAAAACAAAACGCTATCATGCTTTTAAAGAATGCAAAAAATGAGTACACCATAATCAGTGTTTTAGCAGTTGCGTCGGAGTGAAATTATAACTCTGTAGATCCTTCATCATTTTGCATATCTTTATAAAATATTCCCTGTATGTACATATATTACGATTTTATATGTATACGTACACTTTTTCGGAATAATTATACGAGACTGTCGTTTGACGCGCTACTGATGAATTTCAATATTTGGGACCGTTTCCGATTAACGCGTACATGAATTTAAAAATGAATTTTGGAATATGGACAAAAGGTTAAAATGTGTCAATTTCAATATCTCGTCATGGAGAGGAGCGAGAGCGACCTCGCGCTCCCCTCAAATATTTTCACCATAAATTAATGTCCGTCGAATATCCGCCCATGCTTCATAAATCATTCGGGCTCTACGCACGTTCCCGTAGAGACCCTCTCTTTTCGCTCATTTTTATTCATCCGATGATAATCCTTCTCTTGCAATAGTCTCTCAGCATTAGGGCCGCAGAGAGATCGACCAGACAGTGTCGCGTTCCCGTGCAACTATCGACAAAAAAGAACTTACACATATTTTTCTATTTAGCTGCGACGCCCACTATTTTTCTAAACCAGTAAGGAGAAGTAAAATTCTTCTAGGATCCCTTGCCAACACTGCCAGCAGTAATTTGCATTCTAAGCATTTGATCAGTAACTTCGATCAAATGCTTAATCTTTGACGATGAATTTGTAAGAGACCCGCCGTGCACCGATCGAGAGCCACGGCTCCCCGAGTTCTCGACAGACATTGACACGATAATTTACATAAAAGCAATGGCGTGCACTAAAATTTGTGTTTTAAAAGAAAACAGTTCGCATATAATGACTCTGCTCTCGAGAAATGTCCCAGTTTAAAGTCACCGAAGTCGATCCCTTTAAAAATATATAATAGATGTTAAATCATGGCGAACGGACTATCAGAGTTTCGTTTTTGAGTTGGACGATTTTCCCTCTTCCGGGCGAACCGTGATCGCCGAGGATTGTCTTCCGAATCATAATAGGATAAAATAATAACGATTGGGAATAACTCCTTTGAAAAATAACGATTTTCATATATTGTGCGTTCGCTTGCCCGATTAGGGGAAATCGTAAAATACATCATATCGTTTCGTGCTGTGGGTGATCGAAGTTTGGCAATTCAGGTTTTTTATTAGAACATCACAACTGTAGCTCATAAAAGACAGCGAAATACTTCCGAAATAATATTTTCATCGATATGATTTCGATTATCCTCGCCGATAAATCCGCACCGTACACGACTAAACTAAATTTAACGACGCTCTCTAGAATTATTTGTTCAACTGCTAAAACTCGAAATTTCACGTATACACACTGTCTCGATCCCCTCGAAAGCGAAGCGTTGATTTATAAACGATCCAACAAAATGGGCAATCATTTTTAGTTCTATGCTTCTACGCCAGCTAGTATTTTCAAAGCGATAATTTTATAATCATTTTTCTATAATAAATTAAGACACAGATGAATCTTTCATTTCGAAACGACGACGTATTTATAATTAGCAATATGTAAATAGATCCACTCGAAATGGGTTTTTTAAAGATTTAATTGCGATGCCGCCAAAATGTTCAATCAATTATGCATTCCGAGTGGAAATATTTTAATTTTCATTGCGAATCTCTCAAAGAGAACGAGATAAATTTAATAATTCTTCGATCGAAGTTCTTCGCTATTTATATTTGCAATAAATTTTGTCCCTCCGCCGATGATCGGTTTTGAAGTCTGTAAAATGAAATGTAAAGCGCAATCGCAAGTATCCGACGGTCGCCGATCGACAGTCGAAAGCGACTGCTCGAAAAGGTAATTATATTTTTGAGAAGATTCACGTCGATCAGTCCGACCGAGGGTGCAGAGAGAAGAGGTTGATTTACGAGATGAAGCCGTCAAAGGCAGTCTCCCGGAATTAGAATTCCGGGAGACTGCGGTTAAGCGACGGGCGGCCGCTCGTCTTCGGGACGACTCTATGTAAATTTCTTCCCTTCGGGTGCTCTCTTCCATCTTTCGAATGCAAATTTACTTTAAATGCCTTTGAATAACCGCAAAACGTCTTCCTATTTTTCATACCCCTTCCCGATACAAAAAAATCGTGTGCGATAAAATATTCGATCCTAATTCGAATTACACGGATACACGGTCCAATATGAAAATATATCAGATATGGCTGGTAAGATATTAAATCATTAATTTTTCAAATAGTCATCTAAAATATAATTTAACAGTCGCTTTTCCTTTCTCTACATTAAAGTCCCTTCTAAAATAACTGCGGCTTTGAGTTAAAATAAGTTTAAAAAAAGGGTTATTGAATTTCATCACTATTTCGAAATCATTACTTCGGATGTAATATTCTATAGATCTAAACATATGAATCTGAAGATATTAGGAAATTTTTGAATGATGAGGCATAACTACCTAATTTAATTTCTAAACTCTCTCGGGCCAAGAAGACGTGAATCGTTATGATAAAATTTGACTCCTTTTCTTTTAATCAAGTTTGGATGTTTTTCAAAATCAACCTGCGAGTCCCGTCCGGCTATTGTTCGCGAGGTCAGATATTTGAAGCTAAAATTTGACTAAATCCGAAAACGTATCGAAAAACCAGTATCATGCGCTGCATACAAAATTCACGCGAGCCTCGAAAAATTGCTCGATTAGAAGAAGAAAGTACAACATGGACACATTTGTACGTAATCTGAGCGAAAAACAGCCATCACGTCATCATCGAGGGGAGGTTTTTATTATTAATTTTTTTTGATACATTTTTAGATGCTGTATTTTACATAAGCACATTTTTTTCTACTTGAAAAAGTAGGCTTTTGTAAATCTATAAAAAATATCCCTACAAAACGACCTTCAATAGTCGCTTTCGTTTTACTCCGTTGCAAATTTGTGTTTTTCTTTCTTCGTTAAAATGAGTGGGTAGCACACAGGAACGCGATAATAAATGGTGCTACATTTTTTCCTTATTTAGTTTTACCCCGGGGATTATTATGAACCTTTATATTCGGATAATTCCTTTGTGTCTCTAGCTATACAGACGAGAAACATACGCAGCGCTTTACCGTTCCCCTCGGCAAAAAACAAATAATACGATATTTCGTTGTCTACTACTGTAAATTAGGTCTGACAAAGTTGCTCCGCGATCAGGTCGCAATTCGAACCTTCGAAACGACTCCTCGGTGTTAATTCGACGACCGTAGAAGCGGACGTTCCTCGCGATCTTCGATTTATTTCGCAAACGAATGGATGATCGTTTTTCGACTACGACCGCCTATCTCGGTTCAGATTGGCTTTCATAAAAACCTGCAAAGCTTACAGTTCAAACAAAATCTATAGCCTTTTACCCGGGCTCTGCAAACGAACATCAGAATTTACCCTTCCGAAATGATTATCCGGGAACGTATGACATTATGTATTCATTAAATGATAAATTATTCAGGAAGGAGTCAATTTTAATCTATGCGAGACGATCATACTCGGCAAAGAAGCCTCTTCGAGGACAACCCGCAGACTCGGTATCCGATATTACTTTCGGAAAACCTACATCTGGCGCCGAAATTATCAATTTTAGTCAGTAACCGGATATTATTTATTCAAATCTAAAATTAGCATCGATCGCCGTCTAGAGCGAGACGTCGGGGCTTTCGACTGAAAAAGTGCACGCCGAGCGACGGTCCGCAACGAGGACTAGTAGGCTTCTTCTTTTTTTATCAAAATTAATACATTTATGACTGAATCACATCATATTGAACGAAAGATATTTCCGAGAAACGGTTCACAGCTTTGTTGACGTAATAAATTACTCTATTCCCATTATTTTAGATTTGAGATTTCTCCGACTGCAAGACCTCACGGTCTCGTTGGTGTTTTTTTTCTCTTTTCGATCCTCAGAAGAAATTATATAGTAGAAACGAAAACGGGGAAACTAAAATTTGGAACATTAAATATACATGTATTTTCATCTTCGTTGATTATATTTTTAGCTGGAAATATGACCATCTAAATTGAGCCTATTTTCCATCAAATACCACAAATATATTTTAGATATATACCATCAGTTTTTACAACTTTTAGGTTTATCGTTTATTTTTTACTTTCTATTTTCTCATATTATTTATCCACAAAATTCGAAATATCCAAAATTTCGAAGCACTTTGATCGATACAAAACGGAGTCACGAAGAACACAAGGCGACGCAGAGAAGACGAATAGTATATTTATGCATTATATTTCTCAATCTGGTTCAAAAAAGAAAGAACGCAGAAACAACTTAGAGTGCGACCACTGCGACTCACGAAAGCCTGAAGCGTTTCCTTTCCTTTTAAACTAATACTATTATTATGCTCATTGGCAAACTGCTGGATTGTGAATATTTTCTCAACAACGAAGAAACACATACCGGGAATTCGTTCGATTTGTAAATTCACTGTCCGAAAGAAATCCGGGAAAGTCGCATGCAATTTCAACCGATCGTTATTGCATTTTGTGAAACGTTCGTTGTCATCGAAACGATTAAAATTTGTTCACAATCGGATGTCTGAAGTGACGAACGACGGCCGGTTGAAACTGGTCAAAAAAATATAATATAAAATGATTATGTTTGAATTTTATATCAGTTATGCTCATCGATGACGTTACAACGGACGAAATTGTAAGCATGCACAATGATTTGGCAGATTCGAGAGAACGACGTTGGTAAAACTCAACCTGACGGCCCCGGTACGATTTCAAAATTAGATTTCTAGGAACGTTTAATTTTTAAAATAATTCTTGCAGTCGAAAAGAAAAACGACAAAGGAAAATCTCGACGAAACGTTGCGGAGCGTTCCTCGCGTAATCTCCGAAAATATGAGTAATTTCCAACTGAGATGTAATCCCCGACATCGGCCGGGGTCGAGTTTCGTTCCGTAGAAGATTACAATTTGTATCCTGCTAATCGGCGGACGCGATCCGTTCGTTTCTACTCTGCGACAAAAATCGATCCCGCCAAGTGCCACACCGGCGAGACATTTTTGAGTTCGGTCTTCCGAAAACGACGAAGAAAATCATTAAAATTTTGAAAGTTCGGGAGCCTGTCTTTACGAGCGTGCGATCTCCTACGATCCAATTATCAAACGAGGGCTCATCTGCGAACCATTTTATATTCAGCTGTAAAGCGGAACAATGGCATTTTATTGCCGCTCTAAATTAAATTGGTTACTTTGACGCAAATCTGCAGCTTCGATAGCATCGTTTTCAAATTGTTTCATCTTATATGTACATTAATCCCGGAAAGAGTATTTCGATCGCCGCCGAGCTCGCAGTCAGATCGAATCGAAAAAAGTTGATTTTTACTAAACATGTTTTTTTTCAATATCCTGTCCGAGACACGATACGGAAAAAAAAAATTAAACGTTACCATTTTTGACCGTCGACTTCGATCGCGGGCTCGACTCTTCGAACTGAACAAGACACCTATTGAATCCGCACGGCATTCGTTTCGTCGGCTGGTCGGGCTGTCAGTTTAGTTTTTAAAAAATGAAGATCGAGTCGACTCGATTCGAAGCGTCGATTCTCGGCGATGTTTCTTTATGGGGACATAAATTGCGTCGTCGCTTCCTCTCAGAATTAACGACACGTCGCTGATGATCCCCCAGATCGAGGGAATTTCGGAATAATATAGCCAGATGCCGTCGTTCACTTTATGACGAGCTACATTTGTATCGTAATGGCTTCATCATATCCTGCCGAAGGAACGAGATCGGCCACATTAAGAAGGGTTATCAATTTGACCTCTTTCCCCGTTCACATTTCCATCGTCATCCTCCCGCAGTGCGTCTCCCCGTCGTCCCTTCGAGCCGTTTCGGAGCCTCCGCTCTCGGAAGGACGGCCGCGCGCGGGATGCGAAATCGTCGCCCCTCGGCCGATCTCGCGTTCCGCGCGCGCGATCGAGAAGATCCCTCACCCTCGATCCGTTCGGTTGCAGTGCGTGGTCTTCGGCACCTTCATGATATGGTTCGCGTCGATCACGATCAACCTGGGACCCACCTTTCTGTCGGGGGCGCTGGCCGCGAGCGCCGACTCGGGCCCGCGCGCCCCCTCGTGCCCGCTCGTGCACGGCCCCTACAGACACTACGTGCTCAACGTGCTCTGGATCGCCATCAACCTCATCTGCGTGCTGCTCACGCTCTTCCATCTCAGGAAGCTCCATCGAGATCTCACCAAGGTCAGTGTCCGCTTCCTCCTCCGTCTTCTCTCTCTCTCTCTTCCGACCGCGCGACGAAAACCAATATTTTATAAGCACCGTTCGATTCGCAACACTCTCGAGTTCGAGCGCGCCGACCGGGGTCTCGAGCGGTCGGCGAGGAGCGACGAGGTCGCGGGAGCCGAAGGAGAAGCCGGCGAAGGAGCCCGGAGAGGAGAGCGTCGAGGGACGGCCGTCTTCCGGAAGCGCCGTCGGCGCTCGAAAGCCCGGACCTCTCGTCCCTCGCGTCGTTCGACACCGTCGGAGCTCCTCCGTCTCGCCCCGCGACGGAGAGCGTCGCGCTCGGGCGCGCTGCGGAACGGCTCGTCTGCGAACCGACAGACGCTTCGCGTTTGGAAACGTTCAAAGCGCGCAAACAGATCGCAAATATCAGAGTTAACTTTTTACGAGCGATAAAATGAGGCTTTTAATTCGCACCACTCGATAAAGACACAGTCAACTGTGCGTAAAAAGCTATGCGAAAACGTATGAAACGATACTACTGCGCGGTTGCAGAACGAGCGCGAAATAAAATCCAAGGAATGCACAGATTCGATTCGTTTCTTTAGATCCATATAAAAAGCAACGCTTTCGACGAAATACGTAAAAAAGCGCACGCACTGCGGCTTCTGCCGATGTTCGAGCGTCTCCGGCGGGGACGGAATATCGAGAACTCCGAGATTGGAAGTTTTTCCCGAACGAAAGCATGCATGCGATGAGACGAACGATTGCGACGAATTTAGGAAAAGTAGCGATCGCGAAAATTCGAGAGCCGCCGAATCGGGAGCGAGAGACGAGATTCCTTCGCTTCTCTGACGCGTCGAATTCTGTTCCGCAGGCCAACGTGGAGGCCGTCAGGGTGGCCGGGCTGGTGACGACCCTCGTCAGCGTCACGGGGGGCTCGCAGGAGGCCGACGGAGCGCCGAGAGTCAGTTCAGAATCGCAAACCCCGTCGACTCGGAGGGGTCGGGCCCTCGCCCGAACCGACGGGGGGAAGGTAAGTCCGGATCGCGTCTCTCGACAGAGCGCCGCGGAGGAGCACCGGAGGATGCGCAGCTACCTGCAGAGGGTCGAGCGGGAGGGAGTCCAGCGCGTGAGGATGTTCCTCATCATCACGGCGGCCTACGTGCTGTTCTGGGGGCCGCTCTTCCTCGTCACGCTGGCGCACCACCCCTCGCTGGGGAACCGGCTCGCCTACGAGGTGAGTGCGGGGCGCGCGCCCGGCCGGGGCCCCCGCCCCGACCGCGCGCCGCCAACCGCCCCGTCTGTCGCAGATCACGCTGCACATCTCCTACGTGCACGCCTTCGTCAACCCGGCGCTCTTCCTGTGCCTGCACCGCGCGCTCCGGCGGGCCGCCGTGCAGCTGTGCTGCGGCTGCTGCGTGCACTGGAGCCGATGGGTGCTCTCGCTCACCGCGGCAGGTCAGTCGAGCCCCCGCCCCCCCGGCCTGCGCCCTCCGCCCCTCCCGCGCGAGGAGTCGGAGTCGGCGCTCGATTCCACGTCTTCTCACATTACAGCGGCATCTCCATTAGGTGAGCCCGCCTACGAGCCGCAGGGGTGCAGCCCGGAGCCGGTGCCCTGCCCGCCGGCGCCTCCGCCCCCGCACACTATGCTGGTAATTACCTCTTATATGTAAGTGTTGCCCGCCCGTTTGTCGCCCCCGCCCTCCCGCCCTCCCCGCTTCTCGGCTCGCTCTGTACCGGAACGTCGCATGCCGGCGCTCGACTCCGTCGCGGACGCCTCTCGCGAGTGTCGCTCTCGGCTCTCGATCGTGCAGCGACGCCTTTTTCTTTCCTCTCGAATTTCGCTTTTTTTTCTAATAGAATCTGCGAACGCAGCGGGAAAACGGCGTCGCTGCCGTAGTCGAGATTAGATCGGATCGCTTTTTTCTTCGTTCGCATGTTTATGTCGCATGCGCTGCAACGTTTCGCTTCGCGGCGTCCTTCGGAAGCTCTCCGTCGGCTCTCCGCTCTTAGAGTCCGATCCGAACCGAAATCGCAGGGCGAACGGCGACGGGAACGGATCCGCGTCCGGAAAGAGCCGACGGTGGAGAACCGACGCTCCCGTCCCGGATCGCTTCCCGACGTCGCGTCCCTGCGAATTTTCCTCTGCGAACAGCTCCCCGCACTCGCACGCGCTCGATCCCCGCTTCTGTCACTGATGTCTGATAATATCTCACCGACGAGCGACGGCGGATTCGACCGCGCTCGGGGCTTCGGCGCTCGAAAATCTAGAGAAGCCTCGGAAACTTTTCGACCTGCCGCGTGATTATGCGCGGTCTCGCTTTCGAGCGGCGCGTAGAAATCGTCGATTTAAATGTCGGGCCGCTTTTCGGGTAGCTCCCGGGCGCCGGATCCGCCGCCGCCGACGGAGACCGACGGAGACCGACGGAGACCGACGGGACGCTCAGAGAGGACGACGCGCGACGACAGTCGACCGCGGGAGAGGGAGGGTCGCTAACGCGAGTTCGGTCATTTTGAAGGGAGACGCAGATATGATGCTGGAGGCGTGGACGGTCGGCAGCCCCCTCGACGGCGGCGGGTCTCCGGCGGAGAGCGGCGCGGGCGGGGGGGCCGTGTAGCTCCACGCCCCCCGGGCGGAGGACGACCCGAGGAAGCCCGACGGGGAGTGCCCCTTCTTCTTCAGGTCCGACGACGAGTCCCCGCGGCCGGGCAGGGGCAGGGTGTTCCCCTCGCCGGACGCCGAGCGCCGCCGCGGCGCCGCCGACGCCGGCATGCAGACGGCGTCGCGCGTCGTCCTCTTCGAGCCCGAGCAGGTGGAGACGTCCAACGCGGCCGTGCAGACGGCGCTGTCCCACACCTCGCACGCGCGCCACCCGCAGCACCCGCAGCACCAGCACCAGCGCCAGCGGCACCGCCACGTGCGCCACCACTCCGGCGAGCTCCTGCGCCGCGGCGCCGCGCTCCTCGAGGACGCCGTCAGGATGTCGGAGACGTCCTTCTCGTCCTCGGCGCCGGCGCTGCGCCGCCGCCCCTCGTCTCCCTCCTCCCCCTCCTCTCTCGACGGCGACCAGTGCATAAAGATCTACGAGACCACCGCGCGCGCCGCCTTCGGCTTCGACTCCTCGGCGAAGGCCTCCAACCTCGTCGCGCAGATCGCCCTGCCGGTCTCCTCGCAGTCCTGCGACTCCCTCGCCGCCGACGACCACGCGGAGATCCTCATCAAGCTTCCGATCCGCCGCTCCTTCGTCTGAGCGCCGAGTCCCGCGTCGAAATACGAGCCTAAATCGAAACGCGAGCCTAAATCGAAAGGGGCCCGACCGTCCGGGGCGCCCCCCCCCCCCCTCGGGGGGAGGCCGCCCCGGACGGTCTCGCTCGGTTAAATTCGCATCCGCGGACGTAGTTTAAAACAAAACGATTCAATTTTAAATAAAGACTGACGTTAAAATAATCCTATTAAAATAGCAAACTAAAATTTAAACCGTCGACGCGCACGCGGACGGAGCCGGACTGCGAGCTCTCGCTCTCTCGCTCGATGTACATAAATGGTCCAAAATACTTACCTATTAGATATATATTAAATATCATCTCCGTCGGACGGTCGAGAGTCCCGCCCTCGTCCCGTCTTCCGGTCCGCCGGAGCGCCCCCGCGGGCGCGTCTCTCGCCGTTCCGTGCGACGGGACTCACCTAAGAATGCTCAAATGTATACACACTATGCGCGTACACTGATGGTATTTATAGTTCACATTTTAAGGTTAACGATTATCAAATAGTTCCTTCGATTCCTCGAATCGGCGAGGGAAGGCGGATCGCCTCCCTCGCGACGCCGAACGACTCACACTTCCATGTGCCAAATTACATTTTAACTCTCTTCGAACGTTTCGTTTGACATTTTCTTCGTTCCGAACGACGCGCGACGGTCGCCGGTCTCTCTCGACTCTCCGTCTTCCGTCGTCCGGACGATCGCTCCTCTCCGTCGAGACGTCGTTTCCTTTCATATTTTAATTCGACTAATCACAAATGTTACGTCTAATAGAGGAAGAACGATAGATTTTTAGATAGATTGAATAAATTTGAAATCATATAACTTAATCTTTTTATAATTTCCGTCGTATTAATGTATGATAAATATTTATCCTTTTTTTCAACGGCACGTCCTAAATATTAGGAAATAATTATAAATATACTCATTGTTGGAAAATCTATTTTTATTTTTATTAAAATATATACGAACAAAGTACCATGCCCAAATTATCATTGTGGTATTTTTGTTAAATTATATAAAATTATATTAAGCAAAGAGACGTGTTAAAATGTGCAATGTACAATTATTCACAATAAATAATGTATTTCTGAGGTCGATGCCCGAGAAGGTCGCTCAGAGTCCGCCTCGGAGCCGCCTTCTTTTCTTTCGACTGATTTCTCTCTCTGTTCAAATGTCGGTTTATCTAAAACGAATAAACGAATGGCAATATATGTGTATTTTCATTTCGTCGCACCTTTCCTCTCCTCGTTCCGATCTCCCGTCAGAGTTTTATCCTCTGCATGACGATTTTTAAAAAGAAAAAAATCCGTCACGAACTTGGACAAAGGACAAAAAACTATTCCAGCCGGCGACGACGAAGCTCTCTCGGATTGAAAGCTGGTCGGTGCGATACACGCTTCGCGAGATTCACACTCGGGAACGAAACTTCCACAGACGCGACGGGGCAGATCGGCCCATCGTCACTCAAAAACTTTCCCATTAATGAGATTTTCGGATGAAAGATTTAATCCAAAACTGAACACTGACAGAGATCAGTCTGCGATCAGATCGGGTGCTACCGACGACGATTTACAAAAACCAAAATTTTGATTGTTCTTATTGTGGCGTTTTTTTTTAATCCCACCACTTACCACCGCGACCAGTTTACAGCGGTCAACGCAGACACACGCTTACAATAAAAAGGTACGCACCAGGCGTAGAAGTCAATGAATCAGGGGGTGTTGCTGGAAACATTCTCCTGCTCCCCCGTGGCTGCTGCAAGTATTTGCAAAGAATAGGGGGTTCGAACAACTCACTGCCAGTTCTCGAAAGGAGCTAGTTTAGTCCGGAAATTAGAGTCTATTATTAAGTCCAGATGCCAGATTTAAAATTTTTCAGACCTCTCCGGGACAAAGACCTCTGACGCCGAGGTCATGTGGGACAAATCGTGAGGTCACGAGCATGTATGGCGAAGGGTCAATAAAAAGCTTCGCCAAAACCCGCCGATTCCAGTGAACAGGCCCTTAGGCACGGATGCCGTCGAATAGAGTCCCTCGAACCGTTTCGAATTCGGGACCGAACGGCAGTAGACCCGTCGGAAGACCTCGACTACGCTGGGCTGATCGGGTTAAAAAAAAGACGCCGCACATCAGGGCCTGGGAAATTAGAGTAGGGAGACCCAGGACAGACAAAAATGGCGACACGGTTTGTCGGCGGCCGGGGCTCTCTTATAGGGCTGAAGGAGCCACCCTAAGTAAGTAAGTAAGTAAGATGCCAGATAGTTGTCTATAAGATTCAACATTTAAACGAAAATTGAAGAAGTAGACTACGGAATTATTCTTCGTAAAATCCTCCTTCCGCACATTTGGTGCCAAAACTGCCGCAATACTTTTTGTTACAGTTACAAAGTTACCGATCCTAGACCAACGGCTTCTTGAATTTGGGGCTGGACCTTATGTGGTGAGCATTTAGTAATTTATTTACATTGTTGGACTATTAAATTTCAATAATACAATTTACTAATTTCTATTTATGATTATTTTTATTATTATTATTATTTTTTTTTTTTTTTATTTTTTTTTGTTACTTACTTTTCACCTGCGTATTTCACAAGTTGAGTCTGGTAATTTAGCGAGTGCTGTTATAGGTTGAATCTCAACCTGGGTACATGCACGTTTTCAAAGAAAAAAAAATACAATTTACTTTTTTTTAAGTAACATGTTTAATAAAAAGGGTGAAAAGTAGAGAATTAATCTAATGAAAAATAGAAAACTAATATAAGCTAAATTAGAGACTTTGTACAAGTGAAGAGAACTAGAACTGAAGAGGATACTGATAACTGAGATATTAGATTTTAACTATGATACAATAAAACTATACATCTAAGCAAATTGCAGCCGTGCTAATATAACATATTTTACAGGTATTATATACAACTTAATTGTAATTAATGTAATTGTAATTATAAACAACTTGTGTAATTACATAAACATTAACATATATAGATACTATTCTTCTTAATGTGCCATATCCGAACCATCGGACGTAGGCGATCTCCATAGGAGATTTTACTAGGGAAAGGATTTTCCCTAGTAAAGTAGTAGAGGAGTAGTAGTAGTAGTAAAGGATTTTTAGTAGGGGAAGGCAATATTTTCTATATAAATCGAATACATCCGAATCCGCAGACGATCCGGAGCAGCGAGCGACTGCGGGAGAGCGAAGACCCGCTCGGATCGCGATTTGAATAGCGACGGCTGCCAAAATTCACGAATTTCTTCGTTCGGATCGGAGCGTTGAGTTCGCTCGGAAAAATCGGGGGGCCGAAGTCGAGTTTTCGACGAGAACGAAAGCGCTTCTGGAGAGTCTCACGTGCCGCCCCCCGCCCCCCGCCAGATGGAAACTATTTTAAAATACTATTCTTCCCCCTCGCATCGGAATCTGCGCAGAGGCTGTCGTGGCTTTGGATAATATCAAATTTTGCAAAACGACATTTTTCAATTTCATAAGTTTCGGCACGAGCTCCCCTGCAATCGGAGTCGAATAGATTACACCCGACCTCAGTACCTCGGTACTTCAGTACCTTCGGACTGCAGTCGAGGCCGAATGCAATAATGTAACATTCAAATGCGCCTTTCGTCCCGTCGCGATCGTATCCGGTTCGCTCTTCTCAAACCTTGTCTCCGCTTTTAAAAATCACATTATTTTGTTTTATTTTATTGTTACGGCTCACCGACAGTGAACATACATAACGTTACATAAAATATACAATCAAAATAAGACCGGTATGAACGTCGATCTAAGGTGGGCTCAGCATCGGTCATGATAAGTTATACTATATAAAGAGACAAAGAAAAGAAAAGTACGAGGGCAATTTGATTATCAACAAAACAGCAAAAGAAAAAAAAAACAAAAGAAACAGCAGTAGGAACATTATACATTACAATAATCAGCAGCACACTCGCAGGTAGGGAATCCAATCCCGGGATCCCGGACAGTTTTAGATGCTCACGAGTCCCAGAATTAGTAAACGTAATCCCGAAAAATTTGAAATTGAAATTTTTATCTAAGAGAAATCGTACACCTCGCCGACACGACGAAGGTTACTAAATCGAGACATTCCCGCCGAAATCTGAACGCTTGGAAACATTGGCGTGACTACTAATGGGCGAGCTTAGGCCTACCGGTGATGTATTTACTACAACTCGTCTCTAATAATGGGAATATCGATATGAAATATAATAAATACGGGCTTCAGAATGTTTGTATTTCTTCGTAATACAATTACGAATCACATCAAAGTATTATAGTATATAAGTATTCATCTGTAGCGACAGAAATAAATAATTTGTCGGGAAATCGAGGATTTTGCGTGTCCCGGCAGAAAGGAATCTAATCAGTCGCATTGATGGGGTCGAGGAATGGTGTTATACGAAAATGGGGGCTCACGCGGTCATCGTCTCGAACTAGCATTTTAATATCTGACGACGATACCTTCCACGAGTGTGGAGGCTGAGCGCGCATTTTCAACAGCAGGTTGCCTGGCTACCAAAATCAGATCCAAACTAAATGACGAAACGCTCGATGCTTTGGGCCCGATTCACACCGTGGTGCCGGTGACGGAATCGGAACGATCAGATAGTGTGAATACTCTGATTGGTTCTTGTGTAAGAATATTTGATCGGACCGGGATCTAATGGCGATGACCTAAGTTAGACTTACCCAAGAGCACTTCAAAAAAATTACATTTGTGGCGAGCGTTGACTTTAGGGACCCGAATTTTCAGACAATTCAAGAATTCCTGACAAATTGTAATGTTATTCAGTATTTTATAAACGCTAGTTGTTTCGAGCATGCTACGGCGGTCACATAGCCATGTCGAAAAAGTCAAGTCTCTGATGATGAGTACTTGTACTGCTGATATCGCTAAACGTGAAGGCCACACTGCGCGTAAAGGATCTGTTAATTCTATATATTTAATAATCATTTATTTACACAATATTATTGAACATGTTGTCGAAGATCGAACCGCTTCGTTTTGAAAAAGTCAACGACGACGTTTCAAGCTTTCGATAGAATCGTTCGTATTGTCGATGCTCAGATTACCGCTGAAACTGTGCGAGCCGAATATTAAGATAACAAACTTTTGAAATAAATAATTACTTGCGCAACAAATGTGCAAAAACCCAAAGACTAAGACTTGCGACGAAAAGTAGCGGATGTTTAAGAAGAAATGTGAAATCTGACGATTCAAAAATTATATCAAATTGCTAGTCTGAAAAGTATCGAAAGCTCGCATCCTCCCAAAGAAATACTCGTATAAAGTTCATACTGCCAGTCGACGGAGTAGATTCGACGGCAGACGACGACCCGATGCGAATCGAGTTCGAATAAAAAAAAGAAAGAAAGAAAATCAGACATTTTAAGGAGCTCTGGAAAGGCGGCAAACGGCGTGCGGCTCTTCGAAACGATTTAAAACGACAACTTTGGCACGAAACTGTTCCTCCCCTTCCTTTCGAATCGAAAGCGACTTCCTTTCGGAGCTCGCGCGGAATTCAAATTTCATTCCGTCCGCGTCTAAAGTTTGAAGCGAAAGGACGAGCGGCCTGCATCCCTTCCGACCCGCCACCAGTCGAGCGGAAGCCGTCGCGCGGGGAGGTCGCCGCCGACCCGCCGACCCCCCCGACCCACCCGAGGGCGCCCGCTTCTCGCGCGACGACTTCCTCGCGGGGCGGATTCGAAACTGGACCCGCGCGACCGAAGCGACGCCCGGCCCGGCCCGGTCCGCTCGGGCTCCGCCCCCGACGGCGGGGCGCCCGGGGCCCCCGCGCGCGAAGACGCGGACGGGGGCCGGGCCGGGATCGCGGACGGCGACGCCGACGCCCCCGACGACGGCCCCTTCGTCTTCAGGCTGAACGACAACGGCACCGGACCGAGCCTCCTCGTGCAGGTGAGGGGTCGCCGCGCCGCGCCCGCGCCGGCGGCCCGGCGGCCCGGCGGCCCCTCACCGAGTCTCTCCGCCCGCCAGGTGTGCCTCGAGCGCGGCTGGCGCGGCTACCGCCCGGAGGTCTCGGAGCGCTGGAACCTCTGGTGGAGGAACGGCCCGCCCCCGCCGCCCCGCCGGACCCTCAGCCCGCGGCAGGTCTCTCCCTCTCCCGCGCGAGTCCCGCCGAGGGGGCGCCCCTCCCGGGACTCGGCTCGACTCGCGCCTCTCCCGTCTTTCAGTTCGTCAACCACATTCCGAAGGGCTCCTCCATCTGCAAGAAGGACAACCTGGCGCGACACCTCAAGTGCATGAAGAAAGTCTACGGCTCCATCTACGACTTCAGGTGACGACTGCGGCGGGCCCCCCGCCGGGCGCCGGCCGCCCGGGCCGCGGTCCCGCGCCCCCGGGGGCGCGGGGCCGCGGCTCGCCCCCGCCGCGTCCGCCCGCCGGGCCGCGGTCTCCATCGCCGTCGCCGCTTTCAGCCCGCCCGGCTACCGCCTGCCGCTCGAGTACGCGAAGCTGGCCGCCGAGTGCTCCAAGGGGGGGAGCGGCGCCGCCCGCGGGGAGGGCGACCGGGACGACGCCGACGCCGGGGGGCAGAAGATCTGGATCTGCAAGCCGGTCGGCCAGAGCCGCGGCAGGGGCATCTACCTGTTCAGGGTGAGTCCGCGGCGAGCGAGCCGGAGCGGGCGCCCCGGCGCCCGCCGGCTCCGCTCAGTCGCCCGCTCCGCCCCCAGAGGCTGAGCGACCTCGCGTGCGACGGCAGCTCTGTCGTGCAGCGCTACATCGAGAGGCCGCTGCTCGTCGGCGGCTACAAGTTCGACCTGCGCCTCTACGTCTGCGTGCCCTCCTACCGTCCGCTCGCCGTCTACCTCTACCGGGAGGGCCTCGCCAGGTTCAGTGAGTCCCCTCTTCCCGCGCCCCGCCCGCGGCGCTCCGCCCTCGCCCCGCTGACTCGGCTCTCCTCCGCAGGCACGGACAAGTTCTCGCTGAGCGACCTGCAGAACCCGTTCCGGCACCTGACCAACAGCTCGCTGAACAAGTTCGGGCCCAAGTACGCCGAGTGCAAGGACAGGATAGGATCCGGTGAGGGCGCGACCCGGGGCCGGCGGGGCCGCCGCCCCGGGCCGCGCTCTCATCGCGCCGCTCGCCCGCAGGCTGCAAGTGGACGCTGCGCCAGGTGAGGCGCTACCTCGGCGCGGCGCGGGGCGGCGCCCGCGAGTGGCGCGTCTGGCAGCGCGTCGCCGCCCTCGTCGCGCTCACGGCGCTCGCGCAGGCCTCCGGGGTCCCGCCGGCGCCGAACCGCTTCGAGCTCTTCGGCTTCGACGTGCTCGTCGACGAGGACCTGCGCCCCTGGCTGCTCGAAGTCAACCTGAGCCCGGCGCTCGCCAACGACTGCGACGCGGACGAGACGGTCAAGAAGCCGCTGCTGCACGACCTCTTCGACCTGCTCGGCCTGCCGATGCGCGACACGGGCCTGTCGCTCTTCCGAGCGCCCATCGAGTAACGCCCCCCCCTCGCCCCTCCCGATCCGAGCCGGACGGACGCCCGCCGGTCGCCCGCCGGTCGCCCGCCGGCCTCTCCACGCCTCCGCTTCGCTTTCAGAGACGGCGACGACGCGGAACGGCGCGGCCCCCCCGAGTCGGACGCGGACCGCCGGAGGCTCCGGGCGCGCGCGCCGGCGCCGCCGCGGCGGCCCCCCGGCGACGGCGTCGAGGGCGAGCGCGGGCGCGGGGTCCGCGGTCGCGCTCCCCGCGGCCGCGGCCGGGGCCGCGGCCGGCCCGTCCCCGCCGTCGAGCTGTCGTTCCCGGGGGGCGCCGACGGCCCGGGCCGCCCGCGGAGCCCGCCGCCGGAGGAGGACGCGCGCGGGAGGAGCGGCGCCGGCCCGAGGGAGCGCCGCCCGCGGGACTCGGCCGCCTCCGCCTGGGGAAACGGCCGCGACTGGGCGGCCCCGCCGGACGCCGTCGGCGGTTGGGTGAAGCTCTTCCCGCTGGAGGCGACCGCGGTGAGCGCCCGCCGGGAGCGCGCGGGGCGAGCGCCCCCGGCCCGCTCTGACGGCCCCTCTCCCGTTTCAGGAGGAGGAGCGAGACGTGCGAGCCGCCGTGGGAACCGTGGCCAAGTACAACAGGGCGGCCCTCGCCGTCGAGCGGAACTTCCCCGACGGGGACGACGAGCGCCTCAACGAGGAGCTCCGCAGGGAGTTCCGCGCGGAGATACAGATCTGGCTCCCCGACAAGTAGCGCCCGCTCCCCTCCGCCTCCGCCCCTCGCCCGATCTTATTTTTTTAATTTGAAAATAAAAACGATCTCGACAAACCGAAACGTCTCGTCATTCGCGCCCCTTTCCCCCGAGCCGCTGCGAAATCGCTCTCGTCTCTCGGTATAGAACGGCGAGAGTCGTTCCGATTCTTTGAACTTTCAACTTGCGGCATCCTCGAGATGCGAGAAAACCAGCGCGGACAGATTTCATTTTTTTGCTGGAAACTTTTACATATATTTTTAATGAAAATTATGAAATAATGAAAGTTAGATTGAAAATTTAATTATTAAACATGTATAATATTAAAATTTTTCGAAGAAAGCATCGCAAGCGACGTTCGTTCCTTTTTGAAAGTATAAGTCGATCATTATAATTATCGAAAAAGCCGAACCGTCGTAAAGATGTGGCCCGTTCTATGCTAATTTAAAAGATATGGATGCGGTTTTATTTTCGAACTGTACTAATTATCGTGTTTAACTGAATTTGTGTAATTACAGCATAAGTTGATTTTCATTTTATTTCAAAAACAAAAAGGGGTAAACGGGCAAATAATATCGTTACGTACAACAACGTTGCGTTAAGATTTACGCGATCGTCTCGCGTCCCCCCGAAAGCGGGCGAGAGTTGGCAGCACCGCCGGAGTTGGCAGCACCGCCGAAGCTGGCAACACCGCCGGCCGCGAGTGGCAACACCGCTCCCGCCGCAGATGTCAAACGGTTCGTCATGAATGTGTACGACGATCTCGACGAATTCGACTTTAGTACGCGGCTGAGCCAGGTTTGAAGATAAAATATTCGCAATTAAAATTCTTCACATATTTTTCGATTTACTATTTGGAGACAAATTTTGTTATGCACCGATGGTTGAAATGATCGTTTCAGTTACAACAATCCAACGAATCTCTACGAGCCCAGTCGCTGCTCCTCGCCACCGAGCTCAAGACTGCCAAAACGGTGAGCGTATGCATTATTTGAATTCATCGATATATATATATAAAATAACTCATTTGCCTAAATTATTTCAAAATATACGATGCATTCAATAAATAATGTTTCTAATGGTATAAAGTTAAATGGCGACGTGTTCTTTTAACGCATTTACTTAATTTATATTCTCTCAGTATGTTTTGAGTTATTATACGACTATTTAAAATCTCAGTATAAAAAAATTATGGAAACTTTTGTATTTAATATCACGAAACCCGTGTCGTATCTGTTACTGTTTATTCAAATTTAGTAATAAATATATAACTACTCGATATCAGATGCTTTCTTTTTTTTTCAAGGAAAATGATGATCTCCGAATAAAAATGAAAAACCTTGAAACTAATATATCCACTCTGCTAAAAACTGCCACCGTTGAAATAAGTCGCAAAGACAGAACAATAAATGAATTGAGATCGCAGTGAGTAAATTTTATTTTAACGTTGACATGTTAAATCAATGTATAGCTCTGTTGGCAACTCATCGTTTGCCTCGATGTACATATGTATTGTTTATCCTAAAAAATACCTATGTACTCATTAGAGCAAGTATAAATAAAATTTATCAGTTTAGAAAAGTCATTGCTGCCATTCAGATGCATTTACTTTGTTAAATTTAATATGCAACTAAGTAAAGCGCAAAGATGAGTTTATTTAAAAATAAATCTGGAGTTGAAAGGGTTAATATATATATATAAAGGATTACTGAAAATATTTCATTTACAAAATGTATTCAAAAAACGGTGGCCGAGCACGATGAGCTCGGAGAAGATTATGTTGATGAATAAAGACTGTCGAAAACATGAAATATTTTGTTTGTTGTTGGCGAAGGTTTCCCAGTGACTCGCGACCTCCGACGAGAATAAATCCTATTTGCATTTTACTCAATGTTCAGTGTGATATTTTATAATTTCAAAGACAGCTTCCAGTCAATGTGTCTTCAGTTCTGACAGTTCAGACTGCTTTTTGATTAAACTAGCATTTAAAACTTTCGTATGATATATTTATTTTTAATATTGCAGACTGGACAACCTGGTATTCAAAAGAAATAATAAACGTGAAAATTTCACTAACTCTAAACAGGAACTTACAATCTGCAATGAGAAAGAAAAAAAATCTGGATCTGATCCGCTATGCACTGAAAAAGGTTCCAAGTCTGGTAATTTCAATGTAGAAAAAAAGAATTTGAATTGTGATAAATATCAAAAGAAATCAGATATCTACAATAGGACTTCACATAATTCATTACGGTAATTTAATTGCTTAATTTATTACTTGCATATTTTCTCTTAACTATAAAAAAAATGGTATTTTGTGAAAACAGAATATTTTATTTAGTAATGTTCCATCAACGCATTGTTTGCAGACCTCAGCGCCAATAAATTCTCACCCAGCATGGGTAAAAAACGGCGTTTCCCGAATAAAACGAATCTCGATATTTTCAAAAGTACATAAAATGATTTAATAAAATTTTAATCTTCAAACTCACCATGTATTCTGCTATTTTATTTCGAAGATCTATTGAAGAAAGTCTTTCACTGACTCACATAATAATAGCACAGTATAGGTTTTTTATAATGACAATAGTTTGAACAAAATTGAACAGTATTTTATATACATATTTACAATACACAAACCCACGAAGGTTATCAGTAATATTTTTTTAGAGTGTGATATTTTTCAAAACATGTGCCCCTGTGTAGCGGCACATCACAAAACGCACAAGTGTAGCAAGTTTCACTCCTCTTCGTTTTTGCAGCGCACACACATTGTCTTTGAGTGAACTTTTTTTGCTTTTTCTGCCATTTGTAATAAAAAATAACATGAAATTGTAGTAATAAAATTAGGAGTCTTCTAAACAGTAACATAAAAAATGGCAATCTAATCTGTCATTAAATAACCCGTATAAATACGTTACCTGACATCCACTGTCAGACAGTGAAAAACGTATTAATACGGGACCCACAAATAAGTACTAGTAAAAAAAAACTTATCAATGCGTGACTTGCAAACAATGTGTTAATATAATCAGAATACGGTTATTGACAAATTACACCCAATTGTGTTTGGAGTTTTGGAGCGAGGCTCCGGCCACAAAATAAAAAACACATGCATCAATTGAAATGTTAACAGCACTCAAACTGACCGAGAAGTAGTTTTGTAGATCTAATATGTTCAAAAAAATTAAGAAAATTTAAATATAAAGTTGACCGTAATTGAAAATAATTCATTTCTTTTTTTGGATATCTATAATTATATTTAGAGATGAAAATTTACCACGCACCGTTTCGAGACATCGTTCAAGATCGAGAAGCGATGCAAGATCGAGAACTTCTAGGCGATGATTTAATAAAGTCGATACTAAATGTGGGGCCTGTTGCTGTGAAATAGTAAAATAAGCCTTGTAATTTTAATATACTTATTTTTTATTGATGCTTTTTATTGAATTGTATATACATTTAACTGAAACTAGCAGAAATAATTTTTCTTTTCTAAAATAAATTGTATGCAAACTACTAGATAAATTTGAATTTTTGCACCTCTCTAATATCAATCTCCTAATCCTCGCCCTCGTCCCGAACCACTCGACGCCGTCCCCGGTTGCCATTATGCAGACCTCTATTGTGACACTAGTTTTCAAACAATTCTTTGATCTAAAAACTTTTTATTGTCTCATTATGCATCTTAAAACGATGAATATAGATATTCTTTGAATAGTACTTGAAAGTGAAGAGTTGGTTTTTTTTTTATTGTTTTATAATATTGATATTGACAATGTTTAAAGCTGAAACATAGTAAATATAATGTACACCAGATCTTCTCATACAGGTGTTATGGACAACGAGAAGAAAGCGAATTCTACTGGCTGCGCCAAAATTTATATTGTGGATCATATCTTATTCACCGATTGATTCTTCAAATAAAAGCTTGCATATTTCAATATGACTTTTCTTTACTTCACTTTTAAGTTTATATCAAATGCACAATTACGATAGTGACCCAAAGTCTAAATGCTATCAAGGAAGGTGAATGGAGATTGTAAAAATGATGATAATAAGAAGGAGTTTGGCGAGTGAATGTTGGAATAATGATACAGTATTGTTGAGGCACTGACTATTTGTAGGTTCACAAAAAAGGTTCAATTGGTGATTTGATGATTGCGCAGTTTAATAGACAAGGGATGAAATTTTATCAGTCAACAAGCGCTATGATTGTAAACGAACATTAGCCAGACACACTTTTTTTTTTTTTTTTTTCCTGTGGGAGCGTAAATCTTCGCAAGACTTCCGGATAATGTTGCCATCATCCGGGGAGTGTGGGATTTACGTCTGTATGAGTTTCCATAAGGGAAACCCACCAGCCGCACCTACCCACTAAATCGCTCCCTTTGGTCTCCTCTGTCCCCCTGGTATTGTTTTACACATTGCTTCAAGGGTGACAGATAGTCTAGCCATTTAATGGCCCTATTCTATTGTTGAAGAGGCGCTCTGCGCCTCTCTCTTTCACTGTCTTCTTTGGCGCTCATGATGTCTTCTACATAGTCGCGCCAAAGGTCCCAGTTCTTCTTACTTTCCATCATGCTGTGGACCATGTTGTCGATATTTAGCTCGGCCACCCCGAGTGCTTGTTTCAGCAGTTCTCTCTGGGGTGCCCAAGCCTCACAGCCTATGATGGTGTGCTCCGCGTCATCTGCTACCGCTTCGCAGTGGTGGCATTTGGGAGATTCTTCTTTGCCGATCCACCTCAGGTACGCACCGAAGCATCCGTGTCCGGTGAGCACCTGGGTTAGGCGGTATGTAGTTTCGCCGTATTTTCTGGCCCTCCACCGGCTTACGACCGGTATAAGCCGATGGGTCCATCTTCCTTTTGTGGACTCATCCCATCTGCGCTGCCAGTCTTCCCTCAGTTTCTGGTCGTGTTCTCCGCGCTTTTTGGGGTCTTTGTGGTCCAAGGCCCTCTTACTTGCAATAAGGTCCAGCGGGGGGGTTCCCGCGATCACAAGTACTGCTTCTTCCGATACCGTCCTGTATGCGGCGGTAACTCGGAGCGCGCCCTGCCGCTGGACCCTGGCCATTTTCTTTCTATAGCTCTCTTTTTGGAGCGCCTCATGCCATATCGGGGCTCCGTACAGAAGTATTGAGTTTATGACTTCGTTGATGATTCTCCTTCTGCACGGCTTTGGCCCTCCGATATTGGGCATGAGTCGTCCAATCTCATTGGCCGCTTTCTGCGCCTTCTGCGCAGCTTCCTCTATATGTTGTTGAAAGGTCAGCTTGCTGTCGAGGACGATCCCGAGGTATCTCAACGTTTTAACTACCAGACACACTAAAATGCATAAGGTAGCATGTAACAGAATGCAATAAGGGATAAATTAGGTTCATAAGTTGACATAAATCGTGGTAATTATTGACAGTAAACATTAAGATTAGAATTTAAGGATGTAGTGAGTCACAAAAATTGACGTTAAGCAGGAACACTGTCTCAATTATGTGCATTTCAAAATAGATAGAGACAGGCAATCCAGGACAGAGAGTACATAACACAGGGGTACTTCTTATGCAAAAAAGAGGAAGTGCTCGTGTAAAATTAGCACTTGAGTTCTATTGCTTAAATCACTTAAAATATGATTTTTTTAAATTTAAATAAACCTAATTTGATAAGTGGGTAAAGTCCAAAATGCATTTTATTGTGTGTCAATATTTCACATAAGGAATCATCTAAACCGCAAGTCTCTACGATTAATAGAAATGCTTCTAATTTTGTAGTCCGAGAAATTTTTAGTTCTTTGCTTCTGAAAATTTTAGTTTTTTCGTAAAAAAAATTCCCTTTCTCTCGAAAACTCGTTTCGGGTTACGAGTTTTCAACTTACGATCTACTTTCTGGAACGAATCAAACTCATAACCCGAGATTCCAATGTACTTGTCTATAAATATGACTGTTTACTATAGTTTTTTTCTGCCGAATGATTACTTAAGGTTACGGCGATAATCGCATATAAGTACAGAAATATAAAGACTTTAACAATAATGAAGTATGTTATGGATTTGCTTTTTTCCATTTTTATGAAACTGACTTTTTTCTGCCGAATTATAAATGATTGTAACGTAACGTTCCGGGACGCTTGCGACTTCGCGAGCCCCTCTCGAGGTGATCTGTAGCGTCACATAACCCTCAGGTTGTCATTGCATCGTCTATTCCTAAACGACGATCCATCGTTTTCGGGCGACGCCAAAAAGAAGGGCTTCAAAGAAAGAAAAGGGATACAATTAAATCTCTATAACGGCATTTATTTAACCTCTGTGATGACGAGGCACGCGGCCTCCGTCCGAGGCGAACATCTGTTGCTGGACATGAAATATGAGTTGCGCATTCAAAATCTACTTCTAGGCTTCTATCCTTACTAATTCGCCCGCTTTCCGGGGGGTCTTAATAACAAAAATTATGGCCAGCTTCGAGCCGATCAAACTGTTGACGACAAAACGTTTCGGGTCCACGCAACAGTAATAATAAGATTATTAGCGGTTTTGTCAAATTGTAGTTGGTTTTTAAAAATGCTCGTAGATTTAAAATGTTTTGATCGTTCTCTTTATGTCACCCTTTGAACTCTCAAATCATTAAATATTATTTTATTGAGCCATTTTCGACTCATTTTTTGATGTTGTTATTTTGAATAAACACTGAACGACTTTTTTATAAAATAAAATAGTACGCGTTGGTAAAGGAATTTCCACGGAGTGAAGTGGCAACACTGTTGCGTTGCGACCCGTTCTGTGGCGCGACATTTCTGACGTTTCTTAAAAACGAAAATTATGGAAGGTCTCAAACATAAAGCTCTAGGGGTGTGTCTAAATTTAACACATTAATAAGTGTAAATTAAAAAGCAACTGTGAATTCTATAAACATACTTTCAGTTGTTTTATTTTAACCCTTGTGACTGTAAACATATACTTTCTTAAAGGCGATTCCTTTAAAATTAACCCTCAATTTCTTTGCTTCTATCGTTTCATGGCTCCCGCTCATATGTTTCGTCTCTCGGAGTTCTCTCCGTGTGCGTTATTTTACTATCTTTACCTTCGCTCGGATTCCCATCCGATAGTTTCCTAGCCGCTCCTGTCTAACATCATCTGGATTCGCCCCATCCGTCGATGCCGAGATAGTCTTACCCTTTTATATTCAAATCTTGATCTGAAGACTTGCAGTGTTGAGTAATAATTCTTCCTTGTTATTCTTTTGTAACATCGACAGCATTTCAGTTATGCCCCTTCAATATGGAACCTACCAATATTGCTACAAAAACGATTCTATTTATTCATTAGTTTTGCTTTGCCTTTATTCAATTTGAGTTCATTATTTATTACTTATATTCAATTTAGAGAATGGCGATAGTTATATTTTGCAATGTCTATTTTAAAATGTTCGAAGACTGAATTAAAAGAATTGACTGAATGCGAGTCCGATTTATCCAAAATTACAGTAGTAACACTGTTTACAAATTAAAGAATGACTCGTGTCTCTTAAAAATCCTTTTTTACTCGAAGCATTAAAAATTTCTAACTGAAAATTTAAATACTGAACTAAATAATATTTTTATTCAACAGTTAATAGACAAAATGCAGTTCCAACGTGAAAGATATTCTAGCTGTATAGATGAAATGCACACTAACGTACAGGTAAAAAAATCAAACATCACTAATGAGAAATATGTCTACTTTAAGTTATCTTCGTTACAGTTAGATGTATGACTGTGATGAAATATGCAATGAAACTCGTCTAACAAGAAAGCACCAGACAGGAAAATTAATTTAACATGAAATAGTATTGTAATGTCAAAAAATGCTATGAGATTTCATTCATGATGAGCCTTGTGAAATTTATATGTGGGGAATATTTAATATATATTTAAGATTTACAATGATTTTTTCTCAATTCAAATTTTAAAAACCCCTCGGTTGCCTCTATATCTATATTTGGTTCAGTTCTATGTGATTCGTTTATTGATTTTTTAAATGTTTTTATTCCTTCTTTTATAATAAGCATTCTACATGAATAATATTGTCGAATGTGCTTTAACTGTTAACCGTTTTTGTCAACACAAAAATCAACCAAACTCTTTCGCATAAGACGTGTACCAAATTGAAAAAATCTGGATCAGTTTCAGTTTTTCTTTTCAGCGAAATTAACAGTTTTATCGGTTTTCGGTTCGGTTCTGATTCGAAGCCTCAGAATAAAAATACATGTTCTTCCACAGATCCATCGGCAACTCGAAAAATCTTCTTCTCAAATAATAACAGATTTAGTAAATACGTTGAAAGCAACCATAGATGAAATCAATATAATGCAACAAACCATTAAAAAATCACCAACCCCTTCAAAATCAAGGTAAGTAGTATTCTAAGCATGCTAATAATAAATTTGACGAAAACTTTCCCCCTTCATTGATTTTATCATATTTTTTTGTTTCTTACCTATCAACAATTATATAACACAAATGTTGTGATCTATGAACACATAGAACTTAATTCTATGTGTTCATAGATCACATAGAATAATATAATAATGTTACCTGAGTATTCTGCATATCTTTAGAAAGCATGTGCTATTTTTTTTTAATCATGCTTTTAATTAAAATATATAATAATCTTGCAGATTTTATATAAAAATATATTTACTGTAACTCATTACATTATGTTTTAATCAATAATACCAGTTTTATGCTTAAAATTTAAAGTTTAACAATTTTTTTATAGCTCAATTGCAAAAAAAGAATGTAATCTAGAAGATAGATATTGTCCTAATGACAAAATTGATAAAAGCGACCGAAGAAAATTTTCAGAAATGCATGATTCAAGTAGAAAAATATTAGAAAATGAAATTGAATATGTAAAAGGATCATTTGAAAACATTAATAAAAATTGGCCGCCTACATCTCTGTCTCCAAATCGGTAAGGAAAAAAAATCTCGTTAATGCTATCAGAATAAGTCTTGTATGCTATCAACAGTGTTTATTTACAATTGACTCTGCCTCAAATTGAAGATTGTCTTATTCTGATAAGAACTGAAGCTGAGAAAGTGATCGGTGTAAAACGATTATGGCATCAACAACGTCATCGATTTTTATTTTGCTAGCTCCTCAAAAGGTTGATGTTTTCTTTCTGACGCTTCGCATTTCTTCTCTGCTACTAATTTTTCTATTTTGAAAAAAATATCGCTAGCAATGATTACTTTTTAAATTGATCCAAGATGAACCTCGTTCATTCTGAATCTGATAGGAGACTTACTTCCTTTTATAAGTGTAATTAACTGCTCGCACTGATTAGTACTTCCAAACATGAAAATAATTTCACATGTGAATTTTCTTACATTTTCAAGCTTTCCGTAAAATTCAAGTACGCTAACATCAATGAATTTTGGCTTTGTAAAAATTTAAATCTCAATTAACTCCATTTGCGTGATTAGTTACTGATTCTAGATTTATTGAGAAATCTTTCTTCTCTTTCGTAGAATTAAAATCTGCAAATCTTGTTTCAAATTCAGTTTTAAGATTTATTTTGTTTCGTTCGCGACCTAATTATGACCGAGTTAGATTCGGGAGTCTCTCGATCGATGCGCTATTCATCCGTCCCTTAGATAATAATCGGAGTGTTCGGCTGTGGCATCCATAGAGAATGGCAGGATCCAATCACAGCATAGATCAACAAAGTCATTGACCAGTTTATGTTGCAATGCCTTCAATCAATCATTCTTATTATATTTGTCGCCTACGTGATAATTCAAAAATTCTAAACATTTTCTAGAAAAATTTTTCCAACAATAGTTTATTCCTTTTTAATACGCATGCAGCAGAAATGTAAAATAATACATTAACATGTTGAGCTCGGAGACAAACAGAGACGGAGATTGTCTTGCTCATTGATTTTGAGTCGATTGTATAGATCGTTAACCTAAATTCATGACTAATATAACGATAAGTAGTGGACAAGTAAATATAGCATCCAAGATTTTGAAAAATATAAATTAGCTCACAACTTAAAGGGTTAACTAGCAAACCATTAAATTCGACAATATTATTCATGTAGAATGCTTACAGAAGAAGGAATAAAATGTTCTAAAACTGAAGACCAGTAGAACTGTTGTTTCCTGGAATGGAAATCATATCCAAACCGTGATATAAATGTTAGAAATGTAACCAAAGCGAAAAAGATGACAGTTCAAAGTCCTGCTTTATATCATTTTTTTTGTTTTTGTAATGTAATAATAAGTAAAACTTTTTATTATAAACCAACTTTTCAATTCAATTGTCACTTTTAAAAGTGCACATTATTTGTATAAGAATTTGTGTGAATATTTTATTTTTTGGCAAAATATTTGAAATGAGTTTCTACTTAATGTGCCATATCTGAACCATCGGACGTAGGCAATCTCCACAGGGTATTTTACTAGGGAAAGGATTTAATGTGGCGGTTTCCCATTTTCCTTCGATACTATTTTTCATTTTCTCTTGGTACTTTACTCTGACAAAGAAGACAAATAGCTATTCTCGCATTGCAGGATCAATCACAAAACCTCTTAATGTAATGAATAATTTTTTAATGATAACATTATTTTTTAGAACAAGAAGATCATCACATCAAGACAACTGGAAAAGTAAAAAACGACAGCATTCAAGGTCAAAAAGCAAAGAAGATTATTCGATAAAAAGGTCAAAAATACCAAATTATTCTGAGAGAAGAAAATTTGAAGATTATAGAAAATGTAGATCAAATGTTTATAATGATAGAAAAGAAGAAAGGGACTATTATCATGATCGTTTTGAAAAAACTAAAAATAATTATAATGTAAGATCCGAAACGAGGAGAACTAATGATTTGAAACATAACAAACATGAAAGCGAGAAACACATTACACATCCTAGCAAAGAAGAATATTATTCATCTACCCAGGCGATCGGAAGTAAAAGTAACACTTTTAACAGAAACGAAAATAATAACCAAAGAAATTGTTTTAAAAGAAATGCTGAAATAAATTTAGATAATAAAAAAATATATATCTCATCTAATAATGAAGAAAGGAAAATTCTTTTTTCTCAGCCAGACTTACCGAATAAAAATATTGAACAAGAAATTATGATGGAATTGAGTAAGGAGAATATAAATATGAATGAAAGTCATGTCAATTGTACACGGGTTGAACAATCTATTTTATCAAAGTCAAATGAGAATGTTGACAACATAGAAAAAGATGCTTTACATAAAGCCATAATAATGTCATCGCTAGATATTAACGCTCATGAAAATATTTATGATTGTGAAGATGGAGAAATTTTGGATAAATATGAAAATAATACTCAAATTAAACCCGAATCTGCTAAAAAATACAGCCCAATTAAGAATTGTGAGAAATTAGAGAATAATACATCTGACAAAAATAATTTAACTAATGAAGGATGTTGTAATGATGACTCATTAACTAAAAATGTAAATAACTGGTGCTTTGAAAATATATCAACAAATGTTATTTCCGTGCAGGATAACAATGAATCAACAATATCTCAGAAATGTCTCAACAAAGAATCTGATAAATATATTAGTGAATCGAACATTACAAATAAGAAAAATTGTGATGATTCAACTGTTGAAATCAATATGTTGCCAATACGCTGCCAATATGAAGATAATACTCAAATTAAACTCGAATCAACTAAAAAATATAGTGTCATTGACAATTGTGAAAAATTACATAAATCTGAGCATACGAATAATATGCCTGATGAAAATAGTTTAACTGAGAATATGTCAAACGAAGGACGTATTAATAATGACTCGTTAGCTAAAAATGTAAATAACTCGTGTTTGGAAAATATATCAACAAATATTATTTCTGTGCAGGATAACAATGAATCGACAATATCTCAGAAATGTCTGATTGCTAATAAAAAATCTGTTAAATATATTGGTGAATCTAATTCAACAGAAGAGAGAAATTGTGACAATTCAAAAATTGAAATCGATATGCTGCCAAATTACGACTCTCTAAGAAATGCTGGTAAATCTGAAAGCGTGTCTAATGAAGAACCGAGAGTCGTCGAACAACATGATTTATCCAAAAAAGTTTACAAAAATGATCAATTAAATATTGTTCATTCAATAGATAATGCCTCTCATAAAAAAATAAAGTGCCCTAATTACGAAAAGAACATAATTTCTCATGAAAACCCATCTTCAAATCTTAAAAGTTCATTAAATATCAGTACATCCATAGATAATTCTTTGAATACTGATAATACTAGTGAAATAGCTAGTTCCAGTTCAGATAGTATACTGAATTGTTTGACATCTCCAATAATAGCGACCAATAATATTTCACCAAAGTGTACATTCACTAAAATAAACAATACTTTGGTTGTTAATATTCATAGACGCAGGAGAAAAATAATCAAAAAGTTAAACGAGACTTAAGGTAGTAGACAATCAGTCAGGTCAATTTGCATACAAATAAACTTTCTATAAACGGAGCTTTCTCAATAAACTGTAGTCTGTAAAGATTTTTCTTATTTATCTCCACCACAGTAAAAGAAAAGAAGATTAAATAAAAGAAATTATCGCAACTAGCATGATTGACTCGTTTTTGATAACATTTAATTTTAATATTATCTGTAAAAAAAAAAATTAGTTATAAATATTCACAGTATTATAATCAAGTTTATTGAAATAAACTTGCTTTACTTTTGTAACCAATTTTTTTTTATTCATACTGAAAAAAAATGTCATCAAAATATTTAATAAAATATGAGAGTATGTATTAAAAAAGTTATTTTTATTAAACATAGCATGTTTACAATATATTTCATCAGTGGTCATTGAGAAACCCCCTGAGAAAATGGTTTTTTTTCACAAAATTATTTATTAATTGAAAATACCAATCATTTAAAAAATTAAGTTAATTAATAATCAAGTTTTGTTTAAAATTTTTTTTAAGAAATTGTAATTTTTTTTTAACTTTTACCCACTGATCAAAATGAAATTTTGAAAATTTTTATCCAGTCTCAAAAGGTTGCCAACCACTGCATTGCGTAGTAAGCAAGATTATACAATTAAAGAGGTTACATTGGAACAGACAAGCTCAATAAAACCTTTCTACCATTTACCAAAATCATCAGATTAATGGTTGTGTTAATTATTTTGAGAACAATCAATAATCTAGTTCAGCAGTTCTTAAACTGGGGTCTGCGAAAATATAAAAAAACCACTATCTATACTTGAATATTTTCATGGAATTATTTACAGAAAACTTTATATGATCTATTTTGACTGAGAAATGTTTGTTTGAAAAATCAAGTCTTAAGGTCTGTCAAAAAAAATTTGCTCAAGAGTTTAAGTACTGCTAATCTGAACCTGCAATTGTGAACTAATTAATCAAGAACGGAAAAATATGTAGATAATGTAAAGCGATTAAAATAACTGTGAAACGAAAACTTTTTTAATTACGTATGAAAAACAAAATGAAAACAATATATTTCTGATATGTACTTCTTTATTCATATGATAATATATCTTATAACTCAACATAATTCAAATATCACTTGTCTAAACTTAATTTACAAGTCCCGGGATAAAAGGAATCTCTGATTTTTTTTTTTCTCTAGTGATATAAAAACACATTTCAGTTCATTTGCATCAAAACAATAGCTGCTCGTCAACATGACTTAAATACTACATCATTTTTATGATAGTCTTATTTCAGATGTATAAATTTATCCCAGGGTACATTTTGTTTTAAAAAGAGCTGCTTTTAAATATTAGTTACTACAAAATAAATAACAAATATGTTCCTATATTTTAAAAATACTTGCATGTTTCGAAGATAATTTTTTTTAAAAATAAATATAATCTTTGTTCATAAGTATCCATCGTTATATTTATTACAATACATAAATTTAAAATATTTATGGGTAACAACAATATTTATATTACAAAAATGTTTTTTTTTTTTTTTTAATTTTATTACTGATGATTTCTGGTAAAAGCATTTATTTTAATAAAAGTGCCACTTTATATTGCATACTTTTAAAGGCACATTTACCCACTCACAAGTTCAGAATGATAATTTTAACCAAAACATTTTGCAATAACCAGTTTCCTACAAAAATAGCAAAATATTCAAGTTTCATGTACCATATAAAATAATCATTACAAAATATGGCTTTTAAAATCAATATTAATCAAATTTGACAGCAAACACACAGTAATATTATATTTTGAATGAGAATAAAGGTTCATAAATATTTGATTTTTATCTTAAATTATACATGAAATAAACAAGACCGATTTTTCTTTTAGAATGTCTACTTATGGATAGATAATTACAAATTAGTTTCTTCCTCGTTTATCTTAATATAAATATAATTTGAAAAAAGTGAGTAATGAATTACGATTCAATTTACAGTTTATAGATAATTATACGGCTTGCAAGACTGTCTTCCGAGTTAAAATTGTGTAAGAGAATATTAAACATTGAATATTTCAATTATGATAAAGGAATAAGCATAGATAAATCAACAAAACATATTAAATAAATATACTAGAAATTTTTCTTATCTCTAAATGATTTTGCATCCATTGTCTCGTTTTGGTAACAACTAGACATTGATTTGTAATTGTTTGTTGGTCATATTTAGAATGTCAATTTTGAAGGAAATTATTACATGATAAAAAAATCAATACAAACAAAGAGATATTATCAATTATTCTCCGATCATGTACAAAAATTTAAAACGCCCATCTGATAAGGCAACTCAAGGAAGCATCAATATATTTTTTATATTTACTAGCTTCAAATAATTATTTTCCCTTGAATGCGTTAATATCATATGGCTACTATATCACATATTTCAGCAGTAAATCAATCACTTCCCTATTGTCAACAAGTAGTTGGGAAAAATAATTATTGTTGTACATTAAAAATAGGTTTAAAAAGCACAAGAGCTTTAATTTTAAATCATTTTTTTACATTAATGTTTTTTCGAGGACGGTTTGATTATGAATAATTATGATATAATATAATATATACTCTCTCTGTGATTAATGGCTCAGTCTAAAAATCTCACCGATATTACTATGGCCAGTGAGGGTTTTTAAATTTTCAATAGGTAAGAAAATTAAACTCGGACATCCCACGCCTTTGGATGTCGACCGATTACTGAACTGAGTTGTCTCAGAGCGGTGACTTAAAGCTATCGTCAAACTTATAAATATTCCCAACAATAATATATGTCCAACAAAAGTGACTAAAATCATAAATATTTAATATAGTTAGTGCTATTATACACTAATGAGCCAGTATTACAAACTTGAGTTTTAATACTCATATCTGAATACGAGCTAAAATAGAAAACTTTTATTTATACTTAATAAATATATATTTTTTCAGTAAAGAAATCATGAAACGCTCAGAAATCACCACAGCATCTTTACTATACATACTATTTACTTGAAAAATTTGTTTTTTTATGACATTAAAAAAATAAAGCTGAAAAAAGTATTCAGAAACCAAGGCACAATCTAGAACTGAAGGTTTTTGACATGGAATACATAAAGTATTTCTCCCGTCTACATAAATTAATTGTATTGTTAAACAACATAATTTTTATAAGTATGTACGTATGCACAGACCTATAAATATCCAACCTTTTAAATTGAACATTTTTAACAACTTATAAATGTATTATTGTGGATTTAAAACCAATATAATTAATTATTGACAATATAATCATTACAAATTTATAATGTGAACATTTAATTATTATATTTCAAAATCTAATAGTAATGTGTATTAAGAAAACGATACATTTAACACACTGATAAATTAAAAAATATAATATTATTCATATAATTTGCCTCACAAATCAAAGGATTACAATAAATAATTTTATTAAAGTTATTTTTGAATGTATCATATTATTAAATGTTTTCTGCGTGACACTACTTGAGGTAACCAACGCTAAGAAGGTATTGTCAATTTATGTTACTAAACTGAATTAAAAATCATTAAGTTGGTCATTAAAAATTCCTATTTAAATAATTACACAATATATATAATTGTAATTCAATGTCAATTTTCAAGGATTATATTTTTAATGCGGCAAGTCTATTTCATTAAACCGCTTTAAACAAACCGTCTTAAAGTAAATATGAATTCTCAACTCGCCATAAAAGTTATTTAAACATAATGTAAAAGATTTAACTCGACATTATAATACTTTAACATATCAATATTTATTGTGATCTCGGAAGTGTCAGTGGCTCATGATTTTTCTAAAACAAAATAAGGCTAATTAAACCACATCTTTGTTTAAATTCTGGAGTCCTTTTGAAAAAACTATCCTGATATTAAAAATGCATATTTTTAAATCGACATGTATTTTCTGTATTGTCATTTCAACACCTTAAAATGTGCATCGTATCTCACAGTAAAATATACCAGTTTGCCAGTATTGTTAACCTTTCCCTTACAATACTACATATTTAGTACACCATACAACATTCTAAAACCCCGTATTTATTATATTTCATATCGATATTAAAAAATATAGATATCAATATAGATAGTATATGTATCGAAATTCAATGTAGTAATGTTGTAAGAATTCCCATTATTACAATTTTACTACAACTCGAATCAGTGTAGTAAATACACCATAGTAAAGGAACGATTGAGCAAATAGAATATTCTATTATACTTTTGATAACCTTGCACGAGGCAGGTTGCAAATCGGATGCAAACATTATTGCTATAAATTCAAAATGTAAATGATCCATTTAATTTTAATATTTCTCAAAGTTATCCAATTTGGTAGATTTAGCAGTTTAAAAAAAAATGTGGAAATAAAATGAACCATTTTTCATCATTGCTATTGATACTATCACAAATTAATTATTTAACACTTTAAGAACAAGGCGCACCAGTCGATGGTCCTAAAATATTTTTTATAAATATATAAAATAAGGCATTATTTCATTACAACAATTTGTAATAAACATATAAATATTCCAAAATAGAAATTCAATTACATTTTTAAAATAAATGCATCAGGAATCGAATTCCAATACATGGATATGTATAATAAAGACACTATAGACTACTTGAAAAACAAAACGACTGACAAATTTTATATAAAACAGAATACAGTATTGATAGTTTTTAAATAAGGCAAAATACCTATCACCATAAACATTGTGTTACTGAAAAATCAATTTGTCCGCGAGTAATACAATCACGGTAAAGATGGTTTGCACAGGCTGCTTTTAATTTCAAATATACTACACTTGAAATATTGTGTTCGACACATGTCGAGCGAGTGTCAATTATTTTATAAAAAAAATACTCTCAGCCAGATGAGAAATATTCCAATACAATATTTCTTATGTGAAAAATTAAATGGATCTGTAAAAAATGCCATCACAGTTTTTCACATTAAACTATAGCAACATACGAATGCGCATCTAAAATACTGGTTCTCTCGTAATACATTCAATAAGTACTGTGATTCAATATTTTATATCATTCCAAGTGTAAGCTAAAAAAAATACATATTTATAAAAATTAAATTTTTTGGACTCGTTAGAATGCTAAAATAAATAAGTAAAATGAAAAATATAAAGGAAGGCATCTATTGGAATGTAAATATACTAATATTTAATTTATATTGTATTATAACTACAACTTACGTTATGATTATGTTCCCTATATATGTGGTCCCATAATTTTTTGATTTTAAATATCATATAAAATTCAATTCAATAAAGAAAATATACGTTTTAAAAATACAGAAATTTATAAAAACTATATTTAATTGTATCTTACTTCAAAACGTGTAAAAATTAGAATTTTGTAATTGAAATATGTTCCGTGTTAAACTTGATGACCTGGAAACCCTCCAAAACAATTGTTCCATCATTATTTTTTAAACAGTTCATTCTCTTCCTTATAATTTCCAGTTAAAACTATCTTAAGGACAATCGTTTTCTACTAATTAATTAGGCCTCCTTTTAAAGAGCTCGAAACGTATAATTTTATACGATGAGCTAATTTCTTTCATCGAGTAACACAATTAAACCAGAATATTTTATAATATAGTAACAAGTAAGCTAATGTAACATACCAGTGATTTATGTATATATATATATATATATTAAAGTTATGCAAATCATATTTGAATGTTTGATAGAGAAACGGTTTTATAATCGTGTTAACATTTACATGAAAAAGAGAAAGTGTTTACCTCTTTCTGATATTTTGAACATGCCGGCCTGCTGCCCATAGTCACGGAATAGCTCTCCGAGACAAATATCTTTCTCTGTTAACGTCTCTTCGCAACAACTAACTAACGCTCATATATATAGTCAAATATATGTCATATAATACAGGTCAACAAGATATATTATTTAACATCTGTATTTGTCAAATATCTAACATGCGGATGTAACAAGGCACTTGTAATTTTGTGGTATCTTTCTTATGTTTAAAATTTCGTTAGTATTGCATAAAATAATTTCCATAAATCAGCAATTGATTTATATCAGGTATGTCAACATTTTACCATTTGTTTAATTGATTTTTCCAGTATTATGGCTAAAATTTAAATGTGTCAAGAGGATGGATAACCATTGCATTTGTACAACCAAGCACGGACATATAATTATCATTTACCTTTAAATTCTCAGATATCTGATAATAAATATACTAATTTTAATATTATATACAAGATAAAAAGTAACTCAACAAATGAAAAAGTACACTTTTTTGTCGATTTGATTTTTTAAATAAATAAAAATGTAACGTTGGCATAATTTTTTTTTGTAGAATATACATCTAAATTGGAACGTACAAAATGGCAATTTCTCTTCTATTATGATTGGAACATTTATCAATGTACAGCATCAATATCTCTCTGAGCTCTAGATATTTTAACTTTATCTTTGGGTGTATTGCTTTCGCCGGATTCTAATGCAAACATTTTCATCTTTTCTTTGAAAGATAATTTTTCTGGAATCGGCGCATTACCGGCTTGCTGTGCCTTCTGTTGTTCCGCGAGACGTCTCTGTCGTGGATCTCTGTATTCAATAACAGTATTATATAGTATTAAAATCATTTTTCATAACTCATATTTCGCCATCTTTTTGTCATAATTTAATGAGAAGAGTGATTAGGAAAAAAGCTAACTAGTCCAAATGACTTTTAAAATAACATTAGAAAATCCAATATTAAATTAAGAAAATAAAAATTTTCTCACCGGTATACTTCTTGAGCTCCTATAACACCCGGTGTATGGGAAATATTAGAACCCGTGGGAGTAGAAGGGCTCTGTAGCATAGTTTCTGCTTCTAATATGAATCTCTATAACAAAATAATAAATAATATGCAATTAAAGTGAAAAATTGAGATGAGGGAGAAAATCCAATTTCATGTATAAATTATCCGGTCAAATTTCATTTTATTGCAGTCCTTTAAATCCCGAGTTTACTGTATTTGTACGACATTTAATGTTACATTTGAGAAAAAAATATTTACTATTTATATTATTGCTCAAGAAAAAAAACCCAAATTAGTCTACTTAATAATCTTAGCGCAAAGCATCAATATACGAAAGCGGCGATATATAGACATCGAAGTATAGTCGAGTCTGCAATTGTGACTCGACTCTACTTGTAATATTTTCATACGAGATTATTCCTGAACAACAAATGAAAACAGTTTACATTTCGTGAAGATTTTATTTTACATGTTACTAAATTCTTCGTTGTATTTTTTTTCTTCATTTTTTGCATTGAATTTCTGGCAAAAACTTGCAAAACTTTGCATAGCATTTTAAAAATGGTTAAAATTATTATTACCAAATAAAGACAATTTTATAGTTTTGCATGAAACTAAACATTTAACAAAATCCCATTAAAAGTCGAGACATACCTATGAATCTCCATTTGAAAATTTTCAAAAAATAAATATCTGATTCAAACAATCATTCGTATTAAAATAAATATCAAACAATCAACACTTACATCGGGATCTTCTCGGATAGGTTCCATCTCGTTTTCTATGCTTTCATCGGTAATTCCTGATACTAAGTGATCATTATTATCATGAAAACTAACTCTCTTGTCCTTCAGTCCTAGAGTATTTCCGGCTATATTTGTATTTTGATTAATTGCGGGTGTCTGATTAGAAGATATATTCGAACGAACCGCCTGCTGCTGCGACATGATTACGAACGACGATCCCCTTTCCGGAGGCGGCGGTGCTGCAGAATGTTCCGTATTAAATTGTGACCCATCAAACCTCGTATTCGAGTTGATATTATCCGAATGGCTGTAGGCAGGGGGAGAATTGACATACAGGTCTCCTACGGCCTGAGATAATTGATTCGGTGACACAATATTAGCATTCGATATGTTGCCTTCGAATTTAGAAATTACTGAATTATTGTTTATATTATATGAGTAATTTTGATCATATTTGACTGTCGTAGAAGTATTCTCATTTGAATATTTGGAATGACTCATATCAAATTTATTGTTGATATTGTAATCATATTTGGAATCATATTTTGTCATGTTGTCAAATTTAAGGTTTTGTGGTGTGAGATTTGCTGAAAAGCTAGCATTTTTTTGTGATTTACTAGGACTTTGGGGAGAATTTGTATTGACATTGTCCAATTTCAAATTTGACTTGAGTATAGATTTCGGTTGGATCGATAACAAAGTTTGAGGTTGACTCGAACGACTCTCTTGCTGTTGATTGTCTTGCGTCTAAAAAATAAAGTTTATATATTACGTTATCAAGTTTGTAAATATTCTTCGTTGATTTCGCGTCACTTCTGAGACACAAATACGAATAAAGTAAAAAATCTCAAACCATTGCACTAAATACGAAAAGATAAATTATACTAATGAAAGTACCTGTTCTCCTCCACTGGCATTGCTATTAACAACAGATACAGGTTGTATACTGCTTACTATATTACTTCCAACTGATACCAAATTTAAATCTTGAGATAAACTATTATTATTAGTATTATTACAATTTGCTAAACGTAATAAGCCAGTGTGTGGAGTCGTTTTTGATACTCTATTTTCCACTTCCTTAAAAATAAAGCAATTTTTAATTCAATGTTAATAAAGACCGCCATTTTATAATAACACCAAATCATAATTTTGAATAAAAATAAATTGAATAAAATGAAATAGAAATTGACTACTGAAAATATCTTTCATAGAACATTTATATTTGAGCCAAGAATCTTTAACGTGTATCTCAATGTAAACATTGAACCAATAAATTTGTTGCACGTTTGAAAGAGATCAGAAGAAAAAAATACTTTTTCATCGTCATCAATTTGGGCTTCTTGTGCGCGTCTTTCGAAATCTCTTTCCAACGTAAGAGCGCGAAGTTGCTGATCTTGCTGCGGTGTACGGCGTTCTTCTCCCATTCCTTGTAGAAATGAAATTTGTTGGTCCCGCCAAACTCTCGCAGCTACTCTCCGGGCTTCTTGTTCCTGAACATATAAAAACATCTTAAATCATCTAAAATATTATACTCTTCATTTTTAAAAAAGGATAAAACAATATTTCATTTAACAGATTTTTACAAGAAAACACATTTTTAAAACACTTCAAATATATGTAATATACAGTGAAATCATTATATAATTATATTAGATTGCCCAGTCAGAAATGCCAAGTTTTGTCTCAGTCATCCCTTTGACGGAACGTATTGTATATTTTGTCAGTCAACTAATATCCGGCGGATTGTTATTATTATGTACTTAATATTTTACGATAATTCTAATTTATATTTGACATGAGATTTTGCATTATTCACTCTGTCAATCATGAATACGTAATTTATGAATATTAACGAGGAGCACCGAGTCGAAATCGCCAAACTGCTGCTGATCCTAAACCTGTTTCTCCCACTCCTACTCCTGAATCATGACCTATAAAAGGGCTTCCGCCTTGGTCCTCGTCCTCTCTTTCTACGCATTTTTCTAACTCTTACTCTGGAGCTCTGCTCCCCGAGCCATTGACGGTATATAGACTTCGAGTCGCCGTCAAGCTGTGCTCAATTTTTAATTTTGTAATTTGTTATATTTCCATTATTACTTATTTCAAATTCCATCATATTTTCGGAGTTGCTCTCAACTATTCAAATAACTATGGTCAGTTATTTATGAACAATTTTTTATATCTTTATTTATTTTGTTATATTCGCGAAAGTGTTCGTCAATATGTTCACTCAGGATACCCGTTGGGTGAGCGTTCAAAATAAAATTCGGTGGTAATGCTACCTTCAATATCGAGCGAATGAGGAGGTGAATGTATGACACAGACGAAATGGATGTAACCCCTTCCTGTGAATGGATATTGAAGAGGCCCATAGTTCTGTAGTGGACTGTTAGTGGCTGCACTATGACATCATTATAATCAATTTATAACATTTGATAAAATTTCTTGTAACCAAAATCAGTAATCATTTCATGACCCGATTCAAGCAATCTCCATCTACAAGATCCGGAAACCATTGAGATGACAAAATCGTGCCCTAAAGGTCTAAACATCTACACGTCTCAATATATTTTTTTTATAGAAACTCATAAATGTTCATACTTACTATTCAACAAAAAATCATATACTAAAAAATCTTTTAACTGTCAAAAAATGTAGGTATAATTAGTTAATTAAGTTCTTTCAACAAAGATTAAAAAAACTTTTTGATAATAAGATACTCGCATCGTAAAACTGAAAAGCTTCCATAAAAATAATTGTAAATTATTTTGTTCTTACCTTTTCTCTTTCTTCTCTTTCCCAAGGGTTAGGTGGAAAATGTGATTGGCTTGTCTGTCCAGGACGTTGGGTTGGATAAAAAGAGACTGCAGGTGGATCAGAAGAACTTGCCAAATAGCCTCCATCTAAAAAAAGAGAATGTAAATCAAATAAGAAATAATTTTATAAAATTTGATTTTTTATACGTCTAAACCGGACTTCAAACCACAAATTCGAGACATTTACGTATGTTTTATATTATTAAAATATTGACACATGTATACTCTATCATCCCTAGAAAGAAATTAAAATCTATATCAAGTTCACACGCACAGTACTGGGGGCACAAACGGTTTTACCGATTTTCGGTTCAGTTGTGGCTAAAAGCACTCATCCAAACATTTATAAGAAACTTACAATAAAAGTGTATGTCTACTTAAATTCTTTTTTTATGTGAATACCACTCATGTAAATGTTAAATAATAAACAAAAAATACTATTCAACTCTGTTGTTTACTGCAGCTTTTAACAGGACTTCGAACCAGATCGAAACTGATAAATGAAACTGATAACACTGTTATTTTTGCCAGAATGAAAACTGTACCTGAACTGATATAAATGTTAAAAACGTAACTGAAAAAAAAATATCAAAAAATTACAGTTCAAAGCCCTGGTATCAAATAACACCTCAAAGTGGAAATTAGTATAAATTTATAGAAGTTATAACCAAATTAATTTGACAATCTTTATAGGAAAAGTAAAAAATGTCATTTGAGGAAAAATTATTAAACTGTTCTTTGATATTTAGTAGAAATGATGTTAAACAATTTACTATCAAAGAATTACGAGTATTAATAAATAAATTTTATTGGGATATTCAAAGTTAAAAAATCATAAAAGAAAATTACGCCAATCTATCCATAAATTAATTTTTGTGTACCTTCATCAGTTTGTTGTTGATGAAAAAGCGGGTGTGTTGTTGTGGGAGGAAGAGGAGGTCCTTCCGGTCCATCTTGAGAGCTCATCTCTCCAGAAGCTTCACGTTTGGCAACTCCCTATGAATGGTTTAATTATATAAATAGTAATAAACTCAATTTGTGACATTTTCATATCAATTAAAACATATGAAAAAATAATTTCATGTTATATCTCTACACATATAAATGTACACAGGTAGCCCTCAGTTTATACTGCAGTTTTGTTTCTATAAAAGCCGGTGCAAAACTAATCAGTGTAAAATATTAAACAGAAAATAAAAATCTATTAATTATTGAAACAGGCAAAACGACAAATTGCCCGGTGACGCTTTGAAATATAAATATTTTAGTGCAATTATAATAAGTTGTTCTTTTTACTTTTAGAATTAATTATGTTGTCCTTGTTTTTTTTTTAATTACTTTTATGTATTATGGTGAAATTTGTTTTTAAATTTCTAAATAAGTAAATACCTGCGGCTTAGGAGCAACCGGAGGTTGTTGTTTAGTTGGTGACATGGGTATGTTGGAATTGATACTATTATTAGTACCATAACCTTCTTGATTTTGTTGAAATCTATAATTAAAAAAAATAATGCAATTATTTTCAAATGAAAATTTAAAATCCATGAATGTACACACGGCTCTATTTTTCAAATTAAATTCTGAGAAGGAAATATACATATTTTATTATCATGACATGTATGTACTTATTGAGAAGTTACAGCCATATAGATGAAATGCATTAATAAAAGTATATGAACCCATATTTTTTGTCCATTAAAAATAAAATGTCAACCTTTTTTGCTGAAGAGGAGATACCAAGTTATGTTCTGAATGAACATTCATCGGCCCGCGCTGTTGTCTTCTTGTAACTTCTTCTGACATTTCAGCTAGTTTTGCTTGTCCTCGAAGATTTTGATTATTTCCAATAGCATGACTATTGCTAAGGTTATTATTACTCAATTGATTTACAAATTGGTTTTGATTATATGTATTGGACATGGTTGTATTATTTATGGACATTTGAGCAGGATATTGATTGGATAGAGTTGCAGATGAAGAAATATTATGTTGATTAGGAGAAATAGGTGATAATGGAGAATGCATAGGATTAGTTGATCCAAAGTTTGACATATATCCTGACGGTATTTGATTATAAGATTGACTTGAACTCCCATGCGTTACAGTATTGTATCCCTGATTTACATTTGGCATGCTTGGAAAATTTCCTCTGACCTGAAAAAAAAAATTTTTTGTAAACAATATTTCATATAACATCATTGGAACAAAATTTGGACAACTGTATAAAATTATATACATAATAATTTTTTGGATTCGAGTCATGTTTGTATATTTTTAATTACATTAGAAAACGAGTATTCGATTGTGTTTAGTAATATCCATTTACTTAACCCTTTAATGAGTATATTCGCGAATAGGCATTCGGATTCAAGCGATAAAAAAGACCATTCTTGCACATTGAGTTTGGAGAGAGGCAGAGACGTAGAGAGTGTGTCTTGTGCAGATCGTACGATTGTAGTGATCGATAACCTAAATTTATCGACTAATAATATCGACTAATAATGACACCCAAATTAATTGATTTCAAGCATTCTCTTGTTACTAAAAGTGAAGACACACATGTGTATTGTTTATGTTTACGCAAAGAAATAAATGAATATTGTATGCTATCAAGTGTCAAGGTTCATTTATTGATGTACAAGTTTTATACATGCTGCGCAGTCCTAAGAGAAAAGTAGATTTGTACAGACAATAAGTGGCAGACATATAAACATAGCATCTATGTAAAGTCTAAATCTATGCTGAATTTAAAATTTACTTACTCATCAAAGGGTTAATATATAAGATTTCGTATTACAGAACGTGAATATTTTAGATGTTGTACAGCCTATGAATAGCTTTTTATAGAAGCCATTTATCATGAATTCGAAACATATTTCTATCCATATGGCTTCCTATTAAATTTCAAGCGTATGTGAGATAACACTTGACATTTTTTTTTGTTGAATTATTGCTACATAATTTAAAAAGTCCAGAATTAAAGTAAACATTTTTCATTTTAATTTTCTAAACACTGTTATTATTACGAATAATTAACCAAAAATAAACATTTTTATATCATACCTGATAATTTCCATGGTTTTCACTACTGATAGCCAAGTCCTTAGTACTCTGGGCAGCTCTAATTGCGTTAGAATTGTGGGCAGATGATTGAACTACTTGGTTGCCATAATAAGCAGACTGTGGTCTTTGACCTGAAGGCCTATCGAGAACATTTTGATTTTCATTAGGTAGATTTTTCAGGTGAGATTGTCCTTGAAGTTGTAGATTGTTTTGCGAATTTCGTAGATTTGACGATCTATAATAGTGAATATGATTTAAAAAATATGTATACACCCATCCCTCGCTTAACACGGTTTTTTATTAATATCTCTTAAAAAAAACCTATCCCCTTTATTTCATACATTTGTTAGTGTCGCTTAGCACGGCGATCTAGCAGAATCTATCTTCCGTGTTAAGCAAGGGATAGGTGTATTTTTATTATTGAAATATAAATCATAAGCCATGTGTAGATTTTTTAAAATCTTAAACTGTATAAATCTCTAACATACGTATCATTATCATTCATTCGATTCCTCGCGATTATGATATTAACATTCTGTATATGGGTCCGTTCGATGAATTATAACGCCTGGCACGGGGACGTCCGCGTCATATATGTAAAAAACGATTTCAAAGCTATTAAAAAATGATACCGTAAGTCGATAGATTGCTCAGCTTAAATATATTTTTGAGTGAATAGATTTTCACTTAAAATAGCATTAAAAGATGGCTCTAGTCAAATAAAAATGACTAGGATCACCGTCCCCCGCGCTCAACGAGTGGCACGCCAAGGACTGTAATCTCCATCTCCCGCACACAATGTGTTAAAGGAAGCATCACCTTTATTTATAAATGCTCAGTAGGTCATCTGAGTGAAAAGCTTGATTTTACTGAAATGGATTTCAAGGAGAATGCAATGAACTGCATGTAGATTGACTGCTGATTTTTTAAAAAAATTAAATTAAGATTTCAGAATGAGAAAATTCTAATATCACCGCATGTTAAACCATTACCATACAACATCCAAATAACATACTTTTATAACCAAATAGTGCACATCAAAATATAATTGAATAAAACTCATGTCACAACACTGATTGAAAATTCTCATTTATTCAAATAGATATATATTTACCTATCTCCTAGTCCAGTATTTCGATAAACGCTTAGATTTTGATAGAAACTATTCTGATCTGATATTTGCTGCATCATTTGAGGTTGGTTTTGACTGCTTTTACCTTTTAATCCTGGCATAGCTGGAATACTGTTATTAGATGATGTTCTAAAATTGAAAAAAAAAATTAACAAACACACAGTCTTTAGTAATAGTGTCTTAATGCTGTATTTTAAATTATCTTCGGCGAGTCGTCATTTTTGAATGAAAAGTGGCAGTCTTACAAAAATATATTGTTTCATAATAAATTTTAATATGCACAATTTAAAAATCATACCTTGAATATCCTGGATTGAAAACTTCATGATGTTTTACATGCTCATGTAATGCTGGAACACTTTTCGACGACTTCACTGTATTTGCCATATGGCCTACGGGCACCATTTGTTCCATATCAACTTTTGATGGAAGGTCTCTTTCTGACATTCTCCGAGGACCTACAATATTAAAAATAAATAATGAGATTTTATAGAATCATAAACTAATTAAGTACTTTAATTTTTGTATGATTTAAATTTTCCATGACTACAATTGCAAAGAAAAAGTTTGTAAAAAAATAATCTAAATTAGGGAAAATTACTTATTTCAGTTATCAATTCAAAACACATATTTAATATTAAGTCTCGCATAGAGAATAGATTGCTAATCTCAAATAATTAAGTTAACTCAATTATTATTTTGTGAAATAAAATTTTTACTATCCACAATTTTTACTATTTTTTCAAATGTGGATTAAATAACTGTTAAAACATAATTTGAATACAAAAATATGTTCAATATAAATAATCAAAATTAAATCTGATGCAGTAAATATTACTGATGATATAATTGATATGATTTGATGTAGAATCTTGATAGAAATTTGTTTTAATAATTTAAAATGAAGTCATTAATTAAAAATGTATACTTAGAAATTCAATAATAGATATTGGCATATGGGCAATATTACATTTTAAGGCTGGACCCATGTTTTCGTGTGATAGCAAAAATGTTTCAATGTAATTTTTAATAAGCACGAGCGAACTTTTATGTTAATTTGCTATCGCTCGAAAATTTGGGGACAGACGTGAAAGTTAAGCATAACATTTTTTGTTAAAAATAATAACACCTTACTTGACAAATGTGAAATAAAAAAAAATATTTCTAATAATAAACACATCTATACTTTTGAAAATAACTTAACATTAAAATGTGCATAACTATAAAATAATACATGAAATGAAATTTTTACAAACCACTCAGTTTAAACTGTATTTTTTAAAGAAGCTCATATTTTATAAAATGTTCTATACTTATCCATACAACTGTTAATCGGTTGTATGGATTATGTCAATGAAAATCAATATTATCTTAACATTCCAATTCTGATAAAGATAAGTATTAAAAACCTGTGACAGATAAGTATTGTACTTCACTTATATAGACTGATTTTTTACTGACAAATAAACAAAACATGCGAATTTTTGAAGATTAATTTTTGAAGACAAGCATTATATAAAATTAATGCTATTTTCCAAATGTTTTTTTAACTTTTACTAGGCCTGTTGCAAATATTTTGATAGATTTAAGATTGGTATTTGCAAAAATATCATGTCTAGATTTAACATGCATCCATATAAGCTTTAAATCAAATAGGCAAAATCATATAAGAATAATAAAACATAACATAAGAAATAATTTTTTTTCTTTAAATCTTATTGCTTACTAATATCATCATATGAATAATATATTTTCTTCACAGGTAGAGCTGGGCCATATTGGATCCATGCAAACCGATTTGTAGGAAAATTATCTTTTAATCGGCTCCCGGGATATTTTATTGGAAATATTTTCATATAATTGGAATCTATTGAGGATGGTTTTGAATGAATACTCGGATAACTGTTGTAAAAATTAGTTTTCTTCAAATAAGTGGTGTGCGAACATTGTTTTTCAAACAAATTTGGCCAGCTTTTAAAAATATTGAGCTTTTCATTCTCTAGAATATTTTTATGAATATCATGTGAGGTTTGAGGCCTTTTTCTTACAATATAAGAGTGTGGGAATTTTTTTCTCGGCAATACTAATTTTGTTTTCTCTATGGCAGGTTTCTTTATTTCAAAATCACCCAAATTCAGAGTCGATTCTGATTTTCGTAAAACAAGTTCTATTACTTTAGGTTTTATCGAACCAGTCAGCTTTTCCAAACTACCAAATTTTTTGGTCAAGAGTAATTTTGAATTACTATATTGACCATTGTTTATTATTTTTTTGTCAATTATACTTGAAGAATCGTCATTCAATAACTGATCAGAGGATACATCAGTTTTTTTATGAAAGTATTGACTACAATCAGATTTTGTACCATTTTTAGACCAATCTTCGAGTTGCATGATTATTAATTTTTGTTCCTCTACTGAATATTTATTTCCAATCTTATTTTCGGAAGTATTATAATTATCATCTAATTTGTAATCCAAATTTGCTAAACTCACACTAGTCGCTTTTAAGCTCGGTGAAGAACATTTAACATCCGAGTTTCGTTGAAATATATCAGGACTAGATTGATAATGTCTATTATATACTTTCGATTGATAAACCAAGTTTATATTGTTGAAATGATCAGCGAGAGCTTTCACTTTGCCGCATCCTAATTGTACACCATCGACACTCCTGATGGAGCTTTTTTCCATCAAATCTATATCAGACAATTCCTTCACGCAATTTGAATTATCTTCCTCGTTAGAAGTCGAGGTTGATCGAAGTCGGTTTTCTTCAGGTGATATATTTGAATCTTTTCTCTCTTTTGATAAAGATGATAGTTTCTTCGAGTCTAAAAAATCACTCTCTAATATATTATATTCATTAGCTTGATCTTTATTATTTGATTTCCTGTTGAAAGTGTTACAACATTTTTTAATCTCTTGATTAATTTCAGATGTTTTACATTGATGAATACTTAATTTCGAGCCATATGTACGTTTTTGATATTCAACGTTTGAATCGTTCTCAATACAAGAACAACCAGCTACCTCAATTACATTTCCATTGGAAGTGTTTTTTGGGATGGCATTTTTAATAAAATCGTTATTTGATTTTTTATCAGTCTTGGTGTCACACAATATCGGCTGATTGATTCTGCTGTAATTAAATTTATTATCATTAGAAAATAATTTAGTTCCCAATATTGCATGCTCGGGCTCCGAATCAACATCATCGATATAAGGAATTTCATCAATATCAATTGATTTTGCATCATTATCGTGACATAAATTATCAGCATCAAATCTAGATTTCGTTACTATTTGTTTCTTAATTTCTGTACAATTACAATCTGAATCGAACGATTGGAGGCTGGAATCGACAGATTGCTCTTTTTTAAAAATCCCCAAATTGCCACACACTTGATAATTAGACATATCAAAAGAAGGTATTTCATTCTCATTATAAATATTTTTATTCATGATTTCATCAATATCATCTGCATGAATAAATTCAAATGTATCACGTTTATTTCCTTTTGCATAAGGAATTATAAAATTTCCATTTAAAAAAGTGTCATCACTGTTAGATAAATACTTTAAGTCGTACTGTGAAAAATCACCTGTTAAGAAAAAGTGAAATTTAATCATTTACAAATGAACATTTAATTTTTTCCCAAAAAAATGTGACAATTAATGATTTCTATATTTATAAATATATATATATATACAGTAGAACCTCGATTATCCGGACTAATTGGGGATGGAAGTAGTCCGGATAACAAAAAATCCGGATAATACAAAAAAATCATAATTGACAGAAAAAGACAGGGAAAGTATGAAGAAATTTTACATACACATACACATATAATAAATTATTTTTTATCAAAAAAAAATCATGTATCGACTTTTGCTTGAAGCAGCCAAGTCATGAATATTCTTAAGATATATAAGATGTCCTAATTTACATTCTTCTTGCTTCTCAAACCATTTCATGGCGACATCTAAACACTGAAAGGCTTCAGAATGTTTAAGGACTAATATATTCTCCCTCGCCAAGCTCTTCTTCGTATTCTGGATCTTGTTTTTCTGAGGCAGATATTTCTTCAACTATTTCTTCAGCATTCAAAATTTGAAATCCAAGATCGTTTTCATCGTAATTTAATCACTCAATTACACTCGATGCGTATTAAAGACTAGTGATCTAATTTTTGTTGTACATAAATGCATGATATTGTACACCCAATGTTCATCAAATCAGTCTAACAAAAGATGATAGGTTTTCCCTCTTTAAATGACGATCTCTGAATAATCGACGATAGCATAGATAAGGTAAACCTATTATCCAAAACTTTGGACTAATCACCAGGATTCCCAGCACTTAAGCGACAATAGCACAAAACAGACGATTTCGAAATCAAAATAATTCTTCAAAAATGATCCTAAATATTTAAAAAATACTAAAATAATCACTCCGTTAGAAACTATTATTAAGAAAAAATAAAGATTAAAAACAAAAAAATACACAGGTTCGGCGAAATTGATAATACAATCATTAAAAACTTCCCACGAAAGTTTTCAATGCTTGCCTGGAAATCAGTTATTATCCCACTTTATGGAAATTTGCAAAGGTAATTCAGATTCCAAAATCAGTAAACAAAAAAAAAAAAACGATTCATCCCGAAAACTATAGACTGATCTGTCTACTGTCCGGACTTAATAAACTGTGTATATATAGCTTACAACTAAGACTATATGAATTGCTAGACTTAAGTATGGATTAATGTACTCATCATATAAAATTATTTTTATTACTATACACTCGATGATATTGGCACAAATGCGCCATAAAATGAACCAAAAAAAAAATACTGCAATCCATTACATATGTGAGCAAAAGTGAACACAATTCTCCACGTGCAAATTAATAAATTGTATTTTTTATTTTGAACAATCCGGATAATCGAAAATCCGGATAACCGAGGTCCGGATAATGGAGGTTCTACTGTATAAAATATTTAAAATAAATATTAACACTTTGAGACCCGCTGACGCCTTTTGGCGTAAAAATTCCCCAACCGTTATGAACCGCTGACGCCATTTGGCGTAAAAACGTGGGCCTACAGCATCATAAAAAAAAATGTTACCGACACTAATATTTCACTATTCGTTGACAGATTTCTCTACAGATATAAAGGGTATATAAATTTGAGTTTTAAGTTTGAAGAAAGTAAATAAATTTCCTATAAGAATCATATTAGAAATAGATCCTAAGACAATTTTAAATTGAAAAGTAGCTCCCAAGACAAAAAAGGTTGGACGATCCTGAAGTAAAGGATATATACATATCCAGTGGCGGTCCTTCCATAGAATTGCGAAGTATTATCACCCTCATATAGTAAATAAATTTTAAATGAAATATAAATAACAAGTATTATTTATAGAAAGAAAAAAAAATGTATTTCGTTGGTTTGAGAACCACTGGTTGAAAGTTGTAAAATGAAGATCACATATCTATACCTTTGATTATGTAGAATATAACCTGAAAATATCACGTATATACACTCATAGGTTAAAAAGATATGTAAATTATTATAAAGGTCTTGATTTCTTGCGAAATTTGCCTAAAACGAGCGGCCCCCACAGCTTTTTTACACCAAAAAGCGCGGTTCTCAAAGTGTTAATAAGTAAAATTTCTTTAACAAAGTAACAATATTCAACATTTATTTAGACCAGCGGTTGTTAATGAAAATATGAAAAAAACAATTATCTGTATTGAACAAGATATTTTCGTGGAATTATCAAGTGATAAACAAAAAATTCAACAAAACTAAACTCACAAGCTTTTGGTTAATTCTCAGACCTGATCGCCCTATATTACTGCAAAAAAAAAAGATCTCCAACATTCGATTCCATTCTGCACAACATATTTATGTGAACAGGTTTTTTCGGTACAGTAAAACCTCAATATAAAGGACTAATTGGGGGAAGAGGGTGTCCAATTAGTTTAAAATAAATCAAAAAACTTTTTTTTAACCTCTTGGTTGCCGCTGGTTTGACAAAACGGCACCTCCCGTTGCTGCGTGTTTTCAATGTGAAAAAAAGTACTGTAGAGTTGCGTGTATCCCCGGCCAGCATGGCAAACAAAAGAGTGCTGCGTTGAAACCTACACATTATTATATCAGGGAATCCCCTAATATACTATCGCTCTGGCTAGGTGCAGTCTACAAGCAGGATGGCATTATGTCTCAAATTCTAGTGCCAAACTTATGTAAATATCATGGCTTACACTTGAATTTAACCATGTATAGCATTAACAGGAAGTTTTTAATTTTTTTACATTTGACCGGATTTTTTATCCGTTACATCCGAAGTCTGTTAAATAGAGGTCCATTATATCAAGGTTTTACTGTATTATTATGTATGGATTAAAACTTTCTAACATAGAGCCCAACATTGCAGTCCTGGTTTCAAGAAAATAACTGTACCCGTCCCATTTAAATAAAATTATTTACAGAAACCATTATAAGATCTATTTTGCAAAATTAAATCTCAAGAACGATGTAAAATATCTAGGGTTGAGAAGAGGACGGCAAAAAAATTTTGATCATGAGGGGGTGTGTGGACTACATAAGTTTGAGAACCACTGATTTAGACTTTAATCCTCACAACTCCTTTTTATTATAAATCCATTTAGACAAAAAAAATCTGTTTAAATACCGTAGGACAATACTCATTGATATAGAATCTTCAAAATATATTATATTATCAGGGGTAAAAATCATGTTTGATATTTAAAATCATGACATTTTTCAATCCCAAAATTACAATTTAAAAAACAGTGTTTTAAAAACTATATGCAGAATAAGATTAAAATCTCATTACTATTGTTTTTAATAATACTTTTAAAGGGACTGAAGCAAAATTAAATTTGACCTTTACTTCCAATTTTTTTTTATGAAATAATACAACAGGCATATAACATTAATTACAATTTCAATCACTATTGATATATTTATATTATTCCTTTCCACTCGTAAGTCGACTTTATATCGCCAAATGGGTTTCAAATTCCACTTGTACATTGACATTGTGATGCCAAAATTTTAAACTTGCGTATGTATTCAATATTTTTTTTATTATTTCATTTTAAATTTTCAGTAAGGAGTTAAATTTATCAAATCGAAAGATGGCTAAAATTAAAATATTACCTCTACTAGTTTGTGGACTCGGTTGCCGCAACAAGGTAGCAAGTCCATGTAAGACGGCACCTTGTTTAGCCACGTGCAATGTTACTACAGGTCCAGTGCGGACGAGGTGCTCTGCTGCTCTTTCTTGTGTTATACCAACTAATGAATTTCCATCTACAGCTAATAATTGATCACCAGCCTGCAACCTTTGATCGGCTGCTGCTGCACCACCGGGAACTACAGATTTTATATATATGCCTAGTTTACTTTGGCCTGCTCCCTAATAAAAAAAAAGATATCATTAGAGAATTTCTTTAGTAAAACTTATGGAGTATGGAAAATATTTGTATTTAAAAGTACCTTAGCTGCAACAATGCTTAGTCCCATTCCATTTGAGTTTTTTTGCAATTGTATAACTTCAACAATGGGTTGCTGAACAATTTGTTGTTTTATTGTTATACCATTTCCATTATATCCTTAAAAAGCATACAAGTATTATTTTAGTAGGTGATATCCTGCTTTTCCATGTTTTAAAATATCATCTCCCCATTTGAAGGTTGACATTGATGAAAAGAAAAAAATACAAACCATTCATGTATACCGTCCAATGTCCTTGAGAATGAGGTTGCGGAGCTAATCTACAAAGACCTGCTCTTTGTAATGGTGATAAAAACTCAGTTAAGCCACTCGGTAACCCTCGAACAACATCTGCACTGAATCCATCTTCTGGAATTAGCAATGACAACGGAAGCGAACTGCTTTCTTCGAGTGTTATCTATGAATATAAATGAAATGATTAAAAAAAAATCTCAATTCAGTTCCAATAAAAAATATAGAAATTATGCAGTCGCTACTTGACAATAAATGTTATTGTGATGCAATATGGACAACAGTGTAGAATGTTTATTTTGATAAATAATACATACATATAAAGTCAAAAAATATGTATTTTTATTTTTTTTAAATGTGTTAAAAGTAAAAAAATAATTTTTTCACTAACGAAAAGGTTAAGAATAAAAAATTTAACCTCACGACCATCGGCTCTGTGCAGTTCATCAGCCACTCCTTGTGCGTGTTTCACTGCAGCTTCTACAAGATCAGCAGGTAAACGCAAACTTCCGTTAACTGTTTCTTCAGTAAAACCTCCTAATAAGCATCTCAATTGAACTGAGTTCAATTTAAAACAAGTTGATGTCAGATTTGCAATATCTTCTGGTGTATGTTTCGGTGCCTAAAATTCATCAAAATAATCAATTAAGGTATGTAATATTTTATAAAGTAATATTGTTTCATTTATTTTTAAAAATTAAAATTTTACATTTTTTCGCTCTTTTACAATACTTCTCCATTGTTTATTCTTTCATAAAGAAATTTTTGAATGCCATCTGAATCATTTTTTTATAATATTTAAAGAATACTATATTAATATCAATAAATTAAATTTAAAGCGTTAATATTCAATATTTAAGCCCGATCCACACTATGGTGCCGTTGACGGTTCGATTTTGCTCTGATCCCGGTCCGATCAAATATTCTTACACAAGAAACAATCAGAGTATTCACACTATCGGATTGTTCCAATTCAGTTTCTTGTATGAGGATATTCGACCGGACCGAAACAGAGACCGGTAACGGCACCATAGTGTGGATCGGGCCTCAACGTGTGCGGCATGTCACCCGTAATCGATGACAGAGCAATCGATCAAGATTATCGATTTAAGATAAACAAGAGCTAACAGAAAATGTGCCACAAATCCCTATTTATCCCATATGTTACAGTATCGCTAATCCCTCTATTTATGCAGTATCGAATTTAGGCTCTGAGAAATTTCACCAATTCACGCTAGGTGATGAACAATCGTTAAATCTATCGAGTATAAGTGTATTCCAAAATACGCTCTATGCAGAATGAATAAGCTAACATATTTATCTAATCTCCTCTATTCAATTTACACCGTAAAATATTTTTTATGTTTTCTGTATTGAAGAAGATTGAAGAATAATGTAAAAACTTTTTTTCCAATTTTTCGTTTCAAGATAACTTCAATAATTGGCCCATTAAACTTTCCAAGAAGAAAGACGGTTCTCACGAATTTTTAGAATACCATAACTATTCATTAACTTAGCACTGGTGATCACTGGTGGCTAGCAGATACTATCTAGCATCTGCTAGCCACCAGTGATCATGTAAAAAAAAGAATGAACTAACTTGTAATAAATGAGCGCACTGTTGGATTAAAGCTAAATGACAATCAGCGGCAAGTTCCAATCCTTGACGTTCTGCCCATGCACCGACAGGTTGTAAACGTGCACTTATTAAGGCTCCCCATCCTCCACACCACATGTATGATGATGTTACTACCTAAAATGATAAACATGCAAATCACAAATTCACCCATGATTTATAATTATTTTTATTTGATCTATTTGAATGCTTGCACATGAAACGGTTAGTAAAAAGAATCTTTCTATGGAATGAGGTATAATTGAACTAATACTTCTCACATGGACAACTGTATGGAGTGTAACTGCTCATGTATGAATAAATGCAAAAAGTATCACTTTTGGTGGTACTTTTTGCATTTATTCACACGTGCCACTGACTGGAAACTACTTTGATGTTTACAAATATCAATCTTCAATCGTTTCAATCTTTTAGCTGATTTAAGAATTATATAAAATTTAAGAAAAAAGTTGCATTTTATGCACTTTTGCAGGGACTTCAGGTAAAGTTTAGTGCAGAACATTCTAGCCCGTTAAGAGTTTTATCATCAAGACCCAAATGATAAAGCTACAATATTTGTTTTGTTAGTAATAAATTAAATAAAAAATAAATACAATATTACCTTATTAAAGCACCAAACATTTATATAATGAAATAGCTGAGAAAAAAGTTGTATCGTCAGAGCTGCATTGACACGACAGCGCCGTAGCAAGGCCATCGCACTACCTAGTATTTCTATTACCACTCCCGAAGCTTCACTTTCTGTCGGCGTTTCTTCCAAGAATGATGTTAGTACTTGAGACAATTCAATATGAAAACATCCTACCAGATTGCTAAAATATGAAAAAATTGACATGAAATTGAAACATATCACATATGGTGGACAGGAAAATAATTCATGTTATTGAAAATTTTCATATTTGAAAATCTCTGGCAATTTGTACCACAAGATTCCATAGTTAAAAATGAGAAAAAAGTCAAAAGAGGAACTTGAATAATGTGATTATAATATACCAAAAAACCTTTATCATACAGTGTCGAAAAATGCCAAACCTATGCTTTTGACCTTAATAATAATCCACTATCTTTGATCGATGACGATATTGTCAAGACCAATGATAGAGCAGAATTTTTTTAACATTGAGATTGCAAAAAAGCTCAAGTCAGCTCAATAAACCATTTCAGATCATATTCAGAAATTGGGATAGTCATACAAATAATCCAAATGGGTGCTATGAATTAAGATAGAAAAATTTGTTCGCTCAGAACAAAAATGAACCCTTCTCGAACTGGATGATGACTGGCGATGAAAAGTGGACTTCCAACATATACATCTCAAGAAAAAGAGCACGCGTGGAGCTCGAAACAACTCGGTTCCTCCGCCTCTAAACCGAACTCGGGCCTAAATAAGACAACGGCGAGACATCCGAAGAACAATACATTATGAGCTTTTGAAATCCAACAATAAGCTCAATTTGAAGAGATACTGTCAACAAATGGACAATTAAAACAAAGCACTCAAATAAAAGAGGCCAGTAATGTTCAACAGGAAGCATATCATACTGCATTATGACAATGCCAGATCAAATGCTGCTTTTGTCGGACACTACTTGAGTTCTTTGCTTCTAAAGATGAGACATCTTTCAAAAAAGCTATTCACAAAATCACTATCGCGCCGGCAAGAGCAAGGCAAGTAAAAATTTTATTATAATTTTCATTTGCTTCAAAAGCAGACTAAACTTTCTGAAATACCTAATAGATGAAATACCTGAAAGCTGCCTGAACAGTATTTGATAAAATATCTTGTGCGTGGACTGTAAATGCTGATATATGCCTATCACATTTCAAAAAATGAAGCAATTCTGAACTATTGGCCATCCAAAAAGCTTGTACAGCAGCATCGGAGTACTTTTCCTAAAAAAAAAAAAAAAACGTATATATAATTCAATATCCTTTATTGAACTAAATGAAAATTTTGGAAAATTTAGATGAATTTAAAACCAAAACGAGCTTGTCAATAATCAGAAGAAAAAAACAACACAAAACTGACTACATGCATTTGGATATTTTTATTTGTTATATATATATATATACCTGCACGGTAGCTTGTATAAGAGAAGCGACATGATGCAGAAGCACTGTCAGTTTATGCGCACGCTCTGTCGGTGTTAATTCCGGTCTGTAATGAGTTGACGCTCTATACCTACAATGAAAAGATATTTTTAAGCAATAAAATAAAAAAAAAAAACAATTTCATCAATGAAAAGATAAAACGTGTGAGACTTTCACGCAGCGGAAGTGAAACTTCTCAGTACCCGATGAAAGCTAATTTTATGCATTGCTTTTTTTCCATTTGTTAATGAAAATCACTAGCAAGAAGATGCTGTTTGTGTAATACGTAATAAAATAGGCAAGCTACTAGCAGAGGTCCGACTGCGCCTATAGAAAGTTTCACTTCAAAACAAAAGTAATGTCAATCAACATATCGGGAAAAAAATCAGCCATCGAAATAAAACTAATCATCGAAGGAAGTAAAAAATAACCTGGCACACAGATACAGCGTGTAAACCGGAGCCAGCTTGAACGCAGGCGTGATAACGTCCAATCTCGTAATGACATTCTGTAGAAACACTTGCTGGGTGTGTTCGGGAAACTCCAGCACTGCTGGTAGAATCGCTTCCTGTCCTCGTGGCATTCTAGAAAATGACAAAAGTCGGAATAAAATTTTCACTTAAGACTCTATTTAATCTTAAAAATATCGATCCTCGCGGCGATGTCTCATTTAACGAACGGGGATAGCGATGAACGACTAGCTTTTAATTTTCTATCAAAGGTGAACGAATCGCAGATGACGGATACGACAGCACAAAAAATAGCAGTCCGTGCAGGTGCAGAAATAATATTATTTTTGCATATTTCATATGGGAAGTGCGTCATGTCTATAAATAAATTGGAAGCTAATAAAAACAAACATGCAAACAGACACGTGAAACGTCATATCGTCCGTTGCGTTTGATAATCCATAATGAAAGGTTACTATTTTTTTAAAATACAATCGTGATCTTACCTACTCTCGTGCCCGGAGCCTCCGCTTTTAGCGCTGCAGATGCTCTTCGTTTCGACGTTGCCGTCGAGATCGAACGTCGTTTCATAATTATCCTTGTACTGATTTAACAGATTTTTGCCATTTTCGTGTTCTCTGCTCATCGAGGAGCTCTGCGCGTTGTTCGAGACGCCGTACGGAGAAGAAAAATGATCATCCTGAACGAGATCAGTCTTAGAGTTGGCCGAGTGTTGCGACAGAATCGAGGATTCGACCTCGACTCTGGAGGCGTCGCGGTCCCCGGCCTTGCCGACGACGCCCTCCGGGAACCCGGAGGGGGCGTCGCCGTCAGCGGGCGCCTTCGCCCCGCAGGCCGGCCCGAAGTCGTCTCGCGACCCGCTCCTGTCGGAGCCGGGGACCGGACTCGCGGCCCTCCGAAAGTCGCCGCAGCCCACGACGTCGATCCCGCCCGGATCGAGGGGGCTCCGCCCGTCGAGGCGACCGCGCGAGGGCTGCGACGCGACGAGCTCGGAGTCGGGCGCCGGAGACGTCGGCGATCTTATCGATCGGACGCGCGAGAGTGGCGAAACGCCATTTTGACAAACGCAAATGATAAGGAACGATGAACAATGTGCAGAAAAATACGGTGAAGGAACATGCAACAGAAAAAAACAAAAAATGATTAGCCGAAATATTCAAATGATGAAAAGCGTCAATCTGGCAGTCGAGGGAAAAGAAAAACAATACCGCCGGGTGGGGGGGAGGGGGTTGCGTACCTGTCGTAGGCGGAAGCCGAGTCGAAGTTCTGCGACAGAGACGCGTTTCTGTCGAGTCGGGTCTCTCGAGTCGGATCCACGAATCGAAAAGTCGAGTTCCGGTCGAATCTGACGACGCATCCGTGCTGAAAAAAACAACGGAACGATGAACGGGGGGACGAAGGGGAGCGGACGGAGGACGCGTCCTTTCGCGGGAGCGAACCTGGAGGAGCGCGGTGCGGCAGACCCGGCGTCCGTCGACCGACGAGTGCGCGTCGGCGTGGAGGGGCGTGAGGGTGACGATCCCGTCGTTGGCGGCGAGGACGCAGTGCCGAGGCTGGATCGAGGGCCCGTACAGCTGCAGCGCCGCGCCGTTGGCCGATCCCACCTGAAAAGGTTCAAGCTCGTCTGAGAGCGGGAGGGGCGCGGGCGGACGCGCGGGACGGACGCGCGACTCTCACCTCGATCTCTCCGACGATCCCGACGCTGCGGCCGCCTTCGAGAGGGGTGCCGTCGTGGTGCGCCTCCAGGAGGAGTCCCGCGGGAGCGACTCCGGCGCGCAGCGACCCCGACTTCTTCTTTCGCCGTCTCGGCTGGGAGTCGGCGGGTCGCCGTCTCACGTGGAACATTATCGAGCCTGAAAGAGTTCGAGAGCGTCAGGGACGGAGACCTAACGGGCGCAATCACCTAATAATATCTCGCACCGACCGCTCCTCCGACGCGTCAGCGCCCGACCGGGGATCATCTCGCAGAGACCCTCGTCGATCGATCCCTTCTTATCTACTCGCCGATTTTTATCTTTCGCGTCGGAGTCGCGGCGCGGCGTCGTTCAAAAAATAACAGACACTCACCGCTCTGCGAATGCGTCATCACGATGGCGAGAGGGCACTCGTCGTCGTCCAGGACGTATTCCGAACTGTCGTTCGCGTTGACCTGCGGAAGAACGCGACGATGAAAAATGCTTTTCGACGTTCTCGTCCCGTCCGGGGGAGACGGAAAAAATTGCAAAATTGTTAACTGCGACAGGTCGGTTCCGTCAACGAACTCAGCGGAGTTCGCATTCGTACGATAAAAATCGAGAGGAAAGCAGAAAGAGCAGCGAGGACAAGCGAGCGCTCCGAAGGATTTTCAATTGGAAGAATTGTTTCATCATCTTGTTTCTTGGGTCTGCTAATTTCCCATGCAAAGTTAAAAAGATACTAACATTTTGTAACGTACATCATTCTCTACGATCGTTGCCGTCTAGCTCGGATCACGACAAACTCAAACCGAACAAAGAAAGAACCAAATATGAGTAGCGCGATGGTTTAGAATTTTTCAAGAGCTATAAATTATGAATATATATTTAAACAAATTGACTGCATTTTAAAATTGTTTATACATTAAGTAAACAAAATAAACGGAACACATGCAACTAATGCAAACAACTTTAGGACAATTGTTTGGTATTTTTTAGCGGTCTTAGTTTCAGGCTCAACTCCAAATTCTCATCGGTCATTCGGCTCCTCGAAATACTCTCTGTAGGATTCATGTTTAAAAATAATCATTCACATAAGAATATTGTCAAATTAGCATAACGAAAGCCGCGGTCCGCTGACTCCCGAACCGATCATCGTTCTCAACGCGCTGCCTTCGTCTGCGATTCTTTCATTTCTCACTGAAAACTTCAGATACTCTCTGCACATCCTTCGATACAAATAGGAAGCGTTCCGCTTAGATACCCTCCGAAATGATCACTCGAGATCCCTCCCTGCGAGTGTTTGGTAAATTTTAGTATAAAAAATTCCAGGAATGAAATCATTCAAAACATTATACATTGATAAAGTTTTATTGCATCGCTACAGGTTTCGCTGCGAACGTTTCCGACTGCCGAGCTCGCATCTCGTCCGTCGAGACTCGGTGTTTCTCCGTTTTCGTTCCAGTTGTATATTCTGTATGTAAAAAAATACTTCAATCTGCCATTTGATTATCTATTTTACGAAACGTACCTGCATCAGACAATACAACTGCGGATCGATTTTTCCGAGTCCGTATTTATCGAGCATCTCCCGAACGACGTTGGCAGCGCAATCGTTGATGGACAGCAAGAGAGTTTTGTAAGGAACGTCGGGACAGAGAGACTCTCCGTATATTTTGAGGGTTCCTCCTGAAAATAAAATTCTCAGTTTTAAAAACGACGACTTCGCGACCCCCGTCCCGGGACTCGCGAGCCGCTCCCGAGTCGATCCCGACGAGCGGACTCCCGCGGCGGAGACGACTCGTCCGCTAGTCCCCGGGCTTCGAGAGCGATCCGACTCTCCGCGACCGCCGGAGAGATCGACGCTCTCGTAGGAAACGATCCGATCGGGTTCGTACCGGTGTCGGGACCGCCGTCTTTCGATCTGAACTGCTGAAGTTTCCTCTCGAGTTTCTGTTGCCTTCTCCGTCTCATCACCGCTTCCGGGTTGGATATGGAACGCGTAAACGACGTTTCGGGAAGTTCTGTGTACAAAATATGCAAAAACTGATAGAGAAACAGAGACAAAAAAGATCATACGTAAGAAAGAGCATCAAAATATTCTATTTTCCCAACTTCGATGCTAAAGATGGGAAAATAATGACATATTTTTCGAGCGACAGTTTCGTCCTCGCTTTCGGACGTATCCGGTAATTTAAATTACAACATCAAAACGGAAGCGAGACGAGCTTCAGTCTCCTCTCTCGCGCGGTCCGCTCACCGGTGTACAGTTTCTCCGCCACGGGGTGCTCGTCGTCCTTCGCGGCGTCGGACTTCATCCTCGACAGCTTTTCTTTTTTCTTCAGTTCTTTCTTCTCCCTTTTGGACAGTTTCCTCTTGAAGTTTGCGTTGGCGTCGGTCCCGCTGACGACGGAGGACTGAAAAGAGAGAGCGAGCTCAGAGAACGGGATCCGGAGGCGCCCCTCAGACGACTCCGAAGATCGCTCACCGTCTTGTCGTCGGCGTTCTTCAGCAGGAATCTTCCCTCTCTGTCGTCGAGGTGCCAGTTCAGCTGGACCAGCAGGGGCTTCTCGTCGTCGGCGAGCTTCCTCTCCTCCCGCGAGTGGAGTTCGTACAGGGCGTACGAGGAGACGGACAGCATGCGCATGTCGGGGCGAAACTTCTCTATCAGCGTCTCTGAAACGAAAGAAGCGCCGATGGGACCGGCCGCTCGGGGAGGGGCGGAGCGCGCGGGCGATCCCGCCGGTCCTCACCTATGACGTCTCCGACGGTGGCATCCGACGCGACCCTTATGCACTTGGTGGCGACCTTCTGACCCGAATCTTGAAAGTAGAATCGCATCACTCCGTGAAAGCTGAGATCCTGAAAGAGAACGGCAGATCAGACCGGCCCCCCCCGACGCGCGCGAGCTCCGAGCGGGGGGCGCCGTCTCACCTCGTTGGGTTCGCTCAGCTCGAAGAGGTCCAGCCTGTTCGTGTTCCACTGCTGGATCACGTTGCGGAGGGCCTCCCTCTCGAGCATCCTCTTGTCCGCGCCGTTCATCGTGGCATGTCAGTCAGAGTCGGCTGCAAGCAGAGACGTCGGATCGAGAAGTCGAACGGAAACGGGAGGGGGGAGGCCGCATCGAGGGCGGCACGGAGCGGCACGGGGCGGCACGGGACGGCGCGGATCGATCGCGACCGTCGACCCTTCTCTCCCGATCCGGAGGATTCTCCGGACCCCTCGTCGCCGAGCTCTCGAGCTGCGGTCCGGTCTCGGATCCGCTCCGACGGCGGCGGCGCGCCGCGCGAACTCGAATCGGGCCTTCGGCTCTCGTCGGCCGGGCGAGTCGCCGATCGACTCCGCCCGGAACTTCGCCGGAGAGGATTCTCCGCGAGCGTCGCGTTAAAATTCACAAACTCGCGAATCCAACATGAGAGGGGAGAGGGGAGAGGGGCGCGACGAACTGTCAAACTTTCGCCCGGACGCGGAGTCCGATCCGCAGGATTCGGCCGGAGGTAGAATTCCCTCGCTTCGATTTCGACACGAGAACCGTCGAAGATCCCGGACGTCCGGGGAGCGCTCCCGATCTGCGAGCTCGTCGGCGAAGCCGTCGCCGTCTCCCGCGACCGACGTCGAGACCGAGCGCCGCCCCCGCTGAGCGCGAGCGCTCCTTCCGTCGCCGTCTCCGTCTCCGTCGGCTCGCTCCGAGAGGGACCCGCGGGCGCGAAAGGAGGTCGCGCTCCCGATCCGCACGCGGGCGCCGGGACTCTCCGCTCCTTCGACCCACCTGCGACTTCCGCCCTTCTCGGGGCTCTCTCGGCCTCTCCGGGCCTCTTCCGGCCCCGCCCGCGGGACGGTCGGGAACGCGGGGACGGTCGCGCTTCCGCCCTGTCGCGCGAAGGTCGCGACTCGACTGTCGCGACGCCGCGCCTAACGGTTTTCAAACGTACCTCTCCGGTCTGGACGCCGACATCGCCCGCCATGACCCGCACGGGTGCTCGTTTGTCACAGAGACATTGTTGCCTTTTAAAAATGATACCGTCGAGGTGGCCTCCGTTCCGTCGACATCTCACCGAGGCGCGACAGAGAAAACGGTCAATTCTGTTCACACGATTGTGATTTTTTTTTACCAAACTCAAAACAGACGCAGGGGTCGTCCGGTTCGAGCTGGAAGCGAATAATCTTTTACGAAAACGCTTCCCGCCGGTGACTATCTGAAATCCCCATTTTACACCGACACAACACACGTTGAAAATGCGGAGAAGCTTCAAAATTCGACTGCCTCAATGATACCAATTCTTAAAACTTAAATAAAAACTTTAAATGCCTCCGTAGCATGAAAAAAGAATTAAACTGGTATCCAATACGGATATTCGTTTTTAAAGTGAGGTAGTTTCCCTGCCGCACTGTATAATAGTTATGACGGATACTCGAGCAACATAAACTGATATATGACAGTGCAGTCGATGAGAATTCTGCGACGTCATGCTCGTTTCGATAGTGCATTATTTAGGATCGGTCTGCAATAGAATTTTCGACTGCGATCCGTTTCGTCGCCGGTCTCGCCGTCGATAGCGGCCCGCGCCGTATCGTTCGCGCGCTCGACGGTTTCTTTTCGCATAGACGCGTTTAAGTTCGGCTGAAATCCTTCCGTTCTCTCAGGAGGCTGAATAAAATCTTCCGCATTCCCCAAAGTCGACTCTCTTCTCAGACGAGATTATTATTATTCATAATTAAATAAAGTTCACTCTATTTTAAGAAATTGCAAATTAGATAAAAGCTCGACAATCGTTCGACTATACGATTACAAGAAAACATTACGCTCATTTAAAAGAAGCGAAGAGAAGGGAAGATCAGTCAGTTTTTTGCGTCCTGTGGGAGATTTGGCAGCCGACAATGTAGCATATACTCTGAGAACTTATTTCTTTAAAACTAACATCAAATCAGATTCAACCATCTCATCTCCGAGGACGGGCAAACTGTTACCTTGTTGATCCTTTTAGTTGAGGATTTCTTCTATTCACTCAAGTGAATGACATTTTTTCCAGTCTCAAAGCATTTTGCTTCACTTTAATATGGAATAAAATTAGATCCAACATTTTTGACCTTATCTTAACTCAAATGTCATATTTTCACGTCAAACATAAAAACGGACATCAATATGTAAAATCCATTACTGAGGAAATATACAGTTCAACAAGAACAGTGGTTTAACAGGTAATTAATTTTTATATCCTTTTGTTTAGTCCTTTATTCTGTTTTATTTCAATCCCTAATATATTTACAACTGTTATCACGCGTACATATATTTTATTAATGCAGATAGTTTGTATCGCACTAATCTACGAGCTTTCCAGAATTGACTGTCATCATTATCAAATGTTCAATGCACATTTTAATAGTTTTTTAAAAACAACCAATCATATATGATAAAACCTTGCTCTTTGATGAATTTTTAATGCACATTTGCACAATTGAGACAATCGATAGAACGCATCGTCTCATCAATGGTCATCGTTTAGCTCGCGTTGAGCATAAAACTAATCAGATATGCCCAGAAGCACATCCGTAGGATGTTTTGCAGAAGCAATGTTTTTAATGTTTGCATCGTGCTTCCATGATAAGTATTCTGTTTCTCACAGATTTGCCCTTATTTTTAAAAAGATGACGGTCTACGTCGGCATCGGCGGACGACGCTCTCCAGGCTGCCGGAGACCGAGGCGCCGGACGACCTCCGTCGACGGACCGAACGACTCTCGTCGGAGAGCGCGCTGCCGCTCATCTGTGGTGAAATTCTACAATTTTAGATTGTCACAATAAAAAAAAAATCAATAGATAATTTGAGATGCGAGATGAAATGCACGGATTCAAAGACGTCCCGTCCGCGGGCGATTTCAAGAGCGGACCGGCCCTCGCGCTTCGAACGTCGAGTTCGTTTCGGAGTCCGAGAATATTTTCAAAGTTTGCAACGCGCCAGTCTCGCTCTCCTCCGAGCCGGGGGCGAGGACGTACGCTTTGTCGTCTGTGATAGTTCATAAATGGAAATAGATGGAGTTTTATTGTATATATTTTTTTATTTAAATCTATTCATTACAATCACTCACATACACACATGACAAGGATAGTTTTAAGACGAGAGCCGGAGCGTCGGAAGTTCCTCCTCGTCTTTCGATGAAACTTTATAATATACCGAGTAGACAGATTTGTAAATGAGATAAAATACAAAATGGCACATTTTCATTATCAAAATTTCTATACAAATATTAAACTATGCCGGGAGCCGCGGGGAGACGGAGAGGCGCCCCGCGAGCTCCGAGAGCCGCCCGAGTCGTCCCCTCCGGGCCCGCGGCGGCCGAGTCGCGAGAGTGCATGTAATGAATAAAGATCGAGATTCGCCTCTCGAACGTCGCGACCGACCGTCCGCCGCGGGGCGCGTCTCGTCGAACGTTTGAAAAGAAAACCGGTCAAAACGACAGTGGTCAAAAACAATAATAATAGTTAAAATAATATCGCGTTCCGGCGACGCGGCCTCTCGGAGACGTCGCCGGCCCCTCCCGGGGAAGCTCCGACGGGGCTCGCCGGACCGACGCTATCGGGCCGACTGCGACGCGGGCGCGGAAGACGGACGGGCCGGAGGCGCGCCGCCGCCGCTCTACTGGTCGGAGGCGTCCTCCTCCTCGTCGTCGTCCTGCTCCTCCTCGGTGGAGGCGGCCTGCTGCTTCGGCGGGGCGGCGTCCTTGCGCGGCCTCCCCCTGCCTCGGCCGTCGGCGGCGGCCTGCGAACGAAACGGAGCGCGTCAGCCGCCGGCCTCCTCCGTCCCTCCGCGGACGGGGGTCCGGGGACGTACCTTGGGTTTGGCGGCTTTTTTCTTCGATCCTTTGGGACGTCCTCTCCCCCGCTTCGCCGCGGAGGGCTCGTCGTCGGAGGACTTGGTCGACTCCTTCTTGGCCGGGGCGGGCTGGCGTCCCCGCTTCTTGGCCTCTCCCTTGGATTCCTGAAACACGACAGCGGAGCGAGTCAGCCGAGCGCCGGCGCCGGGGCCCGGCGGCGACGCGGGAAGACGCTCACCTTGGCCGCTACCTGCGTCCCGTTGGATTTGGGACGACCGCGTCCCTTCTTCTCGACTGCGGCGCCTCCGTCGTCGGACATCTTGGCGGGATCTGAAAGACGCGGAGGTCTGGGACGAGCGTCGCGGAGATGCGAGGGGCGGGGAGGCGGAGAGCGGAGGGCGGCGAGTCTCACCGGCTTCGCGAACGTGCTGCCGGAGCGGGGCGCTGCGCGCGAGTGCCGCCCGCCGCCGTTGCCGCGGCGTCCCGCGGGCGGCGCTGCGAGCGCCGGTGCGAGCTCACCTTCTCTCCCCGACGAACTTTCGAATCGAACGCAACGGCCGAATCCGATCGACGCTTCGGTTTATTTTCCAACGCGAATGCTGTTATTTTTAAACCAGATTTTAAAACGAAATCCGACCGAACGTGTCGCATCAGAACGGAAACCCCCCATGCGAGAGACAAATTTGACAAACTCATTTTTGTCAGACGAGCGTCAACCCGACATGGCAACATTCGCTCCATCGCAATGGCGCTCGCGCGGCTTCGAAATGCGTTCATTTGACACAATTCAAAATTGATAAGTTTAATCGTGCACGACGGCCCTCGTCACCGAAATAAATCGCAAAACTCGATAGTTGTCACATTAACGATGAGCACTTTTTAAAAACCCATTTTCAATTGAATTTAGCGGACATCAGACGTGTATTTTTACAAATTACTTTTGAACAAGCGGGTTCTTCATCGATGAATTCGAGCTGGCCTCTCGCTGAAACTTTTCTTCCCCAAAAATGTTATCTTCACATTTGAACAAAATTTGTTTCCATATTTGTTAAATACGCATAGAAAAATACAAGACTACAGTCGTCGAAAAGAATCCGAATGTTGTGTCACAGTTCAACATATGCTGCAAGGAATAGGCTCATTTCCGAACATATTTACATATTGGGAAGATGATGGGTGTGAATAAAACATTTGTATATATACACAGCAATTTACTAAAAAAAATTATGTACACGCAGCAAAGCAAATCTTATTTTACTTTTTTCATTACACATTTTTTTTTCAAAGGCATATTTCAAACGATTACCTCATTTTGTAATGCAATTTCAACTGCCCCTCCTTTTGCCAGTCTCTATTCTCTGTTGCTTTCGTTACGTTTAGCATTACGGCAGCTATTCCGTCTTGCTCGTTTTCGACTATAAGCGTTGCAAGCTTTTCTTTAAATCTTCAGTAGGCAGTTGATCATGCGAAGCGCGCTCCCACACTATGTCATAGATAAAACCGTTTCCCATTTCGAATGTATTCATTCCCTTGGCAATTCTCAGCATATTCCGTCCTATTCGGTTGACGAAGACACGACTCGAACGCAGACGGTCGTCCGATTTACGCCAGTCACGTATTTAAGTCTGACAACAATTGTTAAGTAATTTTTTAGCTGCCAGAGCGTAATGTGTGCGTACAAATGCGACTCGCCGGTGAGACGTTGGCATTTAACAGGAGTTAAAAATCTTTCCAGCAAATTTGGAACATTTAAATCTTCTTCGGTATGTTTTTTAAAATATCAAGGTAATTTGAGTCTCCCACAGTACTTCTCTTCGTGAAACATCTATGAAGCACCTTTTTTGAAAAAAAGAATTGCGATGCATTCACGATACGATGCCGAATCGCCCGTATCGGATTCAAAATTTGTCATCAGGGGATGATAAAGACTATAATTTTAATGCTCATTAATTTTTAATATCCTCTAGTTTCTCAAGGCAGTTGCCAGCGTCAAAGTTGCACAGCGGCAGACCAAAATTGAACGCGGAGCGATACGAGAGTCGACCTGGAAAAATCAATTCATCGTAGTTCAATTTGAAAATTTTCACTGAACAGGTGGTCCATTGGGCGATGTGATTTTATCAGGTACAATTTTTAAGCAGCCGAGGAACAAATGCCAATTCATCTTCACGAAAAACAATAAAGGCGATCATCAAATCAATAAATATCAACATTGACATTTGTTTACGTTATCTGAATATTAAAGTTTTCCCAATTCCGAATGCATCACCTCGTTCTATTATTATTGAAATCAACTCGAGATTTAAAATTCTCAGTTTCAAATAAATCAAATTTGCACAAAAAATAATTCCATACATAAATGGATCCGATTAAAATCCGACTGACGACCCATCCTACGGTAACTGTTGAACACCATATATATCAGACGACAGTGCAAAATGTTTTTTTTGATTAATAATAAAGTTAAAGCAAATAAATCCGTAAGTTTTCTTGACCATGTTATTTCAAAATTATGCCAAAAAATCCATAAAAGCAGAGGATCGTGTATAATCCACTTCACTGATACAATTCTCTAGAGCAAATTGACATAACACACTTCAAAAAACGTTTGTCGGAAACACTAGACGGCATTTCCACTTTTATTATTTCTATAGTTATCTCTTTCAGGGTTATAATCTTTAGCAAACTTTGATAATGATTTACATGATTTGGATTTATCATAAAATAAGAAGTGTTAAATTTCTTCCTTCACCGGAAATTATTTCAACAAAAAGTAATAATTTAAAATCAATCAATACTGATCGACAGCGATCGCTTAAAAATAGTCCATCATAGGAAAGAATTGCTATCAAACGGAAGAGCGACGACGCAATTGTACTTTTTTAAAACGACATCTCAGAGGTAAAGGAAAGGCGCTCTCCGAAAGTATCGACGATTCGAACTCGCTCATTACATTTTATCGATTATGACTGTTTTTAAATGGCAACTGAACTAAAACATGTTGAAATTAGAACATTGCAAATGTACATGTCAAATTAGAATCCGATCAGACAGAAGGCAAGAATATCTACTAGAACCGGGTGATTCGACTCATCCTTTCTTGGCCTCGAAATCTAGGCTCTGGAAAAATAAAATAATTTTATTATAAACAAATTTACTGTAATTATAATGAATTTCATTAAAAGTATATTTAATACTATTTTTCAACAAATATAACAATAAAATATTTCAGCGGATTTGATGATTCGTGACACATTTGTCTAAACCGGTTTTAGAATAAATATCAAATAAATATATTATATGTAAGATTTCAACATCTTTCTGCATCGAAAGTTCTAAAAGATCATTTGTCTATTACTAATATTCTGAATTTGAATAAAGCAACAATGATCGTACAAAAAAATTATAATAAATTATTCACAATTTTAGTAGGATAAATAACAATAGAATAATAAAACACCGGAGAGCTCTCGCGACTTGGATTTGAAAGAAAATTAACATCTAAAAAATGTCAATAGCCTGTCATCCGAAGAACAACAATCGGTCTGTAATTTTTAACTAGTAAAGGATAGTTTAAAAATTTTAAGAAGTGATTTTCACTCATTTTTTTTTAATGCGATCCTTCGACTGACGGATGTCCAGAACCCGACGTAGAAATGTGCTCAGACCCTTATCATAACAGATTTAGAGATTGAAACGACTCACAATGGAGTGTTTAAATGTTAAAATTTCCCAATATTCAAAAGTCTAAAATATTATAGACTAACAAGTCTACATTAAACTTCTATAATATTCTGGAAAACAAATCACAATTTTGTATGAACTGAAATTTAACACAAATTTACATTGGACAATGTTTTTGTGAAACCATATAGCTCTATCATACGAAGGCCAAATTCAATACATGCTAAAGATCGGATCGACGCGTACCCGCCTTAAATCGATACATACATTTCAAAACAGAGGGCAGTGTCACAATATTGCAGAACGAACGGGCTCTATTGTAATTGAAAGATGCCAAAAGTGGGATAATCAAAGAGGCAGGAACTTTGGTCCTCGATGCGAGAGGACAACGTACACGAGAAGTACCAAAACATATTAGAAAAAAGAAAACAACGAAAGGGAAAGATAAAATCGTACCCGGAGCGCCGCGACGGCCCGAGCTCGATGCCTGCGTATTGTTTTTGAGTAAAATTTCAAATTCATCCATTAGCCGGTCAGGCTGCTAGTCTGCGTTGTGAGATTGAATCTGCCCATTTTTCATTTTATATATTGCGCATCGTCCGATCCGCGCCCGTCCTCCTCCGAGGGTGGGCGGCGGGCGCCCTACCGAAACTGGCGGACGAGCCTCTCTTCCACTCCGCAGTCGGCCGCCACTCGGGCGTAGCAGTCCATGAAGGCCGGGGAGCCGCATATCAGGACCTGCGCGTCGCCCCCCGCCTCCGAGATCCGGGACCTCACGTCCTCCGGCCGGAGCCTCCTCTCCGAGACCGGCTCCCCGTACCTCGGGGGGGAGGCGCCCCGCGCCGGGCCGGAGCAGAATATCTCGTACGAGAAGTTCCAGGACCGGGCCGCCTCGCGGAGCTCGTCCCGCAGGATCGCGTCGTCGAGGCTCCGGCAGCAGCAGAGCATCGACACCCTGACCTCGTCCGACTCGTCGTCGAGGATCTCCCTCGCCACCGAGAGCGCGGGGGCCGCGGCGACGCCCTGGCATACGAGCAGCGCGAGGGCCGACGCGCCCCGCTCGTACCGGCGGGCCCCGAAGGGGCCCCTCCACTCGACCGCGTCGCCGACGGCGAGGCTCGCCAGGCGGGCCGACACCGAGCCGCCCTCGCGGACCGCCACGAACACGCGGAAGCTGTCCGCGGGCGCGCCGGCGGGGGGGCTCGTCGGCGAGTACGGCCTCGACCTTCGCTCGACGCCCCCGCCGACGGGGACCTCGACCCTCGCTATCAGGTGCTGGCCGGGGGCGTAGCGGAGCGCGCGCGGCGCGCCGTCGCTCCGGGGGCGCTCGAAGACGACGACCGCGCGGCCTCCGCGCCTCTCGGCGGACGCGACGCGAAACTCGACGTATCTGTGCGGCGAGAGCAAGTCCTCCGCCGCCCGCGCCCTCTCGGAGGCCGCCCTCGACTCGTAGAGGGCGAGCTCCGCGCGGTAGGCGTCGAACACGCAGGGGTCGCACCCGGAACCGCAGCAGTCGCCCTCGTCCGGCTCCTCCGGCGGCCCCATGCCGCCCGGCTCCCCGACGTCCCGTCGGACGGCGGGCCGTCGCGCCCGCGTCGGACGTCGGACTTCGACGACGAAAATTATGCACCCGCTGCGAGAGAGCGAATTCGTCGACGACGTCTCGAAAATGTTTCCAATTTATAAATTAAAAATAGACGCACTCGTCTAAATTTCGCCGCTCGGAGTCCGCCGACCTGCGCCGTTTCGCGAGTCGCTCGCAGTAAAATCCCGACAGTCGAATCGACTCGCTCGCTCCGACGGCGCCGTCGTCGTCGAATTTTCGACGACGAGTCGGGGGACCGTCGCGCGCTAGGGGGACGCGAAAGGGGGACGCTCCCCCCTCGCCTCGGGAGAGTCCCTCTCTCCCGACGGATCTCGAAACGATCGGCGGCCGACCCGTCGGAGTGACGTTCGGCGAGGGGCCGAAAATAGCGAGGGGAAGGGAGGGGTCGGAGCTTTCCCGGAGCAGTTTCCCGGCGCCGCGCCATGGCGTCCGTCGTGCTCAAGAGCCTCTCCGTCCTCCTCGGGATATTCTTCGTGTTCGTCGGGACGACGAAGATCACTCCGCAGATATCGAAGGAGCTGCACAAGGACCTGGTGCGAGCCCGGCGACGCCCGCGTCCGCGCCCGCGCGCGTCCGCCGGCGTCTCCGCCGCCCCCTAACGGCGCCCTCGTCTGTTTCAGCGCAAGGAGTACGTCAAGTACGCGAAGGTGTTTCCCCTGTCGGAGACGCTGGACTTCAAGCTGCCGTCCAAGTGGTACCGGCGGGCGGTCGGCTCGCTCGAGATCGCGTTCGGGCTCGCGATGGCCGCCCTCCCCGGACGTGAGCGACGCCCTCTCCTCGCGCCCCCGCGGGGAGTCGGCCGCTCACTTCCGCCCTCTCCCTTTCAGACAGGATAAAGAACGCGGCCAACGCGGGCCTGCTCTGCCTGATGCTCCTCGCGGCCTACTCGCACTACGCCGTCGGCGACCCCTTCGACAGGTCCGCGCCGGCGCTCGTCTTCTTCTTCATGCTCAGCGGCCGGCTCGTCGTCTGGTGAGCGCGCCCTCCCGCGCCCTCTCGCGACCTCTCACGCGCCCTCTCACGCGCCTCCTCTCCTTTCAGGTACCAGACCAACCGCCGGGAGCTAGAGGGCGGCGGCGCCCCCGCGACGGCCGCGAACGGACTCAAGCAGGACTAGCCGCCGGATCCGGCCCGGAGCGACTTCGGGACGCGGTTTTTTTAAGAAATGCGAAAATTTGGTGTCTCCATTTGCACGTTTGAGTTGTAATCTGACAGAATGCCAATAAATGCGAACGACACCCGCTGGTTTCATTGGACGATCCCGACGTTTGCCCCGATCCGCCCGCCCCCGTTGCGCAACGACGAGCCCCGGAGGCGCCCGGGCGCGCTCCGCCGCGTCTCCGAGTGCCGAATTCAAATGTCACCCCGTTATAAATATCGTCCGCGAGTGCGGCCCCGACTGACATGTGCGCGCTCTGTCAACTGTGCGCTATTTATAGTCTCGCGGATGCATCGAACCTCGAGGAGAGGGCCCCCGGGGTCGCCGGGGGCGCGAACCGCCCGGAGACGCGATAATAATAGTGACGAGAGATCGAACCGTCTGCCAAAATCGAACCATCGCTGCAAAAAAACAAAACGCGGCCTCGGCCCTCGACCCTCTCCCGCTCTTCCCGTCGCCTTCGCCCTCCGCCCGATTTTGGCGCTCTCTTTTTCCGTTTCTTCCGAAAGATCGACCGTTCGTCAGATTCGATCGCAAAACGGCACCGGCGTAACGCTAAAAATTGCGCCTTCGAAAATCGCGCGAGACTCGCGGCAGCGATGAAACTCTTCCGGCGAAACGACCGAGAAATTTTGTAGCCCGTTTCGGAAATTGTCAGCAAAAAGATTAAATTGTGTCTGTGTAAAATATTCGCAAGCACTCTCGCACGACGGAAATACATTTTCTCATCTCCCGGGAAAAGTAGATTTTTTCCATTCCTTGACCGTTTTCATTTGTTCCGATTTTTTTTCTTTTGCCATTCGCTCGGCTCGACGCTCTCCGCTTCTCTCCGAGGCGCCTCGGTCGCTCCCTTCCGCTCTCTGAAAGCTAACACTTCGTACTTGTCATTTTCTCCATTTTACTTCTCGTGCAAAGGAAATTGTCAACTCAAAGATTCAACTGCATCTGTGTAATATATAAAAAGTGCTAGCAGTCAGCAGAGACAGAACGGCACGCGCGCAGCGCGTCTGCGCGTGCGCGCTCGCGACGGAGACGGAAACTGTAGAAACGATTCTCTCTCTTTCTGACCGACTCCCGCTCGGAGTTTCAACATTCGTCTCCTTCGGCCCGATATTTCCTACCGCGTCTGTGCAAGTTTCACTTAAAAAATTAAAGAAGCGACTGATAAAAAGAGTGAGTGATCGTTTTAATTTACAGATACGAACGATCACACACTGTAGTCGCACAACGGTTCGATCTGAATCAATGCGGTCGTCGGGCTCGATGATCATTTTTGAAGTTTGACTCGCACAGGGCCGATCAGTTCGAACGTCACGAAAGGCGGCAGCCGATCGGAAAGAGAGGGAGATTCGTCTTCAGCGCGTGCGCGCGAGGCGGTGGCGAGCCTATTTTATTATATATTATATTATTTTATTATCACAGCACGCGGTCACATCTTTTAGCTGATAATATTAGTTAACAAATGTGAAAAAAGGAATACATAAAATTAACTCTACCCGGGAGCTGACAATTTTTTATTTCTGCCGCTCGAAAGAAATCACGCGTTTCTTTTATATTCAGCATGAAATTACTTATCTTCGTATAGTCACTATGACTAACATAAAAAATATAAGTATATATTCAATTCAACATTTTTTTTATATTTCACTGACTCAAATGTAAATAATTACATTCTTCTTTTTTTTTTTTTTTGAGGTAACTTTTAGCAATTCCTTTTATGGGAACTACTACCAACCATTTAGACATGGTAGTTCATGGCATATATGTATATGTTTTTAAAAATGTGGTTGCCAGCCACTTCTCCTGTGGGATTCGAACCCAAGATGATTGAGTCACGAGTCCAACCGCTTAACGCGGGACTACCTACAGGTACTTTTTAATTTTTTTTTTATTTATTAATTAGTATAATTTAAAAAAAATGTGACGATTGCGGTCGATGCTCTTTAATAATATTTTTTTATCTCAAGTATAAAATCAGCCAATAATAATCGTAAATCACCGCGTTTTATAATATCAACTCACTATGGACCGCCAACACGCGTGCTGTGTTTTTGTGATGAGCAAAATCTTTTCCGAAATATCAGCGGACCGTAATAGTCTCAGTCTATAGAGAATAGAGTTTTAACATTTCTTAATAAATTGTTAGGGTGACTAAATTCCGCTTCGACCGAGTGAGAATTGGGAAAAGTTAAAATTAATGTTTCGGTTGTATGCCTTAATTTGACATATCTTTTGAGAATATTTTTACAGTTCCAAAATTCAGCACGATCACTGTTTAAAAATGATTTTTACTTTTCAAATTCTCTTTCGACTCGATAAATTTTTCTCGCAGTGAAAAATCAACATCGTCTGTGTCGTTTTCGAACAGATTTATTATCCATCTTCTTCTCGGAGCGTCGCATACGACATCGAACCTCACCGGGGAGAGGATTTTTCATTCGGCGATTCCCCGTTCGTCTTTCACGCGCGGCAAAGTAAAGATAGGGTCGTTCGAACGGGGATCGCAATTCGGGTAGGAGAGAAGAGAATCTAAGGGCGAACAGCAAAACGGTCGAGGGGTCGACCCTTTCCGCTCGCGAGTCGATATCGTGTCACCGAGTGGGTAACCTAAAAAAAATACAAACGGAAAGGGTTAATTATTGTCGCAAATCCCGCGAGAGTCAAATCAGATCGGGGTAAACTTGGATCGAGGCGATTATGCATAGATCTTACCGAATCTCCCTGAGTTTGTCTTTTTGAGGGTTTTACAGAATTAAAATTTAAAAAAAACGGGATCCTTGTGTTTCGAGAAAAAAAATATTTCAATTTATGTACATACCTGCCTAAAATAGGTTTGGCTAGACCGAGGTATTTTTGTTATGTACTCACTTCTGACAACAAAACTTATGTTATGTATTGTCAGGAGTGCACCTCACTTCTAATAACAAAATTTATTTTATGGATTTCTTCTTCATCGGTGGTCTTCAAATGAAAGCGTATTTATCGTTTTTATATATTTATTCTTCACTTAGTTTATAATAGAATACACAATTGCGGTAGTGACCCGAAGTCTATGTGCTTTCGCAAAAGGCAGATAGATGTTGTATAACAGGTGTTATCTTGGCGAGTGAATAGAGAAGAGTCTTATGTCTTAATATGTTAAAATCATATTGCATCGTCGAGGCACCGATTAGGCGATAAGGGCTTATTGGAGGGGAACCAGCCGACCAATCATCGGTGACTTGACGATGTTTTCGAAGATTATGAAATACGATGAGAGATGATGTTTATTTTACTCGAAGAGCACCATGTTTGCAAATGCACATAAATTACACTCTAAAATAGATAAGAGAGCGTGGGAAAGGATATGAGACAAACATAAATTAAACGCTCAGAAGTGGACATTGGAGAGCGTAGGATAAGGGTGCAAAAAAAGGGATGATGCAAAACAGATGTGAAGCAAGGACATGGTCTCAATGCTGTAGATTTCAATTTTAGAAATACTCATGTCACTGAGTTGGCAATCCAGAATGGCGAGTACATAACATTTTTTTCAAAAGATTTATACGGGATATCACGTTTTTCTTAATTTTCCGTAAAGAAATTTTTATCGTCTTGCTCCTTGAAATAATTTATAATATTTCTTACGCTGACCTGCATTTTTGCCTGTTTTTTGAGAGATCTTTTTTGCGTCATATGTTTGGAAAAACCTATGTTTTTTTTCTACCTGTGCTACAGAAAATATTTTCGAATCATCTATTTGTAAAAACCAGATTAGTATATTTCGTACGATAGTTTGTTTACCTATTTAATCGAAGGGAAAATATAAAAATACGTCTATACTCGGACAAGATATTTTCGCGTAATTGTCATGTGATACTTTTTTGAAAGGACAATTTGACAAAATTGAACTTACACACTTTCGGTTAATTCACAGATCTGATTACCCTGCATTTGCAAATAAGCACTCCATTCTGCACTACATATTTATGCGAGCGGGCTTTTTTTGGTACTGTTTTATTAAAACAACCAGCGATGCAATTTAACCAATATTTTTATGACGAAGTGTGCCTATGAGATGATTGAGTATCGAGAACGACGCAAAACGCCCGGAGTGGGGACGGCTCCGCTTTCGTTCGAGACTACGCGAGTTTGAGAGCCGCCGCCGTAGACCCGTCGGGAACCCCCCATACTTTACACAAAAATATAGGGGAACGAATATATCATTTTGTCTCCTATGAATACTGTGAATTTGACACTTTGTTAGGCTTGATAATTATTTATATTTATCCGTTGCGATGTAATATAAAAACAGTCTCTTCCTCAGTCGCGAAAGAATGGCCCCGAAGGGAACGTCAATAAATAGAAATAATACCTCAAATGAATCGATCCACTGTTTTGACTCTAAATCGTCGAGTGGAAAATAAAAGGCAAACTGTCCATTTTCTAATTTGCTTTTCGCCGACGATACACTCGCACCTCGCATAACGAAGGGGGTTACATCCGTTTCGTACATTCACCTCCTCGTTCGCTCGATATTGAAGGTAGCATAACCTCAGAGTTTGATTTGGAACGATCGCCCAGCGGGTCTCCCGAACGAACGCCTTCGCGACCGTCTCGACGGGGAGCGTGGAAAGTTTGTAAAGACCGAGTGGTTATCTTCGAGAGACGGTGGAGAACTACTCCGTACGACCTTTTGGATTCTACCGGAGGGGGCTTTCCGGAATTCAGAGTTCAATCTCTCCTTTCCTCGCCGGGCTAGGGTGAAGTCATACGCGACGCTCGAGTGCATCTCGGATTTTTAACATAAACACGCAATTATAAACGACGTGACGGAGGCCAAATATGGAATTTAAAAGTGACTCGAATACGTTTTCGATGTGTTGCCGTTGTCGCCAAACAAATTGATCCATGTTTGCGCGTTACCGCCTCACGGTATAGTCCGCCGAAGACCGGCAAATAAGTAACAAATCGACGGTTGTAGTGCTTTATTTACCTTAGCAACCATACGCTGAACGTCTCGCATAACAAATTGCATACACAAACAATATTTTTACTATGCCTATGTTATTTCCGCACGTATAAACAATACGTTGACAAACTTTTGTTGCAATCGGATGAACGATGCGAATTAAATGCGAACAAAGACCATTTTTTTTATATATTAGAAGATATTCAAATATTTTTTATTAATGGCTAATGTTCAAAGCGGAGCAACCGCTTCGAACAGGTCGCGGCTGCGAGACCCGAACTCGAGCTCAGAAGAGACAGAACTCGGATAGGATTCGGGAGCAGACTCCGACGGTGACCTGTATTTCTTTTATATTCGGCTTAATTCTCCCTTTTCACGGATCTTTTGTTAAAGTCGTAGGATTTGGACATGGCTTCTATTATTATCTGAATGTTGTACAATCATTTGCTTTGTTTTGAAAACCAGCCGTTATAAGGATAATTACGATTGTGCATCGTCCCCATTGCCAACGTATGATTCTCATGTTTCCGAAAAAAAAAAATGATTATTTAATCAGTTAGATAGATATGGCTATCGATGAGTCGATTTTTGTTTGCAATCTTGACCGTGAGATCATTTGGGAGTTAGTCATTTAGCCGAATATCTTCACTTTTACCTTACAAAACAGGAAAGATTGACCAATACCATCAAGAAATTCCAAGTAGTTTTCGAATATTGCAAAAATAGTTTATCTCGTTGGAGGCGCTTCCCGCACCCCCGGAAATACCTTCTCGCACATCCTCGATTGAGAACCACTGTTCTAGTATATTAAAAACGTTATTAATTTCAACATACTTTTGGTCACTTCGATGATAGAATCCCGAAATAATCTTCTTCAGTGCATGTAACGATATCTTCTGTTGAACTGAAAATTGTTTCAATTATAAAATAAATTAAGTTCGTATTTCCATATTTGACGTTTCAACAACTCTTTTACATTAACCCTTAGCGATACGAATGTTTTTTTCCGAAGTGTTACACCAGGTCCAAGCCATTTTTAGTGAATTTATTAAAAAATATGTTTATGGTGAAAAATAAAGGAAACGTGGTAAAATAAATAAATAAAAATATGTATTTAGTACGAATATTTGTTGATATATTTAATGCTAATTTGCAAAAACTAATTCCTAAAATTACATAAGTGTGGTATTTTTAAAAAACTATCTCCAGGGTGGAGGCCGGGCTTATTTATTTTTATTTTATTTAGATATTTATAAACACCTTACGCCATATTACATAAAAAACAAATTAAAAAATGAAATGAAATACAATGTAAAATAAATAAGATAAAAATACATATAAATATAATAATAACAATAAAAATAAAATATATATAAATAAAATAATAAAATTAATCATAAAAAAAATAATAACGATAAATAAAAGAATATTCAAATTTTTAGAAAAAATATGCATATATATATAATAATAAAAAATAAAATATTAGCAAGTAAGCTTAAAAAATTAATAATAATAATAATTTAAAATATGAAATTTAAATCATTAAATTATTTTCGCACATATCATAATATAACGATGTCTGTCTTCTTTTTACTGGAATATTACGATGCGAACACACCATATAATCTTTGTAGTTTGTAGAATCATATATTTAATGGGGGGATTTATATTCAATCGTTCCTTGTCATCGGTCGTCGATCTACACCCGGTATGTCTTTTGGGCTGCACAAAAATTCCCGATGATTTGCATCAACATTTGGCGAAATTTTATGACTCTGAGGCTTTTGTCCTTCTTTTTTCTCTTGTATAATGTGTGCATTCACAATTGAGGTTTCTAACCCCCCGAAAAAAAAGTTTCCTCCACCATTTTAATGACTTACACATAAAACAATATGACGTTGCCAGTGTCTACTTCTTCCATACTTCTTTTTGATTGTCATTATCAATGCGTTAGCGGGTTTTCCTTTCGGGACTTGTCCTCGCCGATTGCGATGACGATGCGTACTGTACACTAAGCATCGTTACATTTCTCTCGACTCACCATGCTAATGCAAGTTTTTCTTTTCTTTGGAAAATGTTTTTTTATTTGCCACGGTTTTACTGGTAGGGTATTAAGTTATTTTTAAAAGTTCCTCAAGAAGCTTCGGATTAGTGGAAAATCTGTCGGTGAATACATGGTAACTTTTTATTTCCGGAGTCATTATCGTTTAAAATCTCACGAAAAATAATTAAACTGTCAGATAACTTCACAAATATGAGATGTTCGCGGTGACACAATTCGCCAAAGACTATTGTTTGAAATTGTGATTTTATACACAAAGGGTTAAATTCTCAGTTAAAAAAACCGAATTATCATCGATCGGAGGTAGTTTATATATGTATTTTTAATTTAATAATTTTCCTTTTTGGCTGGCAAATGTGGTATTTATAACTTACCAAATTATTGTAAATATTGCATGGATCTAAATAATATTCGAAAGATACATACTGACTTAAAATAGTGGACATGAAATTAACAACACGGGCAAAATTTTGGTTAAAGCTTTATTGACGCATAAACAAAATATTATAGGATTAAATATTTTCTAATCTTCTTTTGTTTTTACAGTCCTAAACGCATAAGCTACTTCTACGGGAAGATGTGAGCTGACAGTTTTGCCGTTAGACTCGTACGAAAGACAGAATCGATTCAATTCCGCAGGCATACAGCTCTCTTAAAATGTTTGTTACTCTTCGACACGTTTTAAATGTTAGGTTAGATAGATAAAATAAACTCAAGCAAAGATTAGAGTTTAATGTGTGACCCCTCTTTGAGTGAAAGTTATATGATGGGATATAAATATATTTAATAATCATAAATCAACGGAGAGAAATAAATATCACGCTAAGCCGGATCGTGACCCGTTTGTAACAATTGAAGAGCATTTTGCAAATTAGATATGGCTGTTTTGACATCATCATAATTTAGGGCACTAGCAGCCCATTTGCAATATTTTTGAGCTTTAGTCATTTGTTCTGGTGTCAAAACGGCATTGCATTTATCATTATTTACGTATTGCGTAACCTCCGGGGTGAAAGCATGAAATCCGCCGGGATTTGCGTCCGGAGAATGAGGAACTGACGGTAAGACGTTTGAAGCGGAAGCGTAGGGATTTGAAGGAAGAGCGTCAAAATTAGTATTATCAGTAGTCTCCGGTTTTCTGTCGTTTGCTGCCGATTCTTCGCCGACATTGAGAGAAGCATTGCCATCTTCAGTTTCATTTTCTTCAGATTGCATCGGACCTGAAATTATATAGTGCAGATTCATTATCTAATTTAAAGTCTCATAAAAGTGGAATGTGACAGGTTTATAAAAGAAAAACAATGTTCTTTTGTAATAAAATACCTTTCAACGGACGAAAATGAAAAAGGTATCGAAACAAGTATGATTGTGTGAATTGTGACAAAACGCAGCTGGCGTCGGATGTAGAGATAAGAAAGGGTGCTCGGCTTCAGTTGCCGGGTAAAATCGAGACCCTCTCCAGTAAAATCGCCGAGATTTTAGTTCGTTCTTAATCTTCGACCGACCGACATCTCTTCGGGGACTCGGTCCACGAAGAGATGAGCCACCAGAGAAGTGCGGGCTTTCGCTGCACTTCGCCTGACTTATTTTATCACACGCCATCGCCGTCCACGACTGTTGCGCTCCGCATTTTGGATGAATAAATGTGTCGAGTCAACATAATTAATAATAATTCTTCATCGTCTCCGTTCACGATCTTCACCAGCAGAACATCCCCATCCCTAAAGATCCTGACGTATATCCGCAGTTCACTGGTGTCGTCTTCGCGATCCAAACTAACGATACGAACGTTAACGTTTCGAGTGACCTTCGGACCCGGGCTCTGCGATTCGGATAACGCAGCATCCACTGCATCTACGAAGAAAACGCAGGGGTGCTTATAGTCAGTGGCCTCCTACGTTACACGTTTAAAAAATTCAACCAAATAAATGTTATTAAAAATTCAATATTTTTTGCATCTTAACCCCTACAAGAGTACTAGCACAGACCCTGTGTTCCCCCTCCACTTTTTAGATAGAGCACTCTTGTACATTGAAGCTCGGAGACAGACAGAGACAGAGAGAACTTAGCGCAGTTCGGGAGACTGAGACGGAGAGCTTCCCCGCGTGCATCGCACGATTGTATAGATCGTTGGCCCAAATTTATCGACTAATAATGATTTCGATTTCAAGTGTGTTATTTGTTTACGCAAAGAAATGACCGAATATTGTGAGCTATGTTTGTTTTTTTAACTGTTTGCCGTTCTTCGCTGGTGTTGAATTAGTCTTTGTCCAATTATCATTTCCTTTTAAAGGAGGAGCAAATTAATCCATTTTTTGTGTATTGTTTATGTAAAGAAATGACTTGGTCTTGTATGCTATCAGTGTTTATTTACAATTGACTCTGCCTTGAATTGAAGATTGTCTTACGCTAATAGGAGCTGACAGAAAGTAATCAGTGTAAAGCGATTATGGTATCAATGACTTAATTTTGCTCACTACTTAAAAGGTTAACCTTAGAAAATTCTTCATTTTAGCAGAGAAAAGTCACCACAGAAAAATTTAAAATATTAACAAAAGTTGACCTGTTTGATAGTCTATTATTAACATTGCAAGATTAAACTTTTGTAAAAATAAATTGTCCCTCGAGCTGCATTCTGCCCTATCAGACGGAGAGCCTATGTGGGTCCGTTCACTATATGGTTACGGAGGATGAAGAAGATGGTCCGCTGTTATTCTCGCAAATTGCGCACGAGAAGATCAGTGGCTTCTCGCAAATGGGTTTACAATATGATCAGATATGGTGAGGAATAATATTGTTTTCGTAATGCAAAGAAAAAATTAAATTAAAAAAACATTATTCATCTCCTCAAAAATAGCTGGGAGGTTGGGTGGTTAAAAGTTGTCTCTAGTCAAATAAAAAGGATTGGGATTGCAGTCTCCCGCGCTCAACGAGGACTGTAATCTCTGTCTCCTGCATACAATGCGTTAACCATAAAAATGAAAAAAGCTCTATACTTCAAATTTATGACTTGTCTACATTTTTATGACTACACCCATCCCTCGCTTAACACGGAAGATAGGTTCTGCCAGATCGCCGTGTTAACCGAAATCGTGTTAAGCGAGGTTAAACGTCTGATGTACTTTCTATATATTCTAGGTACTATTTGTTTTTTGAAATGCGCAGTTCTATTCCTCTATCCCCTTACCGTTATTCTCAGAATTTCGCACAGCTGTTTGCACATCTACGAAATGTGGAAACATATATTTTTTCACCAAAACTGAAACCGTGTTAAACCGAAACCGTGTTAAACGAGTACCGTGTTAAGCGAGGGATGGGTGTATAACATTATAATGAAAAGATTTTTAACAAGCTAAAAGTTCAGATGGATTTAAAAAGATAAATTTAATAGAATACTATTTAAAAATAATCTTAAAAGATAATTAAATTTGGAAAATATTTGTAGAACTTCATAAGCATTGAGAAAAAACACTTTTTCAATATAACAGTTTTGATTTGAATTTAAAAATCGCTTCAATTAGTTATATGGCCATTCGTGCACGACTATATGCGGCCACTCGACTATATGTACGTCATGATGGCAAGGCACGATGAGATTTAATAAAAATATAAACACGAAGGTTGTCAATTGAACGTGAGTGGTTCAATTTTTTTTGGTCAGGTCTGAGCACTGTACAGCGATAGGATTTTATTTTTATGCATCAAATTTACCTGGTACGGGTATTTCTCCATTTTTCAGACAGTTATGAATGTAAGCTGCTTTCCATTTTGCATACTTTCTATTTTGTGTCACTTCATCGGTCAACTCGCCAAACGTAACTAGAACATCATAGATCATTCCACTAGTATAAAATGCTTTAACTACATTCCTGAAATTAAAAAATACAACATTCATCATGTAATTGCCATATTTATAAATGCAAAGCGGCAACATGGCGTCGTTTCCGTCCGGTGCAATCTGAAAACTGAACTGGGAAAAATGAGGGAGCCTGTGACTTGTCGCGGTCGTTGAATTAGGACACGTGCTGGTTTCTCGAGCTCGCTAAATTAGAGAACCGAATTAAAAAGTGACAGATCGACAGACTCACTTTCCGTAGTTGCCCTCTCGGTCTTGTTTGTCCGCGTAGAGAAAGAGCTTCAGAGCGTAGTTTTCCAAATGCGCCTGGGCCGCCACCTCGTTCGTGATCGTCTCGTTGTCGCGCTGGGCTTTCTTTTCGTTCTCTAACCAGTCCATCAGCGCTGAAAAGGGAGAAGGTTGAGTTCGGTCGGAGGTCGAAAGCGGAGCGAGTCGACGGCGCGCGGACGCTCACCGACGAGCAGGGCGGTCTCCTCGGGAGTCTTCTTCGTGGAGAGTTTGAGCGCGAGCTGAAGGGCGTGCAGACGACACCAGTATACCGCGCAGGCGTCGCGCCCCACGTGTTCGGCCGCCGTCTTCAGGTAGTGAGCGATGGGCCGGAGGCTGTCCGGACACGGAGGGAACTCCATCGCGGACGCACTGACAGATGAGACGGCCCTGACCGTTCGAATTGCAGGCATTCACCTTTGGCCGATATTTATTTGCATTCTGTCAAAACAATTCAGCTTCGAGCGTTCCTTCGATTTAAATGTATAAAAAAATAATAAAGTAATCGCGTTCACCGATTTTCATCTGCAGCGCAATTAAACAAATTTAATATTAAAAAAATACGCAAACAAAAGAGACGCAAGCTCGACGATATTGCGTCGAGTAGTGGATTTGCGTTTGAAAAGATGCAAGTGTCAGTTTTGAAATTTAATCGACGGCCGAAATTGTTTATTTTTTAAATTGAATCGTTTCGTTTTTCGGCCAGCGATCGCCGGCGGGATGTCGCGTTGACAGGTGTCGACGGCGGTCGATCATGCCGCCCAAGCAGCGCAAGATCGCCATGATGGGCTACAGGTCCGTCGGTGAGTCCGTCGGCCCTCCGAGACGAGCGTCGTTGCCGGGGCGTCCCTACCGTTCTATCGCCTTATCTTGTTTCAGGAAAATCGTCACTCATCATTCAATTCGTCGAAGGCCAGTTCGTCGATTCGTACGACCCCACGATAGAAAACAGTGAGAATTTGTTTTTCATTTTACGGACGTGCGCCGTCAGAGAGACGCATCGACGGACGCAATCGCCGTCACAAACGCGCAAGGATCGACGAACGCCCTCGGCCGTCTCGCTCGAGGACTCGAGGACGGCGGAGTCGCGATCGCCGAACGCTTCCGTTTCATTTTTTATCTTGTTATTTTTTTCCAGCATTCACAAAATCGATACGATTCAACTCGACCGACTATGAGGTAAAATTGGTAGATACCGCCGGCCAGGACGAGTTTAGTATCTTTCCGGCCCAGTACAGCATGGACTTTCACGGTTACGTTCTCGTCTATTCCATCACATCGAGCAAGAGCTTTCAGATAGTTCAAATTATATACGACAAGCTACTAGACATGGTCGGCAAAGTGCAGTAAGCGCCTCCAGTTCGGAACGGTCCATCGTATTAAATATTCCCGCTCGGACGGACGAGTTCTCAATCTCTGAAACTTTTCAGCGTGCCGATCGTGCTCGTCGGCAACAAGACCGATCTACACATGGAGAGAAAGATAAGCACCGAAGAAGGAAAGAGGCTCGCCGAAAAGTGGAAAGCCGCCTTCGTCGAAACCAGCGCAAAACAGAACGAGGTGAGTCTCTCTCTTCACTTGATTTTTTTTTAAACGGTCTCAGATCCGAAGCGATCCCTCCGCTTCCACGGTTTCGAAAATGAAAAAGTCTTCGAATTCGTCTGCGGCAAAAATGGCCATACCCTTTTCACGCTCCCGATTTCCGTCGAGCGTTTGCAGGATTCGCCGTTTAACTCTTTCTCTTTCAGTCTGTTTCAGATATATTTCATGCCATGCTGGTCGAAATCGAGAGGGCCGACGGAAATATGCAAGAAAAAAACGGTTGCGTCATTTGTTAAGAGTGCAGAACGAGACTAAAAACATAACGAGTGATATCGATTTCTGTCATAGTCGCAAATGTTAATTTTACCACATCCGCAACGTCCTCTCCGATCATACGACGATATCGGATCGTTTAGCATATAAAAGAATATTTTCAATTTTTATTTATCGATTCGATGCCTGTTCAAATTATTCGATGTATCTGCCAAAGGTGCGATTTAAAAATCAGCAAAATTGCACTGTCTCAGTGAAAATTCTTGTCGTTTCCATTTTTCTCTCTCATTTTAAGACATCTGGTCACGCTGAGCGAACGCGAGAGAGGTGCGGAACGCGCGAAGAAGAGACGGAGCTTTCGACCCTAGCCCGCATCTTGTTCGGTTTCGACTCTGAATCGGAACTCGTTAGACTAAATCGAAGGATTTCAAGTTTTGTCGTTCCTTTGCTGTACATTCGAAAACTAATTTAATAAACAATCCTAGATACTTATTTTGAGTAGATATTTTTGTGTTGACTTCAGTCGCGTGTCGAATCTGACTTTTCATTTTGCCCGCGTTTATCTTGCTCAAAATCAGTCGTGAGATTTCTTCATTCAGGTGCGCAGTTTATCGATAATATTGAACGTAATAAAACTAAAAATCGATAAACACAAAGTACATTACCAAAACTAGCTTAATTGTACGACGGCGGCAATTATGATATTTTTATTATATAACTTAGTTTTAAGTTGCCCGATCGTTAAAATGTGTTTTTTGAGAAATATACTCAAAAAATGACACTAAGATCAAATGTGTTCTTCCAAATTCTAAGTAAAAATCACTGACGGATGCATCCAGTCAGTAGTTTGATTTAAAAAGATCCACAAAAACAAACTCCGTTGACCTCTCGCACGTCCGGGGAAGAGGTTCTGCTCTTCCAGGCCGAGATATTAAATTTGAATTGATGAAACTAGATCGGAAAGAAATCTTTTAGAAGAAATTTTTTGGAGCTGAATTTGTTTATCTTTTTTTCATTTATAAAATGCAATTATTACCATGCAGTAAAAAAAGATAACGTCTTCATTATGGGAAGTAGTAGTACTGTACTTTTTAATGTTTATTCAGAATCATAACTAAAATTTATAACTAACTTTTTTATTGTTCCAAACAACTGAAACCTGTTATCACTTTTTACGCATACAATATGTATTGTTATTTAAAAAATGAAATCATGCTCACAGCTATAATTAAAAGTAAGCAATGCCTTAAAAAAGATTATTGTTTTGCAGACACGAAACTCACTAGTGAGTACTTTTCAAAAAACTGAATTTTTATTAAAAAAAAATGCTACCAACACTTTCAATGTTATTTATTTATATCGATAAACAATCTCAAAATTCTCTATACCTTCCAAGTGTAAAAGAATTCTTTAAAAAAACACTATAGAGATATCTTTCAGGTAATGAAATGATTTAATTTTTCAAATATGTATCTTTTGTCATGTGATTGTCTACTTTAAGGAATGAATAGTATATCTAACTTTTTAGTAAATGCCATTATCGAGACAATGTTTATTTATTGCAAAACAAATTTTGTCAATCTCAAATATGGTTTTGCTTTGTGTATTTTAAAATATACCTTTCTGTACTTCAAACCTGATATAATAAATTAAACATTTTTATTAAACCCTGACCAATGATTGAACATAGTTTAATAATATTTTGCATACTTTACATTCCTATTAAAAAATCGCCACTCAAAAACTTTAAAATTGAAAGTTCTAGTACCTCCAACCAAGATTGACAAAATATCCCAAGACTGATTCATTTGGTGTTTTTACATGGAAATGTTTTAAAAATAAAAAGAAACATGTCGAACGATTATCATAATACTTTCAAATATGATGGAATACCTAGAAAAAATAATATATCTGGACGGTTTCACATCTATAAAATGCTATATGTTGTTATCATTATGACCTCGTTGTGTATCTGAGCACATTCATACCTATGATTGCTGATTGTGCGGACTCAAAATGTCAAAAACAAATCCTTTTTCATAGAAATGTAAAACTATTTTAACAAGTCTTAAAAGAGGATGTTATATATTTAAATAGAAACAGCAGTTTGAATATTCACTTTAAGCTTAAAATAACCTTTGTATATTGTACCTGTTTAACTTTTACTAACCCTTAGCGAACGATCAATTTTTTTAAATGTATTGCCAATGAATCGACGGTAATTCAACAGAAAGATTGTGCATAATTTAGATTGATTTTATTCAATTTTATCAAAATGAACAAATAAGGTCAAGTAAAAATAATGAAATCAAAATAACAGAAGTGCATTTATTAATAAATTTACATTTTATTTACGCAAAAAAGAAAATTGTAAATAAAAAAGTGACATATCGACCTGTTAACATGTGATAATCTTCAGCTGTCAGAGCAGCTCCTAATGATTTTTTACAGAAATATAATATTCTGGTAGTGCTGGATTTGAAAGATCTTCTGTTGCTATAGAACCATAGTAAGGCAGATTGAATGAGTCTATTCCACGTTTGAATAAAATATTTGCCGTGAATATAACAGCATTCGACTTTATGGGATATTATTCAAATTTTTTTTTTGTTGCGAATATGACAGTATTCGTTCGCTAAAGGTTAACAAACATGACATGCATGAATTTCAAAAACTAATGTGTATTACCGAACAGGCCTAGGATTATTTATTATTATTGATCTACGGGTATGGGCATGTAACAGGTTAAATATACCTGAAATAGTCAATTGAATGTGTTTTACTTTAAAAGAAAATTGTAATATTTTTATAGCAAATCTATATTTTCCACAAATAAGATTACCGACTTTCAACAACAGGAGATCTTTTGACAGGGAGAGTGATCTGAGTTCGAGCAGCACTACCGACTACAGATAACAAAAATAAAAAAGTTGAATTTCACTTTTAAGTATTTATTTGAAAACCTAACTACACACATATCAATCCTCCTTTGACATTTTACAAAACATTCATTTCCTTCCAAGATGAACACAGCCAAATCTCTTTTATCTTACTGACGTTGAATTTTATCATGTATTCGATTTTATTAATCAGTACTCGATCATTTGATGTCGGTAAATCTAAGCCTAACCAGTAAAGGTTTTCATGCATTGTATCAAATTTATGTAGACATCTTTCAAGATCAGAAAATGATATCTCTAAATTATTATCCAAACAAATAAAAGCGAATATTTCTACATTCCTGGTCGGAAGTGGTATGACATTCCCCAAGTTTTTTTCCAAATTTTTGAAACCTTCAAAAAACTCATATTTTTCATTTAAGCTTCTCATTTCTTGGCTCATTTTTTGTTCGGCACTTGCGAAAAATACCAAAGCTAATTGCCTTGTATCAATTTTTAGTAGAGGAGTTTTAGTATGTGTAATGCGAGGACTTTGCTGCGAGGAAATGTTGTAGTTTGTTTTCATCTCTTCCTAAAAGAATAAAATATGAAATGTAATTCTTCGATATTTTAACTGCATGTCTATACAGAAGTAATAATAAATTGGAAATATGCATTTATATAAAACACATCTCTCGAGTAAAATATTTATTAAATTTGGAAAATATATAATGCGACTCAACCGGGTGCGTCTCCCTCTACCTTTAATTACGCAATGTCCAATGGGGGACACAGTTTCTATGGAGGACTTGTTTTTACGTTACACCTGATGTATCCACTTTATATTTATTCAAATTTTCTAATCCATACAATTGAATTTTTTTTTAAAATTCATAAATTTATATATAACACAGGATAAGATTTATTTTGAGTGTTGTTACTATGAACTGTTCTAACGAAATATTAGTTACGCCTGCGAATATCGGTCGAGTGAAGATATATATGTACTCCCATTTTAACATATCTACAAAATGTTGTTCACTCTGTTTCCAGTCACGAAATGCTACCTAGTTTTTCTGGCCATTACAACTACAAAAAGCTACTTATAATTTATCCACGAAATACTACTCAATATTCAAAGCCATTCATGAAATATTACTTGAATATACATTTCAGGATTTCTACCCCTATGGGGCATTTACATTGCGTCTATCTACTATCACACTACATTACTGATCCAGCAGTTGTACTATACTTTCCTAGACTCCCCGGCTCACTCGTTATCTTTTACATAGTCGATACTATCTAATAATGTAAGAAGCCTGGTGAATCAGAGGTCAGGAAGACTAAAAAAGAGAGGAACAACAGACAGCCTGGAAGAGTGACAGACGAAGAATTTCACTTTGCAACGGTGACATTATCTTTTGTTGCCTTTATATCAGCGAACTAGGTTAACTTGAAATTGGAAACCATCTAGTCTTAATTTCGTACGGACAGGGAGACACCTTCAGTTGGTGTAGGAGCGAATCCGAGATGCACCTGGGCATCACGTAGGATTTCACCGTAGCCTGGCAACGCTCTCACAAGGAAGGGAGGGGAACTGGAATATGTACTCTAGAAAGCCCTTTTCAGTAAATCAACAAAGTTGCCTCGAGTAGTTTTTCACTATAAGCTAAAAGGTGTCCCATTAGTAAATAAATTTTGTATTCCATACATAAAATCAAATTAAGTGACAAAAAAGTGATCTTTTTTGTTTAAAAAATGCAATATTTTACACAACAATTTTTGCTGTTATCTATATGGATTAAAGAGATAAAATATTAAAAAATAAAAATACGCAAAAAATTTATTAAAATAAAAAAATCAATCCATAAAATAATTTCTAGTTTTTAACAAAAACTTTTAGGTTTTTCTGCAAAGATTGCTTCATGTTAATATATTATGTTTTAAATAAATCGTCCATTTCCAAATCAGAATTCCGAAATATATTACATAGAAAAAATGTGACGGATCCCAATTGTATTCATTATTTTCTTCCCTAAAAAAGCACAAAGTGAATTAAACACCAATTGAAAAAAAGCTAATATAATGAACACTCTGTCAGCACCTAAAAATTATTTATTTTTTCTACGTTGATATAATATCAACTGTTTTAGATATAATTCGAGTCCACTGTTCAATCCAACAATAATCAAGTCCAATTAAGATATAGCTTCAATATTATGATAAGTCTATAAATACATTATGATATGATTGCTCCATTCCTTTATATCTCAACACATAACAGACGCCGCCCAATTGAAGAAAAATATTGTCACTCAACACCTTATTCTCCATCTTTATATCATTTTACAAATTACTATTTGATAAAAAACTTTTTTGATCCTTAACCTGTTGAGGAGCGAGCAAATTTAAAATCGATGAAGTCGTTGATGTCATAATCGATTAATTTCTGTCAGCTCCTAATCAGCGTAAGACAATCTTCAATTCGAGGCAGAGTCAATTGTAAATAAACATTTGATAACATACAAGATCGCGTCATTTCTTTACATAAACAATGCACAAAAAATCGATTCATTTGCTCCTCCTTTAGAAGGAAATGATAATTGAACAAAAACTCATTCAACAAGCAGAGAAGAAAGGCAAGCAGTTAAATAAACAAACACTCTCGATAACACACGATATTCGGTCAGTTCTTTGCGTAAACAAATAACACACTTGAAATCGAAATCATTATAAGTCGATAAATTTGGACTTAACGATCTATACAATCATGCGAGGAACTATCCGTCTCAGTCTCTCGAACTGCGCTAAGTTCTCTCTGTCTCTGTCTGTCTCTGAGCTTCAATGTGCAAGAGTGCTCTTTCTGGGGCATAAGAATTAGGACATACATGTATGTCGAAGCTCCCTGACAGCTTAATCAATTATAAATACCAGTTGCTGTATGAAACCTAATTTGCAAATTGTGCAAGTGCCAGTATTTGTTTACATAAACGATAATGTTTCAAATCGTAAAATATGAAAATTTTACCCAAAATTATTATGTAAATTAAATATTTTATTCATCTACTAGCCGATACCCAGCACATTGCCGCTACAGAAGTAATAATTCTAAAAATATCGTTTGTTGATTTTATTATAAATATGAACAAACATTGATTTTTATATACAAGATCTACTGTAAGTTAATTGTACCATACTTATATTATTTAAGAAAGTGCAAACAATAAGTTGGCAAAGTTTTATCGCAATCGAATGAACGGTATGGCAGCGCATTAAATAAGGACAAACAAACATTGATTTTTATATATTAGATTATGCCTATGTTACTAACGAAATCCTTGGCAATAAGTGGACAAAGTTTTATAGTAATCCAATGAGCGGTATGGCAGCGCATTTCGAACAAACAAAACCCAATTCATTTTTATATATCAGATGTGAATGTATTCAATTTATTAGTTGGACCTGTGACGCTCCCAAAAATAAAAATGCTGCATAAATTCAAAATAACAATTAAAACAAAATATTATATACCTGTTTGAAATGATAAACTGTAATGCATGTGTCCACGTCATGAAAAATTTCTAAGATTAAATCTTTTACTTCGTCCCAATTCAATTTATCTAAACCACAACCGATGGTAGGAATGGCTATATTTTTAACATCATTGGCTATTACGTGATTACGCATATCTTCAAGAGATGCTTTTAAAGACAGGATCGTTGGTTTTTTATTGCTGAATGATTTAGTTATCAGATAGTAAATAAATCTGTTTTTAACATTTAAAATAGCCACTTGTCCACTTTTTTTTTTTTGGTCCAATAATTCACCAACTTTTTTAAATCGGCTCCTGAAAATAAAATTTACAAATATATCAGCAGTCAATTTTTTTTGGGTGATTGATGATCTGATGATTTTCTATCGACCTACTAATGAGTAAAAAAGTTCCAAATCAGTGTTAATTAGTGAATAACTAATAGACTGTATCATGTTTCTACTTCCGGGAACAATCATAACTCTCTCTTCCCACAAGTTGAGCCCTCCTGGAGTACTATCTGACATTAATATTTTCAAAATTCTTCATTGCGATTCTAAGATTCCAGTTCTAAACTAGCGGCTGCACTGTGATAATGAAAAGTTTTTTTAATAAATGCAAATCATCAAACACGAGTTACTGAATAAAAAATATCAACAAGATTGAAAATAGTCTATTGGAAAAGCAGAGTTGCAGAAGAAAACACTGATTTAAAACAATATTATACTAAATAGCTTAGCATTGTTATAAACGATAGCAAATCATAATGATTCTAGTGTTCAATATTTGTTTGAACAATATATACTTAACGCATTACATACAGGGTAACTTTGTGCCCGTCTGCTCTCTGACATGCTTCAGCACAAAAAAGCTATATTTATATAAAATGCCACTAATTATAATATAACCAATATTTTAAAATATTTTTTTCAAAATAATAATCACCAAGTATTCAGCTACCAGTATAGATATTGAAATTTTTTAAAAGATCTTTATGCTGATTTTAAATTACACCTAACACTTATAAATACGTATTTTACACAATTTATTACGGGTCTCCAATAGTACTCCCGTAGGGATTAATTAGTTAGAGAATTTTTGGTACAATCCTGTTAATGGGGGGCAAAAATATTGGTGAATTGAAAACAACTACTAATTTATTTATTTTTGTTTTTAATTAAATTTAAATTCTAGTCTGGTTAGGTTAGGTTTTTTTTTGTTTTAATTGTGTCGAAATGAACGCATTTTCAATTCACCAATATGCTTGCCCCCCGTCAAAAGGAAAGTACCGAATTTTTTTATGAAATGCTATAAAGCGTCCAATTTGATATTGAAAACGTCCAATTTGAAGTGAAAAACCTATATTTGCATTTTTTTGGGTAATAGATGGGTTTTTTTTTTGCTTTGCTGACAACCTCCTTGAAATATTTAACTAATCATTGTCTCTTTGATGGAATGGTTTCTTTAAATAGACAATACAATGGCGCGCATAGAAACTGCTTTTGGATGAAATTCTGGCGGAATGATATTACAGGAATACGAATGAGGAAAGCGCTCGAAGGAATACGAAGAATGCTATCATCGTTCAATCGATGATAGAATATATAGGAAGAGATAATACAAGAGATAAAGGAGGGATATTGATTTGATAACTCCTAGGCTGAAGCACATCTCCACAAGAAACAACATAAACAAAAAACAAAGGTTCACGAGACAAATGAAATCACATTAATGACCTTAGATTAAAACTAGAAGTTAGAAATTGAACATTTGGGTACATAACACCTAATTTACATGTCTATGAAAGTTTATAACTAAAAATAGTATAATAATAATAATATACATATATATTACTTTTAAAATAATTAAGGAAAGTTTTATGATAGTTAAATAAGATACCTAAATTCAACTGCAATACCCGCATTCATATGCAAATCCTCAGCAACACAATGAGCTAACGAGTGGTCCTCGGGAGCATCAAACAAATCGCCATCTTTTTCCACAAATTGAAATTTACGTATTTTCTTCTTACAATGTTGTTCTTCGTTAACATTCTCCTTTTTTTTATTTTCCTGTTCATTGTGGGGTCTTTTTATAATGGTCGTTTTACTGTCATCTGTAAAATGGCGGTTTCTGCGCGACGTTTTCCCCATGTTTGACAGCTACAAAGATATAAAATTAAATTAACCTTTCCCTTACGATGCTACATATTTAATATGCCATATGACATTCTAAGACCCCGTATCTATTATATTTCGTGTAGATATTCGATAATATATATCAATATAGATAGTATGTATTATAGTGTGTATATATATATATATATATTGATACAGATAGTATATCGAGATTTAATGTAGTAATGTTGTAAGAATTCCCATTATTACAACTTTACTACAACTCGACTCAGCGTAGTAAATATACCATAGTAAAGGAAAAGTTAAATGAAAAATGTACATACTTTTTAATTGTTTGCGAATATGAATAAAAATCCGACATTAATAAACAAAAAGCTAAATAGCTCCTTACCGACAAGCGCTCTTGCGAAAAATAAATCTAAGCAATCGCAAAACACTCACGACGTCTTATCGCTCGAGACGTGGAAACCCCCAAGTATTTTAATGTTGCCAATCACTATAAACCTATTACCACGAAAAAAGAAACGCGACCTCTATAATTTTTTTGCACTCGTATGCAAAATCAAACGAATTTAACAAATTTGAAATGTATCTAAAAAACATTTTAACGAAAAAATAATAAAATGGCTGATTACTGGGTAAATATTTCTTTAAATCATTAAGATGTGTTAAAAAATCAGTTTGGGAATCGAGTTTAGAAGTGAACACTGGAGGCATGCGAGTCTGGAAGGATTATGTATGTTTCTTAAAATTAATTATATTACGTTTTTCTATAAATTTGTTTTTGATAACTGATTAAATATTCCCTCTGTTTAAAAAACGCATTTATACAAATGAGTTGAATAAAGGAATTTGTAAGGTTTGATATAGCAACACTCCATCGAGTCGTCAACATGCGGAGGTTGTCTGAAAGTTCAGCGGGCATCGCAGAGTACGTCAGTCCCGGTGGCGGTTTCACTGCTCTCATCAAGTCCAGGTCATTTTTTTTTCTAAAACTAATTCTTTACATTTTTTAAGACACGTGCTCATTTAACCCTACTATTTATTAGACAGTTCAAACTTTCCGTCAATTTTTTTACTGGGAAAGAAACCTATGAATGAGAAATAAAAGATAAAATGGAAATACAGTGAAACCTCGATTTTACGTTTTCCAAGGGACCCTGAAAAAAAAACGGTAATTGCGGGAAACGGTTAATGCGGGAAAGCTTCAAATAATAATAAAAAACAACTAAAATCTTAAAAAAACATTTATTTATTAGTTACTTGTATATATTGTATATAAAATTTATTTTTTAAAAAACTCCTTTATGTTTGTTTGCTTCTTTGTTGTTTGGCACTTTAATTGGAACAAAGACGCCTCAAATTCGCGTACTTTTCTAAGAGCGGATTCATCTATTTCCTTGGAATAGAAAAATGATTTAATTTTTTCGAAGGCCAATAATGCTTCTGTAAATGTCGGAATAGATTCGGTATTATGTTCTTCGCCATCTTCCTCTTCACTGCTGTCATTGGTTGCATCACATAATGAGTCTTGCCGCACTTTTCAATTGTTTTGCGAATGTTACTCTTCATAGCAACAATCGTGTTTAGAGTTGATGGTGCTAATCCCAGACGTTTTGCTATGTCAATTCGTTTTTCTCCTGGATTGTTTTCGACGTCTTGAATTATTTTTAGCTTCTCAGCTAGAGTTTTAGTTTTCTTCATGGGTGGCGGCATTTTAGTTTCAATTTGGAAAAAAAATCGATACAAGATGTGAGGCAATATTGAACGCAACTGACTTGTACAAATTCAGCTACGCGACTAAAAAGTTTGTATGTACAGGAATCATTATTACCATGAATTTTAAACAATTCAACATTTGCATTGTAACGTAGAGATAAAACGGATTGGGAAATTCCCAACCTCGATACTAAGGAATGTTGGACACCGATGTTCGTCAAATCAGTCAAACAAAAGACGATAGGTTTTCCCTTTTTAAGTGACGATCTCCGAATAATCGACAATAGCGTAGATAAGGTAAACCTATTATCCAAAACTTTGGGACTAATCACCAGGATTCCCAGCACTTAAGCGACAATAGCACACAACAGACGATTTCGAAATCATTAAAATAATTCTTCAAAAATTATCCTAAATCCTTAACAAATACTAAAATAATCACTCCGTTAGAAATTATTATCAAGAAAAAATAAAGATTAAAAACAAAAAAATACACAGGTTCGGCGAAATTGATAATACAATCATTAAAAACTTCCCACGAAATTTTTCAATGCTTGCCTGAAAATCGGTTATTATCCCACATTATGGAAATTTGCAAAGGTAATTCCGATTCCAAAATCAGTCCAAAAAAATGATCGATCCCGAAAACTATAGACCGATCACTCGGCTGTGTCAAACTTGCTTGCCGAGATACGGAGAAATATGCAATAAAAACGGTCAATCGGGATAATATTTGTGACGGGACCAAAATATTTAAACGGTTTATCGAGGAAATCGGTAAATCGGGGAACGGTCAATGCGGGATTATTTAACGTTGTTCTTATGGGAGTTTGACGGGACTATAAAAAATGAACGGTCCATCCGGGAAAACGTATTATGCGGGAACGGTTTATCGAGGTTCCACTGTACCTCAATATCACTATTATTGTTAAGGACGTGGATGGCTTGTGTGATCACTTCGTCATTGTTGATGATGTTTTTGTTAAATATTTAAAATACTTGCCTCTTCGTCAAGTATTCAGTGATCCGAAATCTGAGTGTTGTCGCAAGGCACGAGAAGAACGTTTCGGACTGATCTGATCCGGTTCGGTCTGAGGAATACTTTTTTTTAAAAGAAAATATAGGAAGGAAGTTGGAGAGAGTATCGGAACTAGATGGCAAAAAAGACACTAGGAAAACAAAAATGACACCATGCAGATGTCCCTATTGACTGACAATTTCATCAGTTCAAACTATATTAAAGGCTCGAGAAGACTATCAGGACGAAACTTAATCCCTAAAGGAGTATTGTGCCGGGGCATGGCATCCCCCCTCCACTTTTCAGAAAGAGCACTCTTGTACATTGGCAGAGCGCAGTTCGGGAGACAGACGGAGGGCTTCCCTGCATATATAGCACAATTGTATAGATCGTTAGCCCAAATTTATCAACTAATAATGATTTCGAATTCAAGTTTGTTATTTGTTTATGCAAAAAAATGACAGGATATTGTGTGAATCATATTCGGTCAAAAATAAATTCATCAACGAAAACACGCCATTGAAATGCTCTTATATGTATGTAGTATTTATTTACAATTGAGTCTGCCTCGAATTGAAGATTGTCTTACGCTGATAGGAACTGACAGAAAGTAATTGGTGTAAAGCGATTATGGCATCAACGACTTCATCGATTTTTAATTTGCTCACTCCTCCAAAGGCTAAGAAGGTGACATTAAAATAAGAAAGGAGACAAATGAGCTTAACGACGAACATTTCAACAACAGACACATCAATGTCCTTGATTAAGTGGTCCAGAATTTAAGTACATAACATTATAATAAATGAATACTTTCAATGCATGTTCAGATTGTTTTCAGTAAGTATATAAAAAATTCCCATCTTAAGCAGTAATGTGTATTTCTTTGTAATGTTAGATCACTGCAACAATAGATATTATATATGTATATGTTAGTTGATACTTTACAATGCCTGATGGAAATCAATAAATATGTGATGAACGTCAATATCATGACCGAACTTTTTCTGAAAGTATTTTTTGGTTGAATTATGTTGATGGTAATTTCTTTGCAGATAATGGTAGTACATTTATTTAAAATGTATTTCTCAACACATGACGTATAGTTTTATATTTTATGCCATGTTTTTTCACATTTTTCGCCATTACTTGTCTCATGAGAATTTGTTGAAACACTTTTTTTTAAATCGAGCACTTTCCCTATACAAAGAGTGACCAAAAACTATGTTTAAAAACTCATACGTGAGGTGTTAAAAATAGTTTTAAATCAGAATGTTTAACCATTTTCTGTATGAATTTCAATTTAAATTTAAATTACACTTAATATAATTTATTTTTCACAATATTTGTAGATATGCAGATTTTCAAGTAAATGAAATAAATATCGATGGAGAAATAGCCAAATTGACAAATCAAAATGTGCCATGCTCCACTGTCAAGACTGAACAGAAAAATAAAGAAGAAATGGTTATTTCGAGTAAATATAACTTGGAAGTTTTACCTATGGAAACTTGGGATGAAATAAACACATTGGCTTTAATTGAAAATGATAGACATGAAAAGCTAGAGGTTGTTATTTCAAAACTCTTTTATAATATGTGATTTAAATACTATAAAAAAAACTGAAAAGTAATCAATTTCTTAAAATAATTTTGTCTAAAAATTTTTTAATACCATTTAAAAATTTCAGAATTTAAAAAAAAATGTACTCACATAGTTTTTTATCTTACTATTATAATTTTTATTTTGTAATGAGTGTTCTAAAAACTTAACTGCATGGTAATTAGAGGGTGCGATATGTAATGATTTTGCAGAATGAAGCTTAATATTATTTAGCAAATAATCTTTTCTTATTGACTATAATTGATAGTTTTTTTATGAGTTTTTGTTTCATTCACTCTAATCGTTAAATATTTACTACTGCTTTGATTGTTTGACAAGATTCAAACGATTCAAAGTTAATTGCTCCGGTGATATTCTATTGTACATGGTGAAGGATCTTTTATATCGTTAAAATGTTTAATGCCACTAATTTGACTCAATACTGGTCCTTGCGTGAACAGTATAGTTCAATGTGTATTAAAGATGGTCCAAGAGTAGGAAAATATGACTGACAGAGGAAGCCAATGTATTTTTCACTTAGGGTTATTTCACATAATTTCTCATTGCGAGTCACAATTTACACTCTTTCATACTGATTGGGAGGTGCATATATTGTTCTCGCTGTTCTAGTGTGATTAGTAACAATTCATGGGGAACCTAAATTCTTTGATTATTTAATTTACCTATATGACAAAAGCAACTCTGAACTGTTGGCTTTGGACGACTGAGCTTTGACAATTCCCCAATTGTTTGACAAGGACCTAATTCCATTAACGATATCGGCTCATCATCATCTAATGTATGGTACCTTTCTATTCTTGGAATGTCTTTAAACATGTTTATATGTATCTGTAATTTTTATTGTTTGCTTTTATTTTCTGGTTACATAACCATTTTTCATCAGTTTGAAGGTAGCATGACTTTCTAATTTTATTTTGAACACTCGTCCAGCGGGTCACCCGAGTGAATGTATACCGAGGACGGTGTGCGGGCGTTCTTTTAGGTCATTCAGCTTTCCCGGATCTGAACCGGCAAGATCCTATATGTAATATACTATTGGATAATATCAACTATGTTAGATGTAGTGAGTTTTGGTCTATCAATATCAATATTCTTCCATTGATCTCGATCTTTTCCAGGACAGATTCCCTGTGATTACCAGCATTCCAAATTCAATAAAATAAGAGTAAATAATGCTCATATAGGATTTGATAGCGGCAATAGATGGAGATAAATACCTTCTCTTAATGTAACACAAAGTAATCTTTTTTAAACATAGTAAAAATAAGTAATATTTTGTAATGTGGGCGAGTCCTAGCCGAATATCGGGGCCCAGTTATCTTCGTTGCGGGTCGGTCGCTCTCTCTTCTTCTGCTTCAACCCCTCCAGGGCGCGACGGTATCCTCAGCGTGAGTTTTCCGACGACCCACAGCTGCCGCGTCACTCGTAATGTCGGCGAGAAAGACTCAATAAAGGGAGAGGGAGGGGGGGGGGGTGGATGGGTGGATTTCCAGGCGATGAACTTCAAAGACGACATCTTCTCTTTAACATCTTTATTGTCCCCACTTTGGAGAGGCTTTTCATTGCCCAGTTGTTATGGAATATGGGTTATGTTATGGAAGTTATGTTGCTGCTCTTATCACTTATCACGTTATTGTGTCATGCTTCTAGCACAGTTTGTCATCCTTATCGATACTGGGGAATGCTAATCATGCTTCCAGAAAGGTCGATCATTTGTATGCTTTTGTAAACAATGTCATTGCTATGGTTGTTAAGGTAAGTGGATTGTTAAATCGGAATTTGCTTATGATTTTGGCCGTGAACATTTTGGAGTGAGTCATTCAGCCGAGTATCATTACACTGTTGTAAAAATCCTTCCCTTAAAAAAGGAAATTAACAGGCTTGTATGGCAACCCCGTTTCTTATGTTGGGGATTTTCCAACCTGTTTTCTCTTCATGTTACAATTTCATGAACGTAAAAGGTAGGAATATCAAATAATATGCTGCTTATAAATAAATAGCATTTCTTTGGTTTCATTTTTTGACTTCACTGAGACTGATTACATCTCATTTGACGATAACCCTTTCTAAGTGTATCATTAACACCGTATTCTCACTGTCACTTGTGACGGGAAGATTTTTAATTATGTGTATATCTTTACAGAAAACAATCGAAATTTCCAAAGATGTTTATTTTATATAATCTATTGAATTAAACTATTTGTTTTAAGATTGATGCTTCTATGATGACTAAAGAAATGAGAACAGCAGTTCATAATGCTGTGAAAAAAGCATTCGGAAGGAAGATTGTTTCATCTACTGTGGCAGTTGGTGATAAAAAAATATTCAAGTTTACAAATTTCATAAAAGGAGGTAACATATATTATCACTGGTCTAGCTTAACATCTTGTAAGATCTCTTTTCATAGAGCACACGATGGAAAAATGGGATTATTTCAAATAAATAATGCAACACTCAAGTTCATAGGATTTTTTCTCATTTCAATTATTTTCTTCTTCATTTGGGATTATTTTTTCACAATTCCTTTTAAAAAATCCAATTAACGTATTGTGTGATGTGTTATATGCATTAGTGGCTTTTCTTTAGATTTGACGATGATGTTTTTATTATTTTGACTTTGTATGATCAATATTTTTAAATGGATTTGCTGCTATTTGAGGCTAAACGTAAAATAGTTTGAGGAATACGGTTTAATGAAATTCATGCTGCATGGTCTGTTTAGTAAATAAAGCTAATGATCAGGCATTGTTCGTGTCTTGCCTATGATCTCATCCGCTCAACACCCTGTGGTTTAGTCTCGAGGGTTAGAAAATATTTCTTAAAACTTTTTTCTAATACCTCTCGAGATGCATACAGTCATGATTCATGTTTCATTTTGTCTTGTAAATTTTTATTTTAGTTTTCGCCAATATTGATTTGTATGCTAATATTTTCAGTAGACTACAGTAGCAACGATCCCCGTATCAAAATCATCGCAAACGAACTGATTATTTTAAACGAGTATTTGTTTGAAATAATCAGAGCTTTAGTTGAAAACGATTCTTTAAATTTTGCTCGAGGATTGATGTGAGAAATGTGCAATTATTGATTCATTACAGACAAAGAAAAAATTGTCATAATAAATTAGAAAGATTAGAAATTAGAAAGATTTTTTTCATATGTATCTGAAATATTTTTTTGATCGTAATAATATTTGACCTGTTAGAAAAGTAATTCGTCTATAGAGTGTGTAAATACTTGTGAATTCCAATTAACTATAAGCTATTAAAATTTGTTTTTGCAGATCATATTGATACTCGAGAAAAATGGAAATGGAAAGGAGAATATGTTCATTTTGTTCTCTATAAGGAAAATTGCGATACTATGGATGCAGCGAGTCAGATCGCCGATCGATTACACATGAAAAAGTATAATGTATTTTAATATGAATTTTCAGTTAAGCTATTATGAATATAATCATGAAAAAGTATTTACTTGTGATTAGTTGTCTGTTATCATTATTAATTGTCTGTTAGAAAAATTTAACTACATTTACAAAGTATCTTTTGAAGTGTATACACTTTTTAAGACACAAATTTTAAGATTAGTTATGAGTTAATTGAAATTTTGTGTTACTGATCCATAATTCACTTTTTATTATCTGCATCAGCTAAATAACCCATCAATGACTAGTGCTGTTGATTGTGGTCCAAGTCTACGATTGAACTATACTGTGGGACTACAATTGTAATGCAAGAAGTTATTTAATCTATACAAAGTAAACAATGGATTGGTCATCGTTCCATGGTCAATCTTGTATAAGCTATTCGATTGTAATCAATAAGAAAATAATAATACAGATAAAATCTCATGAGTTCCATAGAACTGTAAAAATTCTTTTCCATACTGAATGAAAGAAAAATACAATCTTTAATAAAAAAGTATACTTCTGATTAAATCTCGTATGAAGAAACCTAATTTATTATTTAAGTGTTTTTGTAAAGCTTTTATTTTATTTTAACGAGTTTCTTAGTAAAATGTTTTCATTGCATTTTCCAAACTACATAATTGTACTTGATTTGTAATATCATTATTACATACTGTAATGATAATTAATGTTAAATTGGGAGAAATCATTTATTTTTCTAGAAATTCAAATATATTGGAATTATTTGCAATAAAATTTTATTTTGAAAAAATACTTTGTAAAATTCTAATTAGTTGGTTTTTAAAAAAGCCTTGTTAAGAGAGAATTGTTAAGTAAAATAATTCATTAATTTGAAATACTCGATAAAGATTAAACTATAAATATATAAAGATTAACGATATATTTTTATTTTCAGTGTTAATCCAGCAGTTTTTGGATATTGTGGAACTAAAGATAGAAGAGCTAAAACATCTCAATGGTTCAGTTTAAAAAAAGTAGATCCAAACAAGATAATTAGAAGCTGTAAACCGCTACGGAATATAAGAGTGGGGAATTTTCAGTTTAAAGATTATAATTTAAAGTTAGGTCAGCTCAAGGGAAATAGGTAAGGAAACCATATTCATATTGAAAAAAAGTGCATATATAACAACATTGAAACAGTTTTGAGATTTCCTTCATTTCCTTAATAGAACTTTCTATATGTTAACACATTGTGTGCGGGAGACGAGGATTACAGTCCTCGGCGTGCCATTCGTTGAGCGCGGGAGACTGTAATCTCTGTCGACGAAATAACTCACGACGCTTGAGAGTGATTATGACACCAGTCGGTATGATTTGACTACATACCATAACAAATCTATTGATGCTATTTTAAGATAATTTTATTTACACTAAAATATATTTGAGCAGAGGAGAAAAATATACTATCGACATATGGCATCACACTTGAATACCCTTCAAATATTTTTTTGACATTTATGTACACATTTTTCACACCTAGCTATCAGTTCGTGTATTTGCACATTTTTTTTTTTCTTCAACCCAGACCTAAGTTGACACACAAATCTGGAATATATTATGCTCAAATGACATATTTTTTATCTTTCCCATTTCAAACAAATCAGTTGCATTTTGAAAGTCCTGTGATGAAGACATCCTTTATTTTTGTTAAATTCATAATTATTGAAATCGAATAATATAAAATTGATTCGGGTGAAAGTAGTTTGGAACGATACGCCGATGAAATATGTAATTGTGAATTCTGGTTGGATTATTCGGTAGATGATAGTGAGTTAAACGATGCTTTATCAGACGTTGAATTAACTGATAATAGTGACTATTTCCCAACTATGAGAGATTCTAGACCATGTAGTGTACAAAGTGATTCAAAAAATGAAAGTGATAATGACACAGACAGTGATATTTCTGAATGGTCTGAAATTGACAATCTGCTTGTTCTTGAACAATTTTTGGGTGTTCCAAGAATAAACGTATTACCAAATGACTTTGATAATATTATAAATAGTGTAAAGTTATATTTTGGTGATGATTTGTTTATTATTTTTGTAAATGAATCTAATAAATATCACAGCCAAAACTTAAGTCGATTTAAGACTCGCCAGAACACAAGAAAATGGACCCATATTACGTTTCGAGAAATGAAGAAATTCATCGGACTGAATTTGATGATGGGAAGGGTGCAAAAAGATAGGATAGAAGACTATTGGACAACAGATCCGGGCTTGCTTTTTCTAGTCTGTAAGTTTCTATATCTAGTCAGTAGATACTGGGCATTAGAAGATACGTCTGACGTCTTTCCATCTGGTGCAGCTCAATCTTCGCCTCAATTTTTGATACTAAAACCCTCAACATCAACATGTAATCAGTGGCAAATAAATGTTCAAAACCACCCTTCTCGGCTTTTACAAGACTTTCGCAAGCATAAATTAGAAAAAATAGTGACAACTGGCCGTGTAAAATATCCCACTCAAAAATGTCGTGTCTGTAGTGCTCACAAAAAACGTGGAGAAACAAGATACATTTGTGGTTTTTGTAAAGTGCCACTTCATAAAGGAGAATGCTTTTTCAGTTATCACGCTTTAGTTAAATACTGATTGTATGTTTAAATACTTACTATTTTGTGTATATAATCATAATTGTATTCATACATTATGTTATTTGTTTAAAAAATGGCTAAATAGTGACTTTAAAACATCGTAGTTAACAAAAAACTACGAATAAATATATGTGCCGTGTGAAGCGGTTAATCATACATTATTATTGATTTGCGCGAGGTGGATATCCCCGCGTACAGGTGTAATCTCTCATCAGCCGCACCCGTATACAAAGTTTTAATATAGAAAAAAGTTTCAAAAGTATCAGCTTCAGTCAATCAAAAACATGATTAAGTAAAAAGATAATAAATGTATGAAAATATAAAGAGAGAAAGAATAGACAAAGTAAATCAATGTAAGATGAGAATTTGACGAAAGTTAAAAATTATGAAGAAAATTTAAATTTAACTTTTCGCACTCTAATTCTTTTTTGCTTGGGCTGACTAGCAACTCGAAACAGTTTTGTGAATATTAGGGTAGTTTCTTATAGCTACATAAAAATGATTTTAGTTCAGGGTATCTGTTTTTAAAAATATTAAATTTTGACAATCTCTTCCTATTCTGCTAGGATTTTTCAGTTAAATGGTGTTTTAACTAGTTATATAATAATAAAGTTATTACTAGACTTGGATATGGAGACATGTCCCTTTGCTTCATCTGTCGGCAGTTCTGCTAAATTATTTTATGTTTTTTACTTTTATTCTGTTGTATCAGGAACTTGGATTGTTATAGGCCCAAAAACTTTAAAATTAATTTTCCTATTGCTACGTATGTCAAGTTCAGTGTGTTTATCAACAGCTTTTCTCAGAAATAAAGGAAATCTTAGTCATTTTAACACATTGCACGTGGGAGACAAGGACATCTATTAATTATATTTTAAGTGAAAATGTTTTCACACAAAAATATATTTAAACCCACCGATCTATTGACGTATGGTGTCATTTTTGAATACCCTTGAAATATTCTTTTATATATATGAAGCAGATACCCTCGCGCTCAGGCATAATATGATAAGATGTATTATTTTATATGTATTCATATATAAACAAAATGCTAAAGAACCTATTTATGAACTAGTACTACTAACTCTTAGACATCCAACATTAGCAACTATTGTTTCTTATCAGTTGTTTTTCTTATCACCTTGTTTTTTAGAAGAAAAAAAATAAATCAATTTGACTTTTTAAATCACTCCTTTCACTTTTCAATATACAACACTAGTTCCACTTACTAATTTTCAAATGTTTTATACTTTGAACTGTCATATTTTTTTATGAGCTACATCAATATTTCCTATTTTAAACTTGTTCAATTGTTTATTTTTTAGATTCCGAATAGCTTTACGAAATGTAGTCGCTCCAAATGATGTGGTTTCAAGTTCAGTGGAAAATTTGAAGAATAATGGCTTTATTAATTATTATGGCTTGCAAAGATTCGGAAGTAGAGTTGATGTTCCTACTTTTTTTGTTGGAAAACAACTTTTATTGGGAAATTTTAAAGAGGTCTCTTTTATTTATGTATTTTGAAAGTATGTGAAATTTTAGAAACAAACAAGAAATATCATATATTTGTTTTAGGCGGTAGATTTGATTCTCGAACCGCAAGGTCAATTTTTTGAGGCATTGAAAAAGTACAAAGAAACCAATAATGCTCAATGTGCCCTTTCAGGAATTACTAAATTCAGAAATTGTATTGAACTCAAACTTCTACAAGCACTGAGAAAAGAAGAAGGGACCGGCAAAACAAAAGATTATGTCAATGCATTAAATAAGGTTTGTATTGCATATTTGGAAAGAAAATCTTTCAATATGAGCTTGTAAAGCTCGTTTTTTATCATTGTTTGTTATATTTTTTTTGATATACATATATTCCTTATGACTCTTTATTATGTATAGGTTTTGTATCGATCCATAACTAATGACCACCTAGTATGTACTAGTCGTTTTAAATTTTTTTTTTAATCTAAAACAACCGTTTTAGCTGCCATATATATATTAAAAAAAAACCAAAAATGTCTAAAGGCCTTTTGAATATTTTGAATATGACTTTAAAAAATAATGATTTACTAATCTACTATTAATTCAATCCATGCTAAGAACAAGCCTAGCATGTGCTTATGTATACCCACTTTAGCATACAGCATCTTGCTCATACGGCACAATCAATCAAGGGATAAAAAATCCGGTCAAATAAACAACAGTGAAAGTGTTAAAAGGGCTGTAAACATTTTCAGTTTCAGTTTTTTCAGTAGAATCAATTTCAAAAATGCCAGAGTTGTCACTTTGTTATTTAGTGAATGAAAAGTATATAAAGTATATTCTACCAATACGAAAGGTATGCAAGAAACTAAATTTGGAAGGTACAGTAGACCCGCAGTAATCTGGCCCCAGTCTAATCCAGTGTCCTCTGTAATCTGACAACCCAATATAAGTATAGTACATATATACAGCAAAGCTTCGTTAGTAACAAAATACAAAAGTGTGATTCTGGATTACCTAAATCCTTTATTTAGGATTACCTAAAGTTGGCAAGTAAATACAGCGTAGGATGATCTAAAATGTATGATATAAAAGAGAACTGCGAGAGCATTCAAAAGTTTGGGTTGAACTCGATCCTTAGTCGTTGGGGTGTAGTTGAATTATCCAATCTACTTACAACCCTTTTAAACTATATTGCATAATACCGAAAAAGGTGTTTAGATAGTGCCAACCAGTCACCTGGATAATTTGTTTTTTGAATAGAACTTTGAGAGAAAAATGAGTGACAAAGGTATTATGTATATTTCTGATATATTGTATTGCTAAAAAATCCATTTCGATTATTAAAACCCCCATCTATCTCAAAATCATTTGGATGCCTTTTAGTAATATAAAACTAATGGTATATATTTTTAAAATAATATAGTTACTTATTTCAAACTAACATGATGTCTTATTAATTTGGATACCTAGATTACAATGTAGTACAAACGGTTTGATTATTTAATAAAACATCAATTTTCCATTTTTAGCCCATTACATGCCCATATACTTATATATTAATCAGTTACTTGTTAGTTGTTGATGAAAGAACATTCGATAGCTCATAAAATATTTACACGAAACCCAAATCACTTGACCTCTGTGAGTTTACTCCTTCAATGCAAGAATTTGAGTTGATGTAATTTTAGCAAGCTCTTAAATATTTCATTACCAGTCAATGGAAATATTCAACCTTTTTAGGGTTAAAGCTGTCTTTTATAAATCTATATGTATTGAAGTATAAGACAGCAATGAAATTATTGTATCTGCATTTGAGCAATCAGCTTCAAAATTTGCAGCTTAACGCTTATGCCAATCTTAAGCCATTTTCATTTATTCATCTTTATTTATATAACAAAGTAAATGTTAGTTTGAAGATCCAAACGTTTGTACCAATTTAACTTCTTCTTTTTAACATAAGGAAGTATTATTAAAATGTATAATATAAATAAATTCAAAATGTTATGTAATCTCCTTTCTGCTAAAAGTTGAGTTCTTTCTCAGATTCCTTTACAGGTGAATATTTCTAAGACTATTTTTCGACAAAATTTACAGCTTGAAATTGAACAATGCTTGGATTCTCCTTTAATCTTCAATTGTAATGTAAACCGCAAGCTCTTTGCATTTTCAGTAAATTTGATTTCATCCCTCAGCTTAAAAACTGTTTCCTTTAGCGAAATAGATGTGACAGATTACGATGAGCATTTTACAATATCTATCAGAGAAACGAGTGTGTACTTCTTTACGTAGAATATGAATGAACTTAATGATGAAAGCAGTGAATTTATAGGGTCTTTCAATAAGGAAGCTCAAATATGGTTGAGGTTATAGCGATCATGCATAGATCTGTACTTCTTACAACACGATACTAGCATTGTCATAACGGCAGCGCTACAGATCGAGAATAAACACTTATTGTGACCTAAACTGAATGTTATGGACACCGACGGCATGTGGTTTCAAACAGGACGGCGTTACGTTCCATACAGCGCATGCCACGATGGACATTTACACTAACGATTTGAGGCGTGGTTGGTTATCTCGCGCGGCGGCACGGTGAACTGGCCAGCGAAATCGTGCGATTTAACGCCTTTAGACTTCTCCTTTTGGAGATATCTTAAAACGCAGGTTATGCTTTTTAAACCACAAACATTGATGCCTTTTAAGTCAACATAACAAACCCAATATGCAAAATAAGACAGATTTATGTGGCAAAGTATCGAAATTGGACCTCCGAATACGTGGGCCACCAAGCAAAGCCGCAGCGATATTTGAACGACATTATATTCCATGCTTAATGCCATAAAATATTCTTAAAAAAAAAGAGCCCGGCAGTGATCAAAAGCTGGGTGCAAATGGCAGAAAACCATTACTTTAAAAAATATCCAAGGCTTGAGACCTGACTCCATTTCTTGGCCAAGAGATAAAACACATCTCTACCAATTATAAAGATTTGTCCAGGGATGAATTACTTCAAAGATGCTTGGTGACTATACCATAATGCTAATGAATGTTTTTAACTCGAACGGTT